>CM053743.1:90154997-90206549 GCA_028658305.1 Pachyuromys duprasi | reverse complement strand
AGCCTGGTCTACAAATAGAGTCCAGGACAGCCAAGGCTACACAGAGAAACTGTCTCGGGGGGGGGGGCGGGGGAGAGGAAGAATAATGTTTGGTGAAACGTCAGCGATTTTCTACTGTTACTTCCTGTATGTCTCCATCCACCAGGCCCCAGAGGACCATTTGGTAAATCCTCAGGTTCCAAGGAAGGTGTATGCAAATCCCCAAATTGAGTCTTCCTTAGTGTTCTGAATGTGAAGCTTTTCATCTCCTGGAAGCTAAGCTGCCTTACAGTTACCTGTCATACGCCTGTGTTCAGCCCTGTACATACTTGTTTCCAGGCAACTGTGTTTTGCTTCAAATAGAAAACAGCTTTCTATGACTCTCTTTATGTATGAACACATCTAAGAACTTATGACTAATTAAAATAGAAAGGGCCCTTTATTCTGTTATTAATGTGCTTTATAAGTCAAGATCCTCAAAGTTCTAAGTCTGAGGTATCTAAGCAACTGCTTTAAGAAATATCTGAAGATGCTCCTGCAAGCCCATCTAGCATAATCACAACTTGTTGGAAAAATATTATCCTTTTCTTCATGTAATTGCTTATTAATTATACCACCTACCTAGCATGGCATCTGTCTCAGCACACATAGCATAATAAAATGCTCTAATGTTCTTAATTTCCTCTTCAGTAAACTTCCCAGTGCAGTTTTTTGTATAGGAGGAGTAATAATCCACAGGGTGCATTTCTGACAAAGTCAACCACTTTGGGATTTTGATGGCATCATAAGCTACCTGAAAAGGAAAAAAAAAAAAAAAAGCTTTATATTAGCAAAGTCATAATATCCATTTCTTCCAATGAGTATCTGTGGTGAATGTCATAATGTTTTATATACAGAATGATCGAAAAGAATGGCTATGAAGCACACTTCCCCAAGTAGGAATGGGCTGAGTAAACCTCATTTACACTATCTGGAGGAGTGTTTGGGATTTTGGTAAACTTTCCTCAAAGGTCAATAGGAGAAGAGATGTCTCCCAGTGATAAATCCATGAGACACTTCACAAAAGTGGATAACGAAAGAGAGATGTTGTAAAAAGCACACTAGGTACAGTGTGAGCAGAGTCTTCCCCGGTGCAGCTGACCCGCAGTGTGAACAGTGCCCACACTAACAGATCAGCTGCATACAGGGGAAGGTGGGCACTGTTCACACTGCAGGTCAGAGGCTGCACACAGGGAAAGGCGGGCTCTGGTCACGCTGCAGGTCAGCTGCACACAGGGGAAGGTGGGTTCTGGTCACGCTGCAGGTCAGCTGCACACAGGGGAAGGTGGGTTCTGGTCACGCTGCAGGTCAGCTGCACAGGGGGAGGCGGGTTCTGTTCACATTGTACTCAGCATTCTTTCTACAACACCGATCCCAAGCAGTTCTGTATTTGCAGCAGAGTACTAAATAATACACTGTGCTATTTCTATTTGATACCCAAAGCAAAATGTTAAATATTTTGACATGTGTTTTTAACATTCTAGAAAGAAATGATAATTTCTTCCTTTGACAATTAAGATTGTTTTTTGCAGCTCCATTCTATATAGTTATTTTTACCATCCTTAACCGGGGGAAGTGAGGCCTGCCTGAACTCCAAAGATAATGTCTTTCAGTTCCTTTTTATAGACATATCAGATGTAAATCTACACTGTTAACAAATTATAACATTTTATTTCTAGAATATTATTCTTTTAACAAACTCATTTCTGGTTTAGTTTATAGGTATAAGTTTCTAATTTTTCCATAAAAATAATAAAAACACATTGCATATGATGTCAGTATCTCCTTTTTCCCCCCACTGCCCTCCTTTGGTTTTTAGAGACAGGGTTTCTCCGTGTAGCCCTGCCTGTCCTGGAACTCACTCTGTAGACCATGCTGGCCTCAAACTCATGGAAATTTGTCTGCCTTTGCCTCCCAAGTGCTGGGATTAAAGGTGTGTACTGCCACACCCAGCATCAATGTCTACTTTTGAGCACACAGAGAATACTTACTTTTTTAAGCCAATAAAGAGATGTGTGAAATGTAGAAGCGCCAAAGTTTTCTCCTGAAGACGGTGAAGGGTAAGGGTGTGGTAAATTCAATCCCAAGTAAAGGACAAATGGTTTGGTAGAGTTAATTGCTTCCTGTCTTAGCCAGTCGACTGCTCTGTCTGTAGTCCTCCAGTCCTTTTCCATCACTCTCGTCCTGTTATCAGGGATAAGGGTAACCACAGGCCTGCCTTCTTGTCTGAGCAAGAATGCAACATCTCTTGTCCATGCTTCCACACGATTACTGAGGGGGTAAAAGGACAAGCATATCAGAAAACATTCGTGCAGGCTTAGAAACTGGCTAAACAAATGCATGACAGCAACAGGGGAACGGGGTTTAAGACTAACAAGTGTAAGCATTCAGATGAGTGTGTAACATTTCAGTTAAAAAGTTGTTATTACAGATTTAAAACCTATAGAAAACAATTGACTATTCATTTGTACTAAGAATATGACAGGTTACTTAGAACAGTTAATTTTGTTTGTTTTTTGAGAAAGATACTTAGTTGTGCTGGATGGTCTTAGGTCAACTTGACATAAGCTAGAGTTACCTGAAAGGAGAGGACCTCAGTTGAGAAAATAACTCAATAAGATCCAGCTGTAAGGCATTTTCTTAACTAGTGATTGATGGGAAGGGCCGCACTCATAGTGCGTGGTACTAGCCTTGGGGAGCAAGCCAGGAAGCAGCGTCCCGCCATGAACTCTGCATCAGCCTCTGCCTCCAGGTTTCTGCCCTGACTTCAGTGGTGAACAGTGCTGTGGAGATGTAGGCCCTTTCCTCCCCAAGTTGCTTTGGTGGTTTTATTACAATAGTCAGTTTGACTAATATATTAGTTAAAATATTTCATATTCCTAGCATTTTTCTCTTTCATTGAATTTTCTAGCATTTTAGCATCTTTCTTTCAGAAAAGACTATTCCTTATCAAAGTTACTATAATTTCTTTTCATCACTAAAACTTTTATAGTAAAAAAAAAATCTACCTCCCATTGTACTTCCTGTGTTTCTAAATCCCGATTTTAGTATGTTCCCTGTTCTAGCTTTTCTCAGTAAAAAAACAGGTTAGCCGTAGTCTGACCTACCATAATAGTGATACAACTTTCTTATTTGCTATAAACCAGGTACGTTTGGTGCTGACTTACACATTAATGACTTATCCAGCTCAAGCAATGGAAGTCTTTAGTTTGTGTCACATTCTTCTTGGTGATTCTTGGTGTTTTCAAGAAATGTCTAGGTTTATGAAGCTGATGCTGTTACTTACGGAGTTTACTTAGCATTGCCAAGACGCTTGTTTCATGTATAAAAGCCTTTGAGTTTACTTAGCATTGCCAAGACGCTTGTTTCATGTATAAAAGCCTTTGAAGTGCTCTATCAGACTAGAAATATTTTTAAAGAATCTAGATAATAGGCTGGAGAGATGACTCAGAGGTTAAGAGCACTGTCTGCTCTTCCAGAGGTCCTGAGTTCAATTCCCAGCAACCACATGGTATCTCACTACCTTCTGAACTGGGATCTGATGCCCTCTTCAGGTGTACATGCAGGTGTACATGCAGATACAGCCCTCATATGTAAAGTAAGTATTAAAAAAAAAGAATCTAGATAATAACCTCAGCAAAATTATATTTTATGTTAAAACAATACTCAGGAAAAATTTCAGATAAGAAAATGAGCATTGGTCTAGGATAATGAGGCCAAATAAAAAGTTTTCCTTTTTTTTTTCACCTGATCACTGAAGGTAGATAAGAAATTGAAGTAGCTATAATAAAAATATTTTTCATAGTACAGTTAATATATTTTAACAAAAGTATCAAAAGTAGAATTTTAGCAGAACTACACCTAACATATGCTAATTAATTCTAACAGATGAGAGACTGCCAGGCATAATGGCGTATGCCTTTAATCCCCAAAGAGGCAGGTGGATCTCTGAGTTCTGGGATAGCCATGGTTACACACAGAAACCCTATCATGAAAAAATAAACCAACCAAACAAAAACAACTCACTAGAAACCATTATCAGACTCTATCAGAGAATAAAAAGTCGGTTCTAGTGTGCAGAGTATAATGGAACAATTCCAACTTTATTATGACTTTTACAGAACAAAGTATTTCCAGAGAGTTTAAATCCAAACTATTTGATGAAGCGTAGAATTTATTTTCTGCCAGCTGCTTGGCCTATTGGTCATCTTTTGATACAAGTTTTAGATTCTTACTTCATGTTGCCTAACAGAAGTCTGGTTCCTCTAATGCCCTCCAAAAGGTTTGTTCATGCCGAGTTGGGTGTCATTGTTAAGACATTTCTCCTTCCTATTTTTTTCTTTGCACCTGCTGATGGCCTCTCTCTATGGAGTTCATCAAATTCAAAATTACATTAATTACAGGAGACACACATATACACATGCTATTAAGGAAACAGTGAAACCTCTGTAACAGATTTTAAATGAACTTGAAGTTCCTAAAGTAGGAGGTAAACTTTACTATCCACAGCTAAGCTTGTATTACTTTAGGAATTAAACAGTAAAAGAACCCTAAGATTTGTAGTGAGTTTACAGACCCAAAAGTATTACCTCTCTGTTTTAAGTGAGTGAAGGGAAGAATTATGGTCTGCAGGCTGGGGATTTAACTGAGAATGCTCAGCATGTGTGAGGTCTGGGTTTTAATACCACAAACAAAGCAAAGCAAAGCAACAACTTGAGTCATGGGACAGGAAATCTCCAGATTTCTCCAGCCTTTTCAGCCATCACAAGCAAGGGTTCTGGGTAATAAAACCAGACTAAAACCACCACCACCAAAAAAACAAACAAACAAAAAAACCACAACCAAAAACCAAAACACAACAACAACAAAAACAACCACTACCGTGTCTCCCAAGGCTTGCACCAGATCATCAGTCAGGCTTGGGGGCAGGTTCCCTTACCCACGGAACCATCTCAGCAGCCCCAAGTTACTCAGTGCAAGCAAAACTCTAGAACCCATGAATCAGGGACTCTAAATAAACAGATGACTTGTTCATGATCTTGTAGGCAGTGGCATTTTAATAGCTAGTTCAACCAATACTGATTTAAGAACTGTTCTGAGGAAACAAGAGCATCCTGAGTTCAATCTCCAGCATGACCATAAAAAATCAAACTAAACCCACTACCAAAAGCACTCACATATTACACATACCATCAGTAAATGTTCAGAAAGATGGATGCACTGTTGCTGATAATGTACACACATTCAGAAGTGGCCACATTCACATTAGGTGTGGTGGCAGCAGGAGCATGAGATTCAAGCCACTTTGGACTACTTGGCAAAAACCTAATCCCCCCCAAGTCCTCTTTGCCCCCCAACACAAAAAATGTGAAAAGTAGCCATTTTTAGGAACACTGCATGCTTCTGTTTATAGAGTATGATATCAAGACTTCTCTCTGAAACTCGTTTTTACATTCATATAGAAAGATCTAAATATATATCATAATTCATATAACCTTTCAGACATGCTATTAATAAGCCCTGGCAGCATGTTGGCCCAGTGGCTATGTGGGCGCATGCAACACTCATGCAAACAGTCCTGAAAATCTGCTTCCATTTCCTAAGTATGCTGTAAGCTACTGTTATGCTAGCATTCAAAACAATACATTTAAGTGGTTTTTTTTTTTTCTCCTACTGATTTTGAAATTTTACAGGACAAAATGAAGAACTTAAGGAACCAAGACTATTTCAAAACTCTAAAATCCTTAAAAACAGGACATGCTTGATACACAGAGAGAGAGGGGAAAGAGAGAGCGAGAGAGAGCAATGTATTAATGTCATTTCTGTATCAACAGAAGTGACTCAGGTTAAACAGAATGCACTATCAAATGACTAACTAATGGTAGACCAGCCATTCACTTCTTAAATAAAGTACCATGTACTGCCATGTACTGGCACTATGCTGGGAAGTGATAATACAACAATGAAGGAAAGTTAAGGCCTTTGCCATTCAAAGTCATTGTCTTGGTCAGTGTTCTGTTGCTGTGAAGAGACACCATGACCACGGCAACTCTTTTCGGTTTGTTTTTCAAGACAAGGTTTCTCTGTGTTGCCTTGGCCTTCCTGGACTCAAATTATAGACAGGGCTGGCCTCCAGCTCACAGTGATCCTACTGCCTCTGCCTCCCCGAGTGCTGGGATTACAGGCATGCACCACCATACCTGGCAACCATGGCAACTCTTTATAAGGAAAACATTTAATTGGGATTGGCTTATGATGTCAGAGGTTTAGTACAGTATCACGGTATGGAGCATGGGCATACATACAGACATGGTGCTGGAGAAGAAGCTGAGAGTTCTACATGTGGATCCACAGGTAGCAGGAAGAGAAGACTCTGGGACTAGCTCTAGCTTTTGAAAATCTCAAAGGCCACACCCAGTGACACACTTCCTCCAACAAGGCCACACCTCCCAATCCCTTTCAAGTAGTGCCACTCTTTGATGACCAAGCATTCTCCTTAGTCTGACCACCAGTCATTATCTCGATTCAGAATAAAAGGTCACAATTAACCACTTCATAAATAAAAATGAAAGTTTCAAGATGGACAGAGCATTTAACCTCAAACAATTTTTTTTTATTACTTGATTGACTGAGAAAGAGAGGAAACAATTTTAAATAGAATAGTATGAAGAACTGTGTCCTGCTTTGGATTAATTTTTCTTTTAATGAGGTAAAGATTTTGCAACTCAAAATGATTAAAGACTTAAATAAAAACCCTGGAACTATGTGGGATGGGCTGGTACATGCATATTGAGTGCAGCTGCCCACAGAGGCCAGAGGCCTTGGATCACATGGAGAGGGAGTTATATGTAATTGTGAGGAACTTGATGTGGGTGCTGGGAATTGAATGTGGGTCTTTTGGGAGAGCAGCATATGCTCTTCACACTGAACTATCTTTCGGCCTCCAAGATTTTTCTTTTTTTTATGATTCCAAAAGCAAAGGAAACAAAACTGTGTGAATAAATCAAGACAAAAAGATTCTACAGAGCAACAGCATGAATACAATCTACAGATGAAGGAAAGCATTTGTAAGCTGTTTTATCTGACATGGAGTTAACTTCCAGAATATATGAGGAACTTAGCTCAACATCAACAGCAGGAAAGCCTAAGGATACTACTAAAAGTGGGCAGTAGATGCAAAAGCCACACATAGCCAATGAAATATGAAAAAAATGCTCAGTATCACTCACCAGCAAGTAACAAAAATTAAAACTATGAGATATCAGCATATCCTAGGAGAACAGCAACAGATGATAGGGTTAGAGAATAAGTGCTGGGGAAAAGGTAGAGAAAATTGCTGAGAATATAAATTAGTACAGCTCACTAAAGAAAACAATTTGGGATCTTGGTGTAGTGGCTCACACCTGTAATCCCAGCACTTGGGGAGGCAGAGGCAGGTGGATGGCTCTGTTCAAGGCCAGCCTGGTCTACAAAGTAAGTCCAGGATAGTCAAGGCTACACAAAGAAATACACTCTCAAAACAAAACAAAACAAAATAAAACAAAAAAAAGGGAAGTAAGAGAACAATTTGGAGGTTCCTGCAAAAACTAAGAATCAAATTATCATATGATCCTGTAATTCCACATACAACATATATGAGAGAAATTAAGAGAGCATATTAAAGAGACCTGCACCCTTACCACACTCCAACAGTATTTACAAAGCTAAGACACAAAAACAAGCTAAGCATTCATTTATCAGTGAGAGGAGAAAGCAAGTGTGGTATATATACAGTGGAAGACTACTTAGCCACAGAAAAACGACATTCGCAGGCACTGTGTTAAGTGAAACCAGCTGGGCACAGAAGACACCAACAGAAGAAATATCTTGGAGGCTGAAAGGTAGTTCAGTGTGAAGAGCATATACTGCTCTCCCAGAAGACCCACGTTCAATTCCCAGCACCCACATCAAGTTCCTCATAATTACACATAACTCCCTCTCCACGTGATCTAAGGCCTCTGGCCTCTGTGGGCAGCTGCACTCAAGTAGGACATAGTCACAATCCTTGAAGAAGTGAAAACCTAGGTCTTCTATAAGTTGAGAATGGATTGGTGGTTCTTACAGGCTGAGGAGAGTATGGGTTTACAATTTCAGTGGGTTGTGACTGTCATGGTGGGAGTGTCACGGCAGCAGGCTGGCGCGCACGGTGCAGGAACTGTAGCTGTGGGCTCACGGCTCAACCCCCAAGTACAAGGCAGAGAGAAACAAACTGGGAAACGTGAGCTTTTTGAAAGCTCAAAGCCCATCCCTAGTGACACACCTCCAATAAAACCATACTTCCTAAACAGTTATACAGACTGGGGACCAAGTATTTAAATACATGAATTTATGGAGGGCACTTGTCAAACAACTATAAGCATGTTTTCTCCATAAAAATAAATTTTTCATATGTACAGCAATTTGAGGGGTAGGTTTTTATAGTTTGGTTTTTTCTCCTTTTTGTTTTGTTTTTTCTGTTTTGTTTTTACTACTATCAGGGATTGAACCTAAGACTTAATGAGTGTTGGCTGATTATTTATTCTACCAACCACCTAATGTTCCCAGCACTTATCCTCACCTCTTAAACTACTTCACATTAACCCATCTCAGATTTATTATATAAAACAGAATTTCTCAGTAATTCATTTAAAGTCAGCAAATTTATCTCTTGATATATATGTGTACATATCTGTATGTATATATATGTAGTATTGCATGTGTTTGTGTGTATATAGATATGGATATATGAGCATCTCAAAAAGAGTTGAGGACTGGAACCTCCAAGAACAAAAAAGAAATTCAAAAAATAAATAAATAAAGGGGAATATTTTCATGAAAATTTGTATGATTCCATGAAATAAAAGGAATCTAAATCACATTAAAAAAGTAGGAGTTATCAATATGTCAATCCTGTCCATGTCCAAGCTGGGTGAGGTAGCCAGCCCTGATGAGACCCGAGAGGCTAAGGTCAGACAGTAGGGGAGGAGGACCTCCGGATCAGCGGACCAGGGGAGGGACATAATGGAGGAAGAGGGAGGGAGGGTGGGATTGGGAGGAGACATGGAAGGGACTACAGCCAGGGTACAAAGTGAATAAACTATAATAAATAATAATAAATAAAAATTAAAAAACAAATTACAGAAAAAGATTAAAGTAAAAAAATTAAAAAGAAAATCAGGAGTTTTCTTTTAAATACTAATACTAGTTTTAATACTAGTTTTCTAAATACTATGTTGTAGGAATTGAAGTCACCACATTTAGCATTTATCCTAAGTACAGCGTTTGTTATTTTTGAGACCTTTACATAGCTACATCTGCAGGTATGATCCATTTCTAGATAAGATCACATTGTGAAGTTTCAATGCTCTCAAGTTCTGGTGGAACATTGTTCATTCCATCACCCTGCTTGCTATTTTTACAGTATTTTCAGTTTTCTTACATATCATCTCTCATTAGTACACTGTCACTCTCTGTTATCACTCACCAAGCACAGCTGCTGCCTAAAGTCCAGACTGTGTTTTTGTTGGTAGTCCCAAGTGTCAGTGGACCCAAGATCACACCCATGTAGGAGGGACTTCAGGACTTGGAACAAGTTTTTACATCAAAGTGGACAAAACAGCACAAGGAAAGGTGAAGAGCAATGGAGTGAGGCAAACTTCCAAGAAGGGTGCTAGGATAAACCAAATTCTTCCCTGTAGACTTGTGACTGCAGGAGTGAGGCTTTGTCTCTGTTCAGTGCATGGGAAATATCATCCTGATCCAGAGAACCAGCACTCTAGTTTTTATTGAGGGACAACCTGTGCCTAGCCCACAGAAAAATTCTAGTCTTTGAAGAAAGCTGGCTGTTCAACATAAACCACACCATACCAACATTCCAACCCACTCTTAGCACTTAGAGAATGGTGGAAAAACACCCTCAAAACCCAAGTCCCCAGGCACCAGCCAGGGCCAATCATGTGGGTAGGCAAATATTATTGAGGTAAGTTTCAGATATACATGTTAGCACTTTTCTGCACTAATTATCTAGCTTAGTCATCACACTAATTAAAGTTCAGAGAAATTAGGTGTGTTCAAGATTACACAGTTTAGAAGTAGAGAAACTAGAATTCAAAATTAGGCAACTGATTCTAGACCGTCACTCTTTACCACAATGCTTAGCTGCTCATTTGTTTTTGTGGTGGTGTGGGTAGAACCCACTGCCCTGTGCATGCTAAGCATGTTCTCTACCATTGAGCCAACCCTAGCTAAGATACCTGCCTGAGTTTTGAAGGTTTCTTAAAATGAAGTCACAATAGCTTCAAGTTCTAGGAAACTGTCAAAGGTAAATAGCAAGAATGTTACTGTTACAAAGATTGTAAAATTAAAAACAAAAACTGTTATATAAATGAAACTCAAAAATAATTCATAGGCTATTTTACAAATATTAAAACATATTAATTAAAATTGCTGTGGGGATCAGGAACGGGGGAAGCAGGGGTGGTGAATGGCAACAGAGCCCACCCAGAATCCCAGGAATTAGACTCCAGAGATCAGACTCAAAAGTGCAGATCTAACTTTATTGTCCAGTGTAACAGCCTTTAAATCACTGAAGGCCAATCAGACCATCCCATGCGAGCCTCAAGCTCCAGTAACAGTCAATCTGGTTGGTTCAACTATAAGGAAATGTGGGAGATGTGGGGGAAGGTCACCTTAGGAGACTTCTGTAAAGAAGAGGGAAGCAGTCACTGCACTAGCCTCGGATCCATTTTGAGACTTCCCTATTGTGCTTGGAGCTCCTAGTGGATGAACACTGTGTGCAGTGGACCAAAAAATATATTATATAACAGAAACTTACAAAATAATTCACAGGCTAAACTATTTTATAAATATTAAAATCTATTATAATTTTTTGTTTTTTGAGACAGAGTTTTCTCTGTAGCCCTGGCTGTCCTGGAATTCACTGTGGCTCAAGCCTCAAATTCACAGAGATCGTTTGTGTGTGTCGTCCTCTCCCCTCTTGAGTGCTATAGATGTTAATGTTTTAGACAAAACAAAACAAAAACTTCCCAGAATATTAGCAATTTTAATATTTTAAGAAGATTAATGAAAGTTGAGCTTTAGCCAAATTAGTGTAATTGAGGGATTAAGAGATTTATTTTCAGTGCTGTGGTAAATTAAGTATAAAATGGGCACACAAATGTGCAGTAGCAGAGAACAGTGTGGAGTTTGTTTCTAAGGCCTGTATAACCCCATTTCTGAAAAAGAAACTTCATCTTAAGAGTAAATGCCCTAAGCATAAACTCTGGTTTCAAAAGGAGAAAAACCTTCAAAAAGTGCTTTGACTTCTCACCTCTGATAGTGTTTAACCATTATCCCTAGCAATGGCTACTCAGTGAATGGCCATGTGTTCTTTACAATAGGATGAGTAAAACAATTACGGGTTTGGCCCTCTGAACACCTGATATTTGCTAAATGTCAATCAATTATAGAACTGCCAAGCTGGAGTTCCCCAAACCTTGCTGTAACCTTAAATAAAAACCCCTCTGTCACTGAGCTAGGGGCTCAAAACTCAAGAACCACTGTGTTGGTGTGGGCCCAAGCTCGAGTGTGTAATAAAGTCCCCACTGTGTTTTCATCGGAATCAGCTCCTTGGTGGTCTTTGGAGTCCACCAGACTTGGGCATAACAAATTCAGCCTGTTTAAGTCTTACCTAATGGAATGGTGTCCTGAAGTATAGTCCAGTTTTCCAAATTTTTGTGTCTGATAGCCATGCTCTTCCATGATATCCATCCATGTTGTATAATTTGGATCGAGACCTTTGAAATTATTCCAAGATTCTGTTAAGTGAGTGAAGAGGCCACTCCACATTGCTGGTGGGGGTGGGAGAGAAAGAGAACGAAAAGAGGCTCTTAAGGTAAAGCGTAGCAATTACTTGGAGAGTGTGGCTGGCTGTTGTAGTCTGTGGTCTGGAAGAAGAATGGCACCAGTTGGAGTGGTTCCCAGACATTTCTCATTGCTACTTCATTTCATCAAAGGGAAAACCCTACAAGGAGTTAGTATTCCTACTCTTCAGATGAACCCACGAAGGCCTAGAGGTTAAGATGATTAAGGTAGTTGTTATATTTATGGCTGGCATTAAACATAGGGCCTAAACATCATTATCATATTTTCAGTCATAAAAGCTATTTTTTTTAAACTCTAAGTTGGTGGACTGTAGTGGGGTAATCTTTAGTACAGTGTGAAGGCTGTGTCTGTATATTCAGTTGTTGACTGTCACCCAGCAGAGAGCTGAGCACTGGCTGGACTTTGGGATGGTTGTTCTTATGGCCCATCACTGGCCTCGTATTTTGTCAACATTCATCTTCCTCACTTGTTGACTGGCTTTAGAAAGAGCTGATGGGCAATAACACAGCAGGAGGGAAGTGGGAACTTCCAGGCAGGGAAAGAGGCTCTGTGAGAAGGTTCAGACGTGGGAAGGTTCGTCAGCTGACATGGGAAGAAGTGATGTGAACAGGAACAGAGTGGTAAAGAACTAGCCATGTGGCTGGACGTGTGCTAGACTAGTTGGGGTGAGCAAGCTGAGATTCTGCCCAGCTAAGGCCTAAGCTTTTAAATATTAATAAGTTTCCATGTGTTTATTTAACTGCTGGCAAGTCCAAAAAGCCCTGCTATAGGACTGACAATTATAGACCTCTCTTCCCTTATATCTTCAAGGACTTTCCTATTAATTATCTTTTCATCAGATTTCTAAAAATTATTACAATTTATTCACTTTGTATCCAACTGTAGCCTCCTCCTTCATTCCCTCCCAGCCCCACTCAACTTCCCTCTTCTCCTCCCATGCCCCTCCCCAGGTCTACTGATAGGGGAGGTCTTCCTCCTTTTTCATCTGACCCTAGCCTATCAGGTCTCATCAGGACTGGCTACATTGTCTTCCTCTGTGGACTTCAGGTTTTTCTAGGAAAAGGAAATAAAAACGGACGTTATGTGTTCCCTCTCATTTTCTAAAACTTTAATGAGTGCTGCTTTTCCTTACTGATTTCTGTGTGCAGATAAGGCTAGAATCACCTTCTCTCCTCTGTGTGCATGTGTGTACCTATGGTATCTTCCTCAACAGTTTCTGAGATAGGGTCTCTCTGTCTCTTTGTGTCTGTCCCTGGTCTCCGCCCCCCCCCCCCTTGCTCTCTCTGAACCTGCAGCTTGCTCTCTGCCTTGACTCGCCAGTCAGCCAGCCCCAGGGCTCTTTCTGTTTTTGCCTCCCCACTGCTAGCGTTACATGCATGTACTGTTATACCCAATTTACTAATTTTTTTTTTTAAATTCATGGGTGCTGGGTATTCAAACTCAGGTCACATGCAAGCACTGTTGTCATGTGAGCCATTTTGCATGCCTCTCTTTTCTTCTCTAACAAATACTTTCTGAGCATGGTAGAGTATGAATCCCAGTAATCATAGTTCTGATATATCTTCAGATGTAATCCAACCAACCTTTCTGATTTAGTTTTTTTCTGCAAATTGGGCTAATAACAGTAATCATGTATGGGGAATATCCATAAAATATTAGAAGATATTTACAATATCACCAAATACAGTAAGAATACACTAATAATTTTTTATCAATAGCATTCCTTATCAAAATATGCTTCTTCTAGGAAAAGCAGAAACCTTCAGAGTTCATTAACCACTTTCTCATTTATTATTCCAATAGACAGCCACATTTGCTATGGGGGACATAGCACATTCAGCATTCTGCATCTGAGGAAACTGGGCTACTTCCATTACAGGGTCTGCCGAGGTTTAGAATTGCCTTATCTTAGCTCAGGGCTCAACCTAGGCAACACAGTATAGAAACTAGCAAACACATTTTTACATATGATCTCTATGGCTCTATTGGCTCATAGAGAAACAAAACTCTTCATGTTATCAAGGTTCCATGGCAGATAATCACAGACCACACAGAGCGAGGCATAGGAGAGCAACTTTTAGACAAGATTCCTAAAAGCAAATTTTCATTTTCTAAACTTATGGCTATGGTCACTGACATGCTTGTCACCAGAACTGTGCCTATTTGTTAAATTATTACACTAAGGTGTGCACTTAGATTTGTGAGAGATGTAAACTGAGACAGAATAGAAAGAGATGAAGTATACAGTCTGCAATAATTTGGAAAACTCAAGATAAACATGATTATGAGAAGTTGTGACTGGAAAGAATCTTCCAGAGTCTGCTGACTCCTCTAAAACCTCACTGAAAGACTCTCCTGGAAGCAGAATTCTCTGAGGTGTGAGTACCTGCTCATCTGCTTTGACAGTCAAATGAGAAAATGAAACAGCAACACAGGGAATACACAGCTCCCCGGCAAGAAAAATCTCTACTTCGTAAAACAAGTTAGACATTCAACATACACCTTAGAAACACCAGCTATACCTCGGCATTTTTATTAGGTACTAAATGTGCCTATATGATAGGTTTTTGCAGATGATATTTTAAACATGAGTGTGCTTTTAGGGATCAAACTCTTTCCACTAGCATTAGGCACCATATAGGCACATTCGTACCTGCACGTGATGGGCAACAGATAGGAGAGTTTGTGTAGGCATTCAGGAAGGTGGTACCATGTGCTTTCATGAAATTAATGAAGGGAAGTTTTACTACCTGATTTCCTGGTTGAAACGTTAGTCTTCCATCCTGAAAATAAAGAAATGCAACCACTGCTGATTATTCCACTATATATATATATATTTCCTTTAATTTTAAACACAAAATCCACAACCCAAAAGGCTTCAATATGTTTGTATGAAACCTTTAAAAAGCATAAAAACCAAGGCAAAGGTATGTTATTAAGGATCTAGTTCCCAGATAAAATCTGAAAGTGTTGTGTTCAAATTCTTTGCATATATTAAGTTAAAGGACTTCTTGGAAAGTTCTTTTGGAGAATGAAGAAATAATTTAAAAATTATTTTAATAAACATTAAATACTTGTGTGTTTATGTATCAGGTACCTTACAAGATCTGAGGGTAAATGGTGAGTTAAAATAGTCTTATTTACATGAAATTTACACCGAGTGGGAGAGGTAAAAACAACACTAGCAAATTAACTTTGATGTCTTAACGTTTCATTGCTACAAAGAGAAACCATGACCAAGGCCACTCTTATAAGGGAGACAGTTAATTGGGGCTGGCTTACAGTTTCAGGGTTAGTCCATTTTCATCATGGTGGGAAGCATGGCAGCGTTCAGGCTGGCGTGGTACTAGAAATGGCACCACCACACTTGAATACTTACATGAATTACATGTGTGTCTATGTATATATGGACGAATATACACTTTTTCATATTCACAGTCTCATGTATTCCAGGCAGCCTCTGACTTGCTATAAATGTCCTTGAACTTCTGATTCCCAGATTCTGCCTCCCCAGTGCTGGGAATCAAAGGTATACATTAGTATACCCTAATTATGGGTACTGAGGATTGAACACAGGGCTTTGTACATGTGGGCTACATGCCAGATGTGGCTATAAATTTTAGTAAATCCCAAGTGCACTTCTGAGCACTTATCATTCTGGGTCAAGGAGGATCAAAGGAGAAGTTTTAGATTTCAAGCACTGTTCTAATTCTAGTCTGTGGTTGTGACAAACATAACCATGGCCCAAAGCAACTTATCGGAAAGAATGATTTATTAGTTCCAGGTTACAGTTCATTGCTGAGAGAAGCTGGGACAGGAACCTAAGCAGGGTCTTGAAGAGCAGGAACTGTGGAGGAACACTGTGTGCTGGCCCAGCCTCTGGTTTGCTCACTCACTGTCTTGAGCTCAGGGCTTTAATGTAGCCCAGAACCTTCTAGACAGGCCATGGGACGATGCCCACAGTGCTCTGGGCTCTACCGTATCAGTGGGTAATCAACACAATCTCCCATAGGCCAGTGTGATCTAGTCAGGTTCTCAGTTGAGCTTTCCCCTCAGATAACTTTAGGCTATGTCATGTTGACAATTAAAGGTAACTAGGAAAAGCACTATCCTAACCAAAGAGTCAAACAGTGACTTACCTGCCATGACAAAGCTCTCTCAGACCTATCTACCACATTCTTAGGAGAGACTGCAGTAAACATTCCTGTCCCACTATTCACTTCTGAAATCTCATCAAAACGAAGACCAGTGTAGCTGCAGCCGTGTGGCAGGGCAGAGAGTGTGGAAGGGGGTGCCCTGGTCCTTCTTGGCCCAGGCAGAAGTACTTTGTATCTTTTCTTAAAATTGAAACAGAACAAACTTTATCTAGATACAATTTACATACAACTTACATATTTAAAGTGAGCAACTCAAAGGTTTTTTGTGTATTCAGAAAGTCATTTGGAACATTTTCATCATTCCCAGAAGAATCATCAGCTATCACCCTGGACTCATCCAAAACTGAGGCCTCTACTAACTTGCTTTCTGTCTCTACATAGGTGTTTTCTTTGGACATTTCACATAAATGGAGTCATATAAATTGTAGTTGGTCATCATTTTTTTTTTTTTTTTTTACTGAGAGTAGAGTTTTCTAGGTTTGGCCACATTGTAACAAACATGAGTTTCAGATTTCTTTTTTGTTTGCTGAATAATACTACCAAATTTCATGTATACATTTACCAGTGGGTGGATATTTAGGTTGCTTTTACTTTTTATCTTCTAGCACAATACTGCTATTAAGAAGCATAATATTGCCATATAAAAGCTTTTGTGTGGACAATGCTTTCATTTCTCTTGGACACACACAGAAACATATACACTTAGGAATAGAATTGCTGGATTGTGTAGTAACTAGTTAATCACTGTAAACATTGTCAAATGCTTTTCCAGGTGGCTGCACCACCCCACAAAGCAATGTCAACAGCAGTGTATGAGGTTTCCAATTCCTCCATATTCTCACGGACTCTGGTTATTCTTTATAATGTGTGTGCGTATATATATGTATGTACACACACATTTTCTATATATACTGAAGAAGTAACTGTAAAAATAATGGGCTTATTGCAACACTTTCATACTTTGATCATGTTTACCTCTATATTACCTCCTCCCTTTCCGTTGGTTTCCTTCATCTTCTCAAATAACCTCCCGCTTTTATGCCCTTTTGATTCTGGCTATCCTTATGGGGACGAAGTGATTTGATCTACAAGTGTCTCACTATGGTTTGCTCTACATTTCCCTAATGGTTAACTAATTTTCATGTGCTTATTGGCCATCTGTGTATATTCTATGAGAAAATCTCTTTTCAAATTCTTGGCTCATTTTAAATTGCCTAATCCAAGGTTATGAAAATTTACACTTCCATTTTCGTGAAAGAGTTATATAGTCTTAGCTTTGACATTTAAGTCATTGATTCATTTTAAGTTAATTTTTACACATGGCGAAAGGGAAGACTCAACTTTGTTGTTTTTTTTTTTTAAATGTAGATATTTAACTTTCCCAGCACTACTTGTTTATAAGACTTTATTTCTGTACTCTTAAATCTAGTCTACTGATCTGAAAGTTTATCTTTTTGCCTGTAACACACTATTATGATTATTGTAGCTTTGTCATGAGTTTTGAAACTGAAAATTCTTTTTATCAGTCTTCTTTTTCAATTATTTTCAATTCAGAGTTCTTTCAGTTTCCATTTGAATTTAATTAAAATTTAAGAGTATGCATATATCTTTAAACTTCTTTAAAATATAAGAAGGTGTTATAAGATATTTGATCACACTGTGAACTCCAAGATTGTTCACTGGAAAAACTTGGTTTTAGTTGTAGTGTGGCTCAACCTCTAATCCCAAAACTGTTTATTCTAAACAGGTGGGTGTGGTGTGGCTCAGCCCCAGCACACACATTTAATCTAAAAGCTTTCGGTAAACAGGGTTAAATAAAGTTAACCCTAAGTCAAGATGCAAAGCAAGTAACTAGCGGACAGGAAGTGAACATTGGAAAAAAACATAGTGAGAGGAAGTCCAGGGGACGGCTAGATGGACGCACAAGAATTAGAAAGGAGGGCCATTCAGTTTGAAAGGTATTTAACGCAGTGTGGAGAAGGAGAAAAGGCTTTTTTCCTCTTGGGAGTCTGCCGAGTAGGAAGGTCAGCTGGGTGCTTTCTCTGCCTCTCCAATGTAGCAGGCTTTCACCCCAGCCTCTGGCTCCTGAGTCTTTACTGGTAAAATCGAACATTTGGGGTTTTGTTTAAAAACAAGATAGTAGATTAAGGTTTAACAACTAACATTTAAATCAGCGGGAACACAATTATTAAATAACTACATTAGTGGTTCTCAACCTTCCTAACGCTGCGACCCTTTAATACAGTTCCTCATGTTGTGGTGACCTCTCAACCACAAAATTATTTTTGTTGCTACTTCACAATTTTGCTACTGTTATGAACTGTAATGTAAAAATCTGATATTCCCGATTGTCTTAGGTGACCCCAGTAAGAGTGTCATTCAAAGCCTCCCGAGGGGTCACAACACTGATTGAGAACCACTGATGTAGATAATAAAGCTGAATTTCCTTTCTCTCTCACCCAGACATTAATTCTTGCAAACGTAGGTAACTGACATGTGGTTCTGGAAAACAAATACACTTTCATGGAAGTGAACGATGCGTTTCTCTTCATAACTGAATTGAGATAGGATATAGGCTAAACATTAATTAACGATGGCAAAAGGCTTTAGTGGACCGAGTCTAGCATTAAAGGGTAAAAATGTACGCCCGTGGCGCCCGGGCGTGCTCTCTACTGGAGAGGCTGAAGCAGAAGAATCGCCGCAGCCAGAGTTCGAGACCGCCTTCTTACTACTAATTTACGTGCCCGCACGCGCTGTCTCCGACGCCTGTCCGCGGGCGGTGGGCGTCCGCCCGCGGTCCTCACGGTACTTACGAAGGAGTCGCTGGCGACGAGCACTACGTTGGGTGCCTGCAGCCTCTGCGCCCGTGTGCCGGGGGCAGGCGCCGCCACCGCGGACGCTGCGACCACCGACACCAACATCAGCAGCATCGCGGGCACTGCCGTTCAGACTCGGCGGCTGAGTCCGTATTGAGCAGGGACGGGACCCTGAACTAGGATTTGGGTTCTAACTATGGAACGGTGGTAGGCACCGCGAAACTAAAACTCCCATCAGGCTCTGAGCAGGCGCATGCGCAAGGACGACTCGCGCGCTTAGCCCGTGCAAAGACCATTTTAATCAAACTTCGAGTTAAAGATAGCTCAGTCAGTTCCTCTTACCCAAGCGCTGCCTGGAGAAATGCGCATGCGCTATCCAGACTTGTACTTTGTGGCAGTCCCATATGACCAGGTGGGTTCTGATTGCTTTCGGTTTTGGCAGAAGTTGAGATCTGAAGGCAGGTGAAATGGTATATCGGGGGGAAAGGATTGGGCATGGGGGTTGATGTTTGGGGATCGTCTTCCTTTCGCGCAGCACCGCGTGGGTGATTGTTCGCTGACATTGTGAACTTGGCAGTGATGAGGTGGGAGTGCTGTCACTTAAGTTCGATGGGACTGTGCCCCAATGGGTGTTTAAGGCCGGGTCACCTCAGGTGTGGTCTGGATAGTGGTTTGGATCTCTGCGGCGCGCCCGAACCCAAGTCATACAGCCTGCCTTATCGTATTGCCTCTTTTTGCCGGGGCAGTAGGGATTGTGCTTGTATGTGGTGAAGAGCTGGGCCTAGTACGTTTTAGGTTCCAGATATGGAAAAGCTTGCTGCTCTTTGCTTTTAGAGTCGCAAAAGAGGGAAAAAGGACAAAGGAACCGGTTCTGAAAGGAAGAAATGTGGGCTGTAAGCGTGCGGTTAACTGACATAGGCTGAGAGTAACACTGTTGGGTGCAGAAGAATCAGCGGTTCCCTTTTTGATTGCTAGATTCCTTTGGAGAATTCTCGCAGAAGCACGTTTCTATCTCAAAGTCAAATTCTTCACTGATAGTTTCAGGTACATCAAACCGGTGTTTTGATTTTCTGGCAGTAAAAGAAGTTGTGCTGTTTATTTAAAAGCTCAATCCTCACATCTGGCAGCGTTTAGAACAGAATAATTATAATAAAGGAAATATCTTACATATCTAATGTATAGTGGTATGTGTTTTGTGTTCTGTTGAGCTACTGTATATTTACTGTGTAACATGCTTTTATGTGAAATATACTGTTTCGTCTCTATTAGTGAAGCAGAAACGTTAATGCAGCATCTCCCTGCAGATGTGTGGATTTGCAAAATCATGCTCTTTGTCCCCGAGGAGTTCACACTCTCAGGGAGGAGATCCAATGCACGTAAAGTAACAGTACAATAAGGGAGCTCATCCAGCTGGATTGCCTCCGCAATAGGACACACTCCCTAAGATTGTGTTGCTTTGGAATGTAGACCATGCATTACAGCAACAGTATCAGCTGGCATTTAGTTTTATAAAATTTATGCTTGGCCTGCTTCTTAGGCATAGTAATGGTTCTTTGAACACTAATCATTCTTGACGACTTTGTTTCTGCAGGCCCTTATTCTGACCACAGGCACACATCTTTTTCTGCCCTTGTGTTAGAGAAGCTGCTGCAATGGGTTGATGCATCGTAGGTATTTTAGCGACCCAGAGACAATGTGCTGCTAGAGTCTAAGAGGCTTCTGCTCCATGACATTCAGTAGGTCCTATAATGTTTCACCTGTAATGTTCCAGCGTTGGAGCAGCTTGTTCTGCATTTGTGTAGGTTTAAGTATTAAAAGTTCTGAGTTTGAGCTGAACTCGGTCTTCACTTTTCAGCACTCATTTATTCATTGCTCTTTGCTATTACAAGGATAAAGTCTGTCTTCCCACTTCCTCTCCACTAGTGTAGCCTTTTCAGTCTTTCTCTAGTCCTCCCTCTCGTTGCCACTTCACTTCAGGTTTCTTCATTGCTTTAGTGACTGCCTTCTAAGCATAGAATGCCTTTGTTAATCACCAAGCTCCTCTGCGAGCAAGGGAACTTTGATGTGTGCATGTGTTCCTGTAGTTAGGCAGCATTCAGGATAGGAACTGTGGTTTGGTTTTCAAGGGCTGTTAAAACAAAATATCACAACAGACATTTATTTTCTCATAATTCTGAACTTCAGAAGTCCAAAATTTGCCAAGTGTGGTGTCTTCTGAGGACGTTGTTGCTGTCTGGTAGATGGTCACTTTCTCAGCAGGTGTGGTGTCTTCTGAGGACACTGTTGCTGTCTGGTAGATGGTCACTTTCTCAGCAGGTCTGTACCTGCTCTGTCTGTGCATGTGCATCCTAGTGTGCCCCTGTTCTTTTCTTTTAAGGGTGACAGATTGGATTAGGGCCTTCTTCTGCAACCTCATTGAGCCTCCATTACCTTTGTACTTTGCAAATATTGTTGTGTTCTGTAGTCCTGTGGCTGGTACTTGGATGTATGAATTTTGGAGTATTATATGTCTTCCTGTGGATATGTGAACAAACATCTATTCATTCCAGGTAGGACACCAGTGATAGATCAGAATGACTCAACCATAGTTCAGCTTGCTGAACTAATGAGCTTATTGGGCTTGCAGAGCATGGGTGTGGGGTTACTTACAGGAATGGTGACTAAAGGTAGGTGCATCACTGAAAAACCCATTACAATATGGGTGATGATTCATAAAGGCTGTGTTCTCGAAACTTCCTGTGCAACCTGTTAATAGTTCAGCCACTTGGAGAGTATCCTGCACCACATTACTGCATACTTACTGTTATTTTACCTTGGGGGAGGAGCCTTGTTAATCATGTAAGGTTCAGATACTTTCTGAGATTTGTGAGTTGTTTATTTCTTGAGCCTTATGAGCTTTGTTTATTTTTTGAGTCTTAAGGAGCATCTCTCCAAAATGGAATGTTTTAATTTGGAAGAGATTACTATATAACACAAAGGGATGCAATTATTCCTACAAGAGGCTCAGGTCTGTCTGTCTGTCTATCATGTTTATATCATCAGCTAATGATTTCCATGGTAGGTACAGGTTGCTTCAGTAAAAATACTCTGCTCTTTAGAAGTTAGAGAGGTCTTCGGTTGAATAGTCTGTGGTCCACTGTAGGTATTTTAATATCTGAAGTAACGACAGAATTTCCCAAAACCTTTCAGTCACCTTTGGGAAACACATAGATACACATACTTGTAAAAGTCTAATAAGACTAGAAAAGGTATTAAAATATGAATAATAGTTGAATAAAAAGATCCACAAGAAAGCAAGGGCAGTAATTTCCAAGTTATGTTCTGGAGCATGCTAGTGTTTTTAAAATGTCAGCTGGCTTTCCCTGAGGTGAGTGTTCTGGGATGATAGAGGTTCAGAGTTGCTGCATTCCATTGCATTGGGGTATTTGGATTTCCCAGAGGCTTTAAGATGCTAGTATATATTGTGACTGAAGACTGAGATCTGTATGGTAGACACAAATTTCCAGCACCAGGGAGCAATGCCATTAAGCATGTTCCTTGGAATATATTTTTGAAGATGCTGGTAGAGGGTATAGTTGCTACAGTATTGGATTGGTGTGAATTTGCTATGGCACAGTTGTGTGCTTGGCACTTCAGCTTGGTCTTGAATTCTGAGTAACGCGAGAATAGTCAGAAGTAGTTGGGAGGAGCAATTATACACAATTAGAAAATGGAGGAGTGTCCAAAAGAGTGACGGGAGTAAGTGTTGGCACATGCCTCTCAGTGATCCAGACTTTGGAAGCTAGATCATCTGTTAGGTGTTTTATATTTTACTCAACAAGACTGTGTTAGAGTTACTATTGCTGTGGTGACCGAAGCAACTTGGGAAGGAAAAGGTTTATTTGGCTCATACTTCCATATCACAGATCATCATCAAAGAAAGTCAGGACTCAAACAGGACAGGGGCCTGGAGGCAAGAGCTGCTGTAGAGGCCATGGGGGGGGGGTGCTGTTTACTATCTTGTTCTTCATGCCTTGCTCAGCCTTTCTTATAAAACCCAGGACCATCACCCCAGGTGTGGTCCCATCCACAATGGATTGGGCCCTCCCCATCAACCACTAAAAAATAAACCACAGGCTTGTCTGCAACCCAGTTTTATGGAGGTATTTGAGGCTTCTTCCTCTCAGATGACTTCAGCTTGTGTCAAGTTGACATAAAACTAGCCAACACAGATTGGTTATATAAGGAGCTCCAAACTATGACTTTCTCTTGCTTTTGAGAAAGAGCACACATCTACATAGAACAATTAAAAATTTTGTTAGGTTGTTGTTGAATAGCTCAGGCTTTACTTGTGTAATAGCTGATTTGAAGAGGATATATGCATGATTGATGACAGTTGTTGTCAAACCGGTAAGAAGATTACCTCTTCAAGGAGCAAGGAAAGGTTGCAGATGGATTGAGGTGTTTTTTTTTTTTTTTAAGTTAAAAACATTTTGTATATGTTTACAATATTCACATCATTTCCTGATTCCCTCCAGTGCCTTTTGTCTGTTCCTGAAACCAGCTCCTCTCAAATTCATAACCTCTTTTTAAGAATTATTATTGTTATACACACACACGCATACGCATATATAGAAATGAACATATAAACACAGCCAGCTGGGTTGATTTATTGTTACTCTTATGTGTATGTGTGTAGGGCTGACCACTTGCTGTTGGATAAGTGGTCTCATCCCTTAGCAGTCATCAGGAGGTGGAGCTTTTGGGGATTTCCACCATCCACATTGGCATGTCAGCTGGTGTTGTCAATACTCAGGACTTGTTTAGGTAACGGGATTGTTTTGAGTTCATGGGCAGCTTTCCTGTCATATATGCAATACATTTTCTTTTTTCAGATGTCGTGGTCCTCTAACTCTTAGAATTTGATTGATATTCTCTAGGTGACCCTGACATAGGGGTTATGTCATTAGTTGGGGCTGAGCACCCACAGTCAGTTTTGTTTTCTGCATTTTGACCAGTTGTGGCTTTCTGTAATGGTTTCTAGCTGCTATAAAGAAAAAAAAAGTGTCATTGGTGAAGGGGGAGAGCTACACCATCTGTGGGCATACGCATCAGTGTCAAGAGTGCAGTTAGAGAAGAGAAGGGCTGAACAAGAATGCAGCTAGAGGTTATCCTGGTTTGGGAATGTAGCAGTGGGTTCCTTTGTAGGTCCCCCTCCTGATGAGGCCTGGAAAGTTGGTTAGGTTTCTGGTAGTAGGAAAGATTTCCTCCTATTGAGCAGATCTTATATCAATTAGACAGCTGTTGGCTATCACAAAAATATCAGTGCCACTATTGCTTCTATCTATGGGCATATTTTGCTGTTCTGGTCATTGTGTGGCTTGCAGATGTCACAGCTGGGTAGGACTATTTATTACTTTCCTTCTTGTCAATTTACATGATACCTTCCAGCACCATGAAAGCTAGTCCCCAAGGGTAGAGTTTTAGGTCAGATCCAGCCTGCTTCCTCTATGTTCTGTGTCTGAAGTGTTTTCATCAATAGGGACTAACTTTCAATTCTGCTCTTACAGAAACATAATGGTTTATGGAAAACAAAGACTTTAAAATTTTTCCTACCATTATTACTTAGCATCTTTGAATCATGTTAATATATCTTCAGATTAAGTTGTCTTAGAATGTTTGATTTAAACAATTGCTGTTTGGATTGTTGATTTGGGTTTCATGAAAGCGTAAATCATAGAGGTGGCCACCCACCGTGGGCCGGGCACCCACCCCAGTCATTAAGTAGGGAAATGCTCTGCAGGTTTGCCAAAAGCCCAACCTCATGGAGGGATTTTCTCAAGTGGGCTTTCCTCCTCTCAGACAACTCTAACCTATGTCAGGTTGACAGAAATTAGCACCTACCCTGTGCCTGGGGCCCTGGAGGCCGGAAAATGAATTGAGCTCTCATTCTTTTGGGGTAATCACATTTGTATATTTGATTTGCAAAACTTTTTTTCTTAAGTATTTTTAGTATCCCCATATTATAAATGAAGAAATAGTCATTCGGAGAGATCACGTCCGTTACATGGGGTCACATAATAAATAATATTAGCTGCATTTGCCCTGAGAAGGAAATTTTGTATCACTGACATGACTGGGACTGCAGTATAATAATGTCGATAGAAGACAGAATTATGTAAGAATTAGTGACTGTTGAGCGTGCATCCTTAAGTGGGGCATCTATAGCCCTTCAAAGCTCTAGAGGAGCTTTGTGGGGAGACTTGGAAAGAATCTACATTCTCTAGAATCGGTGGCGGGGGATGCTGTGAAATGCATTTTTCTGGATATGGCACACGCATTATACTCATGAAATCACAGAAACTGAGGTTACCTGCGTAAGCCTTACCATAAGGTTAGGCCCAGCATTACTGTCTCGTGGATAAGGATCCCTTCTTGAGGAGCCATTGGCAGTTAATGGTTACTAGGAGAAGGAGAATTATTTTCTTCCATGGTGTAACCACTGTTAAGTTGCCCATGATCCAGTAAATAACTTGCATTCATGTTCACGGGAGTAACATGAACATGTTAAACTCAGTTAAACTCAGTGACTCACTTGGAGAAAAAAAAAAAAAAACAGGAGAGAGTGAATTTTGGTTTGGGATGAGGACAGGATTTCAAATAGTTTCTGAAATAGCTCTAATTGTCACTTCTGCATATGGGAAGGAGTATTCTCAGCATTGGCAATTCTAAAATCAAACAGTGATTTTGCAACTTCTGAAAGTTTCTGAAGTTACTCTGTATCTTACCGTATCACATATCCAGCCAAGATTCAACTCTTTATATAGGAATAAACATTCATTTCACTACTGTGTAAATTTCCTTTGTTCTTTAACAAATTATGTTTATACCAAAGCATTGTTTTAAAATAAATTTTTTATGATTTACTGTCATAAGCATTTGATTGTATACCTTCGTTTATGTGCCTGTATTCTCAGGCTTGTGACATTTTACAAGTGAGAAGCAGTCATAATTGAAACAGCGTAAATCCTGGTTTAAACTCAGAAATTTAGAGATGAAGATTAGTGGCTCTATGGAAAGATGAAAGATTAAAAATCAATTAGAATTATTTCTCATGCTTTAAATTTGATAGTGGTGAACTGATTTTTAAAAATGTAGAAGGCTTGGATATTGTAAATCACTATCTCATGGTTCTCTTTACCTAATGTAGGTGAAAAATGGATAAGGAACAGCTTGACATTCAGTTCAGGAAGAAGATGCAGGCATGGTAAGAGGTGAGTGGTATGTTCACTCCCGAGCTGTCAGTCTGTCTTGTCTTAATGATGCTTTCTAGGTCCTTCTATAGAGGACTGATGATAGACTTTTTTTTTTTTATCATACTACAGATCAAAACAAATACCTTTAGACTTTTATTTGATTATTGTTACTGTTTTTCCCATTTTATGACTTTTTTTGTTATGACCATTTCTGATTTTTACTATTGTTATTTTCATTTTATGGAATCTTTGGATGTACACCCTGAAGATTTTTTAAAGGTCTTTTAGCTTTAGCTGGAGTGGTTATATCAATTCATTTGAGGGTTGATAACTTTGAGGGTTAGTATTACTTTTTGTTGTGGCTTACTTTCTAACTCTTTGAAAATATAGTTATTGCTGCTTTTAATGCTTAGTTTGAATAAAAATCTTTTAAGTTGGTAGTAGGAAATTTTTTGTTGCATAAAAGTATCCAAAATGTATGCATTTTCTTTTGATAATCAGTTAATGTATTTATCATCTGGGAGGAAGGACAAGTGATAGGAGGAGAGGAAGTAGGGAAAATATTAGAGTTGTACACGATACTGCAGCCTTCCAAAGGAATTATAGTTTTGGAAGTGCCTAGAATTGAAGGAAATATCCTAAAATGAGGAGCATAGGGATACATGGGATAATTTTGGACAATGAATTTTTCATGAAAGAAAAAGTTTTATATGCTACTTAGTTGATGGTCAGTTTTTCAGTGTTTATTTAAAAAAATAGAAAAGGTTAATGGCCTCTTCCTCTCCTATTTAAAAAAAGTTCCATGTGGAAACACATAGATATGGAAGGTACTGAGTACAGCAGCTGTTACCACGAGAAAGTGCAGTTGTTTGTAGTGGGCATTGAAAGTGGCTTGCACAGTCTCTGAAGCTGTCCTGCTGCCCTGAATCTGAGTTTGCCCGACTCAAGGTCTGTGACCTCAGGCGGCTCTGCCCCACTTTCCCCAGCTTCTGGCACTGGTCTCGACTGGAGTGAGTTCCTTTCTTCTCCCCATTGTCGTGCTCAGGCTTCTAGTAGTCTATTACTTGACTCAGCACGCCTTCTCTAAATTCCTACTGGGCTTTTCCTTTTAATCTTAGCATTTGGTTCTCTAATGGTTCATTAGATTGTATTCTTCAGGGCAGCAGGGCCTTTTTGTATTTTATCTCACATTGATGAGCTTGGAGCCCACGTGGAGACTGTTGTTTCTTCCTTGTTTATGGGCCCACCCAAAGTCTTCTTTATTTTATTTTATTTTTTAATTTGGCAGTCTCTATTTGTCTAGGTCGGTTATCCTCTCTGATCTCTTCTTTTTAGTCTACAGGTTACCTTGCAGGAGGAACGTGGCTTGAGAAACTTCATGTGAAATCCACACTGAACTTTGTTAACTCTGCCATCAAGATTTGTAGACTGAAAGCATTTCTTCTCTAGTTCACCTCTAAGTCAACATCAAGATACTTTCAGGTAAGGTAGTCGTTCAAAGATGACAGAATGTGAGGTGCTCTTTTAAATTAAGTCATTATTGTAGCAAGATACTAAATTATATTTGGGAAATCTGAATGCATCACACATAAATTGACTTTACATTGTCTTAATTTTTATATTATTTTGAATGCCAGCTTTCTTTAAGTTAAAACAACCTTATCTTCAAATCTTTATAGATTTCTTTTTTCTGTTTTATACTTGTACATTTCAGCTTGGCTAGAATGTACTGGTAGTATTCTGTTAGTATGCTGTGTTAGTAGACTGTGTTCGTGTACCATGGCATCACACTGCTTTAGTATAGTGTATCAGGGTTCTGTGTTAATGTAGTACATTAGTGTATTAGTATATTCCATTAGTGTAATGTGTTAGGTTGCTGTGTTAGTGTAGCGTGTTAGTGTATTGCTGTAGTGTATTAAATTAGTGTACTGTGTTAGTGTATGTTGTTAGTATACTGCAAGAACAGATTGTGTTAGTGTAAAATGTTACTGTACTGTTTGTATACAGTGTTAGGGTACTGTGTTAGTGTACAGTTTTAGTGTACAGTATATTAGTATACTGTGTTTGTGTACAGTGTTAGTGTACTGTGTTAGTGTGAAGTTTTAGTTTACAGTGTACTAGTGTACTGTGTTTGTGTGTAGTATTTAGTGTACTGCCTTACTGTCCTGCATGAGTATATTGTGTTCATGTATTATGCTAGTATACAGTGCTAGTGTGCTGTGTTAGTGTACAGCATTAATGTGCTGTGTTAGTATGCTGCATTAGTATATTTTGTTAATGCACTGTATTAGTGTCCTGCATGAGTATATTGTGTTAGTGCATTATGTTAGTATGCAGTGTTGGTGTACTGTTTGGGTAAAGTGTTAGTGTACTGTGTTAGTGTACAGCATCAGTCTGCTACATTAGTATATTTTGTTAATGCACTATATTACTGTACTGCATGAGAGTACTGTGTTAAAGCATTGTCTTTACAGTGTTAGTGCACTGTGTTAGGGTATTGTATTTACAGAACGTGTCAGTGTACAGTATTTGTGTATGTGCTAGTATAGCATGTTAATGTACATGTTCATCACTGTGTTAATGGACAGTGTCTGTGTACTCTGCTTGTGTAATAAGTTGGCATGCTTGCTGTGGTAGAATGTTTACTGAGTTCCGTAACTCTATTTGAATACTATGGTAGTGTGCTGTGGGTGGTAGCTCAGTTTGCTTCCCTGAATACCTGAAGTCTGTAGAAATAGGTTGAGTCAGCAGAAAAGACAAATGTTTCTCTTTTTTAAGAATTGTGCTTGCATTTGGTTTGGGTAAGTCGGTAACTTATAAAATATTAACATGGGCTACTTTATTTAAAATCAAATTAATGTACTTTAATATTAAATAAAGTACTTTGCCTCTAAAGTAAAATCTTTAAAATTTCTAAAATGAAATTTAAAAAATTTAAATCAATTTAAAAAGTATTAGGTTTCATTTATAGGAGATTGGCCTTGAAATTGCTATGTGGCAGAGGATGGCCTTAAACTTCTGATTATCCTGCTTCCAACTCCCTAGTGATGGGATTACAGGAATATGCTGCCACACCTGGATATATGTGGTATCTCTTCATGGCTGCAAGTAGTGTACAGTTCTTGCAAAGTCACCACTCTTCTATTCATATGCAAACATTTGTACTTATTTTTCATTAGAGAAAGTAATATGATGGTAATCCTCACTATGATTACAGTTTGTATCTTGATAATATGTTACAGAATCTACTATTAGAATAACTTTCTTAGCCTTTAAAAATTTCTTCCATCTTAGTTACTAAAGCTCTTTATGTTTTTCTCTGTCTTGAGCTTATTTTATTGGATCTTTGCAGCTGGTCTTTGCTGCTTTGTGGTTCTTCTTCTTCCAACCATATTCTGCGCCTCTACCTCTGGCTTTACCTCCTATCACTAGCTAGGAGAGAAAGGAGAGAGAGATAGAGATCCCTGACTCTAATTTCTTTCCTTTTATTTCTTCTTTGAGTACGACTATTAACAAACCAGAACCAATCTCCCTGAATGACCAACAACCACCAAAATCACCTATCAGGGCTTTAGCGTTTATACACCCTGTGAAAAGTTTCCAGCATTCCAAATGTCACTCAATTGCAGAAACTATCTGCAGCTGGCCAAACCACGTCGCTGCTAGAGCATGAGGCAAACCATAGTCAGCTGGTGCAAGGCAGCTCCAAATCCCTGCATGGGATTAAAATGAAGACATTCTTATATGTGTGTGTGTGTGTGTGTGTGTGTGTGTTTTAAAGAAACTGAAATTCCGGAATTGTCACTAGAGATCTTGCTTTTTAAAATTGGATTGGGATTACTATACATTGTAGGTCCTTGTTCATAAGATCATCTGTATTTTACTAAATGTGTAGAGTGTAATTCTGATACAGCTGCATTTTAACACCTATTTATTGGTCACCATCATTTGTCATTTGTCCTAGAGATGGAACAACAAAGCATGCAAGATCTTATTCATACAGAACTGCAATTCTGTTGGGGTTGGGATACACATAATGGACTAAAGACATAGATGTGTTACGTATTATGAAGTAAAAAAGCAAGGGGAGAGCATAAGGAAATAGGGTAGATTTAGGAAGGAGATGGAAGGATTAAAATCTTAAGTAGCTTGTCCATGGAGGGGCCCAATGAGAGGAGACTTTTGAGTAGAAATCTGAAGAACCGGGGGAATGAGCTGTGTGTATGGTAGGAGGGAAAGCATATTCCAGAGAGAAGGAATCAGATGTCTCTTTTTCAGTTGGTTAAGCCTATTGGGACTCTTATCATTAGGGGGGTATTATTGTAGACTCACTGTGGCTTCTTGTCTTGATAGAATGTCTAGCAAAGAAGTGAAGACTGCTCTAAAAAGTGCAAGAGATGCCATCAGAAACAAAGAATATAAAGAAGCTTTGAAACATTGCAAGGTAAAGCATATTGTTTCATTGGTGGTTAAATGCATTACCAATTCATGGGTTATTTTAAGGTATAAATTATTTATTGTCTAATTCAGTCAAGTGGTAGAATTTGTAGAACAGTTAGACTCCTCTCTCCTTATTAGTGGCTTCTATTGCTGTATTTAATTTTCTTTATTGCTAAGCTATCAAAGCCATGTTCTGAAAGCCAGAAGTATCATAAGTACCTTGCATTGCAGAATACCACTGTACTTTAGCATTATTATTATTATCATCTTTGTATTACATTAAAAAGTGTCTGTTATGTGTGTTGTGCTTGTAGAGGTCAGAGGACAAATTGTATTAATCAGTTCTCTCCTTTAAGAATGTGAATCTTGGGGTTTGAACTCCAGTCATTAGATCAAGTAGCAGGAACTTAGCCTATGGGCTACCTTGTCTACCCACCATTTTTTGTTATTTTAAGGTATGTTGACATTCTGCTTTCTGTCTGACCAGTGAGTAGAAGAATCAAGATTCTAAAGCTTCCTCGTGTGTTGATGGGAATCTTCCGGTTAAAGGGAGAAATTGAGTAAACTGGAGAGACAGAGGTGGTAGAGGTGAAGTCCTTAGGGAAGCGACAGGGTGTGGCCTACAGCATGAGAGGAGGCCTTCAGTTCATCTGTTTTAGCAGGAGAAAAGTTAGGTTCAGATCCATACAGGACTCTGTTTGTTGATTTGGCTGGGGCGGGGGTTGGGGGTAGGGAGAGCATTTTTCTCTGGTGGCTTCTGTTTTTGGTGACATATGTATTGAGTTGCACCAATACAGCTAGGATATTTGAGACAAAAGCATGTTTGAAGCAGTTGTTACTCATGGTGGGAAAAATTGTAAGTAAGAATTAGAAGCAAACATTGCTCTAGTAAGTACCCATTTGAAGTTCCGTGTTACTAAGGTGAAATCTGTCAGTTATGGATGGTAAGATGAAGGGAGAGAGGCATAGGAGTCAAGAATATTGACAGAGGAGGTATGACAGTTGTGGATCATACAGAGAGATGAAACAGAAGGAGTAGGAAGGATGGGGCTTCAAAGAGTGGAGAGCCCAGAGGTCCAGAGCTGTTATAACGAGGCCATTACAGTAACTGAATTCAGTTAAGCATGAGAGATGGCCTCCGAGGCACCAGAACGTACTCACAGGGAAAAGATCAAAGTACTATCTCTCAGAGTAATTTGGCCTGGAGCAAACCCAGTGATGAGTTCCTGGTTCTCTCCCTGTGTCTTCAGTCTGTGTGTAGTTTATGGTTCCAGACCTGTGTGATCTGGTGCATGTGAGTCTTAATCTGTGCACACCTGAGTGCTGTCTAGTGAGTTTGTCCCTTGCAAAGGGCTTTTGCTCAGTCTTTTATTGATGAGCCTAGAAAGCATCACAGAGGAAAGGAATGGGTGACATTGTACAGACGTGTTTAACAGTTTTGTAAGGGACTGAACTTTACTGCTCCGGAAGCACTGAGGAAAGCAAACATAGCAATGAGACCTCAACAGACTTATTAACTTATATCCATGTTGCTGACCTGGTTGCTGTTTTCAGCGAATGATTGTCATAGCACACATACAGACACACACGCATTCCTCTCTGGATCAGCGGCATGAAAGAATATGTAATTTAAAATAAAACCTGTGTATTACATGGGAAATCCAAAGGAAGTAAGGTTGTTTCTTCCATTGTACTCTCAAAGGCAGGTTAAACAAACTGGCTGAATACATGGTTTATTATTTACTTGTCTGTGAGGTCCAGGGAAAGTGCCAGCTGCTCTGAATGTCAGAGGTATGTTCATAAAATTGCACTGCGGATCAAGCCTAGCAGGCATACACAGCCGCGATGGTGCTCGCCTAACACAGGAGGTCCAGTCTGTCCAAGTGGAGGGCGGAGAGTCTGCGCAGTGAGATGAGAGGGCTGCTTCTTCCCCTGAGTGGGCCTGACGATCAATGCACGGGCGCTTATCTTCTCAGTAATAATAGTTATTATTGTATCTGCTATTGTGTGTGTATGTTGTATATAAGCATGCACGTGTGGAGAGCAGAGGACAACTTTGTGGAATCAATTCTCTTTTCTATCTTTATGTGAGTTTTAGAGAATTAGCTTAGTTCCTTAATCCTCGGTGACACACTGAGCCATTTTGCTGGTCCATGTTCCTGCTTTATTACTCAGTATGGGTATCTTTCTGTAGGTATTCTGCAAAAATTTGACATAAATTTCACCAAGTAGCTTATAATTTATAATGGCAAAATCCAGCTATAGACTGGAGAACAAAGCCATGGCAGATGTCTCTTATCTGTAGTAACCCAGAACTGGTTGAGAGTAAAGAAAAACTACTGGAGAGTGTATTTGCTGTGGTTCTGTCCCTTGGAGCTTCACATCATGGGATAAGCATTCCTTTGAGGAAGCTGGCTCCAGTTTGTGTACATACAGTTTGGTACTTTTTTCTCTGTGTTCTCTCAGAATTTTTTATTTTCCCCACATTTTTTTTTTGTATGTGATAATCTCCTTAAAAAAAATGTATCGTAGAGACACAGTAATTGGTAATTGGTAGTTGACATGTAGCTTGAGTCAACTGATAAGCAATTGCTTATCAGTGCTTATCAAGTGCTCGGTGTTTGTGACATAAGCGGAACAAGCCCGTAGTGTTAAGAGTTTAACTTTGGCAGATACTGTATTGAGTTTTGTGGGAGGCAGCAGCATTGGATAGAGTGCAGCTTGTACAGTACATTGATGACAGACGGCTGGACGTGTGTGTAGATGCATATATTATTAATCTTGCTTTAAGCTATCTACTTTATAGCAGCAAGAACTCTAATTTCTTTTTTTCTTTTTCTTTTTTAATTAATTTATTTTTTATTAATTAGAGTTTATTTACTTTGTATCCCAGCTGTAGCCCCTTCCCTTGTCTCCTCCTAATCTCTCCCACCCTCCCTCATCTCCTCCCATACCCCTCCCCCAGTCACTGATAGGGGAGGTCCTTCTCCCTTTCCCCCTCACCCTAGCCTATCAGGTCTCATCAGGACTGGCTGCATTGTCTTCCTCTGTGGCCTGGTAAGGGGAGCACTCCCTCAGGGGGAGGTGATCAAAGAGCCAGCAACTGAGTTCATGTTAGAAACAGTCCCTGTTCCCATTACTAGGGAACACACTTGGACACTGAGCTTCGATGCGCTACATCTGTGCAGGGGTTCTGGGTTATCTCCATGCATGTTCCTAGGTTGGTGTATCAGTCTCAGAAAAGACCCCTTTGCACAGATTTTTTTGGTTCTATTGCTCTTCTAGTGGAGCTCCTGTCCCCTTCAGGTCTTTCTATCTCCCACTTTTTTCATAAGAATCCCTGCACTCTGCCCAAAGTTTGACTATGAATCTCAGCATCTCCTGTCCTATTCCCTGTTTTCTCCCTTTTCCGATGTCTATCCTGAAGAACTCTTATTTCTGAAAGCATTATCTCTATATAACTTTGTTCTAGTTGGCAGGTATTATTTAAACATTTATTGCCATTGTTTACTTTGAACATGTTTGGTATAGTTCTATTAGGGTGAATTTACCTGTACCTGCCATGGAGAATCTGTCTTTAAAATGGCAAAATATTATTATGGAAAAGAAAATACTGGAGTTGGGTAAAGTGATGTGTAGGCAGGAATGGGGCTGGGTATTACCATTCTTTTCTCCCCAGGATAATCATGAGGTGGCTGAGGCATTTGATGTAGGTATCAAGATCCCTCGGGCACTTTACAGAAAGACACCTTCTTTTCCACACCGTTTACAGTTTTTCATTCACAGTGCCTGGCTAGGTACCGTTCTAAAGGGTGCTCTGTTGGTGGCAGATGCAGGGTGATTCATAACAGACTGTTGTTTTGTTGTTTGTTCTGTAGTTTCCAAAATGTAATGACTTACTCTTAATTTTTTTAATCAGACAGTGTTAAAACAAGAGAAAAATAACTATAATGCCTGGGTTTTTATTGGTGTTGCTGCAGCTGAGCTAGAGCAGCCTGAGCAGGCCCAGGGTGCGTATAAGAAAGCTGCCGAACTGGAGCCAGAGCAGCTACTCGCTTGGCAGGTATGGAGACATGCTTATTTCTTAAAATGGAATTAGGGAGAGCGTTTGTTTTTCATTTTTCAAAATATAAGTTCTAGTGTTAACATAAGTACTTAAACCTGTCTCATGAAAAAAATTAAATTTTATAAATCTGAAAATTAGTTTTAGGTGCCAAAGATACTGTTTATCACTCTTTAACTTTCTACCCAATGAGTTTTTAAATATAAACACTTTAAGTGTGAAGACTCTCTCCTACCTTCAGTTTACTTGGAAGGAAATTCCACACATACTTCATCTGTAAACTATGGTAATTTTTATATGTTAGTACATTATTTCACACAATAAGTAAGTGTGGGGACATGAGACATTTTGCTTCCTCTTTTAGGGGCTAGCAAGTTTGTATGAGAAGTGTAATCACGTAAATGCTAAGGATGATTTACCTGCTGTTTACCAGAAGCTGTTGGATCTCTATGAAAGGTAGGGATATGTGGGCAAAGGCTAGTTTCTTTACAAGCTTGAATTAGAATAGAATGATTAGAAATTATATACAAGTATATTAGTTAGGGCTCTCTAGAGAAACAAAACTGATAGAATGAATCTACACATGTAGAAATGTATTTATTATTAGAGTGGCTTACAGGCTGTGGTCCTACTAGTCCACCAGTGGAAAGTCCATGAATCCAATGATGATCTTTGGTAAACTCAGGGATCCCAGAGAAGTAGGCTCTACTGCCAGTGAAGAAGTGGGCTTGCCAGCATGAGGACAAGCAAAGAGCAAGCGTCCTTCATTCATGTCCTTAATGTAGCTGCCACCCAAAGATGTGGCCCAGATTTTAAGGTGGGTCTTCCCACCTCAAATGATTCAGTCAAGAAAAATCCCTCCTGGCTGTCCCCACCAACTTGGATTTTAGTTAATTCCAGATGTAGTCAAGTTAAAAACTAGGAACATCCATCACAGAGAGAAGGAATGAAAACATTTACTGAGAATTTAGAAGCAATTTTCTTTTGTAAGTTTGTCACAAACTTTCTTGTGATTGAAATAGAAACAAAGACTCCCAAGATGATTGACTCAGTTTGGAATTTTAAAATTTTGGGTCAAGATAATGAGGTGACCTTTCCTCATCCTTTACGAAGGGCTTGCTGTATAGAGTAACACTGTAATATCAAATATTTCAGGCTTAAGTCTTTGGGTTGTTCTGCTATCAAATTAAGTTTTCCTTTTCTTTTCTCTTTAATCTAAGTGTTGACAGGCAGAAGTGGTGTGATGTCTGTAGGAAGCTTGTGGATCTGTATCAACAGGAAAAGAAATACCTAGAGGTTGGTTTATTACTTCTGAGGTACTTTCAACAAAATTATGATAGAAAAAAACTTTTATGTAGCTTTAATGAAAGTTAAAAATTAAGGTAAAGTATGATATAAAAATATTTGAGAAATTAAGGTAAAGTATGTTGTAAAAATTTTGAGAAATTGAGAAAATTTGGTTTGAAACTGTGAATTACAATTAAAATTTAGGATATCCTGACTTCTAAACTTTAAAATTGGCTGAAGTCTGCTAAGTAGTGTACCCATGGAGCTTAGTGAGCCATTTTGTTACCTTGTTAATTGTGAGCCTGTCGTCATATCTCTTGTATCCTAGTGATATTTTTGAAAGAAGGGCTCTGGACACTTACCTTATTAACTTATTTTTATGTTGGAGTTCATATAGAATGGGGTATCGTGCTTTTGCTATTTTTATATGTTAATGGATGAAATAATTTTGGTCTTTAGGTTTAACATTTAAGTTTATGGTAACATAACTATTTTAAATCTCTTTGTCAATAGGTGTCTCGGATGTGGTATAAATTGATAAAGACACGGCAAGAAGATGGAGCAGATAAGCAAGAGCTTCATGAGCTGTGGAGGAAATTGACACAGTTGCTCTCTGAGAATATAGAAGATGAGAATAATGAAACACAGCAGATGGTATCACCTTGTTTATTTCTCTTGCTTTACGTCATGAAAATTTATAACTTAATCAAGTAACACAGCAGGGTACTGTGTGTCGGGACAGTGAGCGCTGTGCATGCTCAGTTTTAAATTCATAGAGGTTCTTTCTTGCTCATAAAATGAGAAACCTTTCCCTGTAGTCTCTGGAATGTGAAGGGGTACACTTGGGTCTTAGAACATCAGAATTTCATACACTTGTGTTCTTAAGAATCCACAATAGGTCATTAACTTAGTCACTATAAGAAACTATGTAAAAACTGGCTTTCACAAAACTGCTGGAACTTCTAGAAAGTTGTACTTTGTAGATGTAATTCCATATACTTGTTAAATAAGTAACTTGATTTTTATTATAATAAATGCCTTCTCAGTGTACACTTCTTAAATTGAGTGCAGTTTAAAATCTTAACAGTTCCAGACTGTACACAATGGAAACTTTGTGTATGTTTGCTTGTTCACTTGTCAGTTTGTTCTTTTGTTTAGAAAAATTATCGAGGATGTATTGTATGCCAGGCCATCCCCAAAGGGTTGAGGATTCAGAGTGTGAGAATACGATGTCTCTGTTGGTATGCTAGTCACATTCTGTCACCTAGTGAGATGCCTGAGGGAACCAGCTAACGAGGGTCACAGCTGCAGAGGTTTCAGGGTGGCTGAGTGCTCCCTGCTGCCTTATGTGTGGAGCAAGGCAGGCATCATGGTGGGGAGTCCACGCAGCTGCTCCCCTTGTGGGGGCTGGGAGGGAAAGAGCTGAAGGAAAGGCCAGGGCCCAGTATCCTCTCCAGGGCCGCCTACCTCCCCGTCACCGCCTTACTTGCCTTACTTCCTGAAGCTTCTGCCACCCACCAAGAGCACTATAGGCTGCGACCAAACCCTCAGCACATGCCTTTCACGGATGTCTAGATCAAAATTATAACGTACAGTGATAACGACTTAGCCGTGTGCATCAGTTGTGGAAGAAACTCAGTAGTGACAGAATTGGGTAGCTCATCGATTTTTTTATATTAATTTTTATTTTTTAAATATTAATCACAGGTTATTTACTTTGTATCCCAGCTGTAGCCCCCTCCCTCATTCTGTCCCATCCCAGCCTCCCTCCCTCATCTCCCCCTCATCTCCTTTCTGTCCCTTTCCAAGCCACTGATAGGGGAGAACCTCTTCCCCTTCCATCTGAGCTCATTGATTTTTTTTAAAGCTCTAGCTACAGAATAGCCTCACTATTTTTAAAAATAGTATAGGTTAACAGTATCAAACTTACTCCTAAATTTTAATATAGTTTTTACTTACTTACACTTCATGGATGATAACTCATTAAAAACAAAGTAGTATCTTACTTTGCCCAGGCTAGCCCCAAACTCCTGAGTGTATGTGTTTCTCTGTGTCTTCATTTCTCTTCCCTTCTCCATTGTATCATTGCCCTCCTCCTGTCCCCATGTGGCCTCCTTCATCTTTTCTTTCCTCCTTCTCTTCCTTTTTCATTCTTCTTTCCTTTTTGCCCTCTCTGTTTCTCCGTTTTTCTTTTGTGCTGGCAACTGAATCTAGTGACTTGCACATTCTAGGGCCATACTGAACACTGAACTATTCCCAGTCTCCAGTTAACACATACGGTGTGTGCACGCACACACACACACACACACACACACACACACGTATACATTCGTTCATGCATACACAGAGATACATGCACATATACACGTGTATTCACAGAGACACACAAATACACAGATGCATAGATATACACACATATGCACACATACATGTACTCACCCCCACATACGTAACACAGGCACATACATGTACTCACACATACACGCATGCACGCACACTTATACACATACATACACATAAAATTTCACACATAGATATACATCCCATGTACTCACACGTACATACACATGCAAACAGTCATACACATGCACACATTGTACACCCTTACACACCTCACATTCATACATGCATACACATACACAAAAGCATCCATACACACACACACACATACACACTCACACACACGCTTACACGTACACTCACGCACATGTATGTACACACTCATAAACATGCATGCACACATCCATACATATTTACACTCATGTACATACACACACTCACACATACTCATGTTTTTGTTGTTTGCTCTGTTTTCTTTTTGACTTTGAGACAGGGTCCCATGACATCCCAGGCTGGACTGGAGTTCTTGATCCTCCTGCCTCAGTCTCCTGCATAATAAGGGTTATAGAAGTGTATCACAATACCTGACAATTTTAATAAACATATTAACCGTGCATCTTTATGGCATTCATACAGAGTGCGTTCATTGACCCTAGTTACTTCTCTCTTGACTTTCTCCTTACCTCCTGAACTTTTCTTAGCTCATTTATTTAAAAAAAAAATTAAAATATAATTGCAAAATTTCGCTCCTTTTTCTTTCTTCCAACTCGTCCATTCCGTCCTCACCCCTGGCTTCAGTGTTGGCTGCCTGTACAGTGATTCCGGGGCTGACTCTTTGGTATCAAGTGACCACTGAGGAGATGCCTCCCTGGGGAGCACTCCTCTCGCTGTCCGCACTCCTTCATCTTCTGTGAGTGTCTGTCTAGGGCGGGGACCCATTTGATTTTCTCCATCAACATGGCTCTTGCTGTTTTCCTTGCTCAGGTCTGTTTCAGCAGCAATAGTACTGAGTTGTAGCTGTACTTCCCTGCACTTGCTGTAAGACACAATTTGATAGCAGATTTCCTCATCCTCTGGCGTTTACACTCTTTATGTCTCCACTTCTGTGAGTCTTGGATGCGGGAGTTGTGTTAAAGCTGTATGTATTTACGCTATAATCTACATTGTTCTCTGCATTTTGACCAGTTGTGTTTTTTCTGTAATGCACTCTGTTGCAAAGAGAAGCTTTTTCAGTGAGGTAGGTGCTACACTTGTTTGTATGTAGAGGACTGTGCTGGTTTAGTAATGTGGTTCTCCTCTAAGATGAATGACTTCACTGGCCTTGGTTAGTTGGCTTGGTTTCCAGTACTAGGTGTGATTTTCCTCCTGTTGAGCAAGCCTTAAGTCCAACTGGACAGTTGCTGATTATCACCAAGACACGAGTGCCACCATTGCGCTTTTAGGATCTCTTGCCAGGCTTCATTGGTGTGATTGATAGGCTTCAGTAGTGTGGTGGGACTATTGGTTGATTCTCTCCTCTGGCAGCTGCCAGGGCTGTGAAAGGTAGTATTCAGGGATGTCAAGTCAGATCTAGCTCTGATCTTCCCAGTTCTGTATCCCAGTGGCACGGTGTCTTCACCAGCAGGGACTTTCCTTAGGCCTCCGGGTGGCAGCCAAGGACAAGAGCAATAGCCATTGTTGCCACCCTGAAAGGGAGTTTATCATGCTTGGTATTGTGTTTTAATTAGGGAGTGTGTGGCTCTTGAGGGGAGCATTGTCAGCCCAAGTGGTTTAACCTCATTTAAACTATATATGTGTATAAATTTTTATGTACTATATGTAATTTTTGATAAATTAAAAAAATTAATTCGTTGCTTTTTTTGCTCCTCCTTCCCTCATCTGTAGTTCCCTCCCGTCCCACTCCTTGATTAAAGCCCCTGCTTTTTCACCCTTCACATTATCTGTGCTCAGCCATTCTTCCTTAGTCCTTAATAATATACTTTAAAGAATTCACTTCTAGGTATTAAACAAATAAAAAGATAAAGGATGAAGTTTAAATAATGGTTGTTCAGAAAAAATGGTCACTTATTTTTCCATTTGTAATACTTTATTACTTGAAAAACTTAATTATGTTATACTAAGTTAAATTTCATTTACTGTGCGATCATTATCCTTACTGACCCTTATTAGGACAGTGGAATTTTCCTTATTTTTACAGTCTTTATCCTTCCAATTTCCAGAGAGATGTTGAGGTGATGAGATAGGGGTTGGCTGGGATGACCGCTCCCGTCAGCTCAAGTGAATCAGCATCCGCACATCTCCGGTGTGACTGTGCATGCTTGCTAGTAAAGAGCAAGTGGGGTGATCGGCCTGGGAGACCTGCCTGTGTGTGAGTGGCACCACCCCAGGGCCTGGGCTCCTCAGACCAAATCAAAGGGAAAAGAATGTTAGCCTCCCCCTCCTTGTCACATCCTGGTCTGCTCAGATGTGAGCACACAGCTTCATGCTGCTGCCATGACAGCGATGAACTGCGCTTTCCCGCTAACTGTGAGCCACAGTGGATCATCTCTTATGTGGCGTCTTGTCAGGCCTTTGTCACAGCAGTGAGACAGTGACTGGTGTAGGGGGTTTATCCGGTCATGAATGTACCCTTGCAAATGTAGAACTTACAATGAAATGGAGAGTGTAAAGTGCTTTCCTTCAATTCTGCTCTTGGTTCTTGGGCAAGATACGTAAAAGGTCTCTTTCAAGATTTTCTTCAAAATCAGTTATGCTTCTACTGTATCTGTTTTGTTTGGTTTTTGTCAAAAGTGTAACCCAACTTTATAATTTTTCTTAAAGATTATAGATTTCCTACTCTTAAGAATGTGTTTGTGATACTATAGAACCGTATAAGATAATGTTCTAGCCACTTTGTAGCAGTCAGCAGGGACGGAAAAATGCTTTATTAAGCTAATGTTTTAAATTTATAGTTGTTGCTAGTTTAGTATATAGTCTGTTGGTCAGTTGGAATTACATGTATTTTAAAGCTTACATACACATTTTTTTAAAGCTCATTCAAATTGTCAGGATCAAGCAGATTATGGTGGCTCAGTCTGTAATCTCTGTAGTTGGGAGGCTAAGGCAGGAGGATTTTCACAAGTTCAAGGCTAGCTTGGAAGACAGAGTGAGACCCCTGCCTTTAAAAAACTGACTGAACAAACACACAAACAAGTAAGCAAACAAAAGAATGATGAGGGCCAGACATAAGTTGAAGGCTTAGTTTTTATAAGGGAAGTCTTAGTACACTCCAGTACGTGCCACATTTTTTCATTAAGTATGCTACATAATAGCTTTTGATTTGTTTCAGCTTTTAACTGCCTTTGAGAATGCACTGGACTTAGCAGAGAGCATTCCCAGTGAAGATCACCAAGTACTTTACAGACATTTCATTGAGTGCTTATCTAAAGTAAGTGAATTTGTTTATTTCTAGTTACGAAAATGTCCGTCAGTATGTTCCACTGCTAATGGAATTCACTTCATTATGCCCTTGTATTTTCAAGTTTCCTCACGAGACGACTAGGTTGAAGAAGGCCTGTGAAGAAATGATAGCTAGCTATCCTACTGCACAGTATCCACTAGAAGTGATTTGTCTGTACTTAATTGAGTCAGGTAATTTTATTTTTTTATATTGCTTCCCAGAGGTGTGTAATTATAAGAGTGATATTGCAATTAATCAAGTACTGCTTTAGTGCTTACTATGTTTCTGGACATAAAATACAGTTACATAGTGTGGCTATATTCAGATAGTGTGAGAAGTAGATGAGTCAGGACTTACTAGTTCATCAGTGATGTCCTTTTGACAGGGGTGGGGGACTTGAGGGATGTCTTGCATTTTCTCTGATGAGAGGTGCAGCAGGTGTGACAAGCAGACCAGTTGGCAGCTATAGAGTTGTGGCACTAGATCCACCTTCCTCCCTTTTAACTGGAGTAGAAAATAGAGTTGTCTGATACAGCAGGAGGAATAACTGAAGCCTGTTTGGCTGAGTAGGTTGGATTATGTTACATCTGTCTTGAGTGCAGTGAGAAGGATTTATGGGAACTCTGAGCTTCACAGTGCTGATGTGAATGCCGTAGTGCTCGTTGACAGCTGGGTTGTTAGAAGCAGCTTATCTGAAGCCATGTAAACCTATGATGTAGTCTGATATTCATGCAGATTGACCGCCGGGGTTGGCCTCTGCCCTTGTCAGTGTTAATGCCGACAAGGGTGCTTTATGAGGACTGGAGTGCACTCCTGCACACGCTCTTATTCACCCAAGATAAGTTCACAGAAATCACTGATAAAACTGAGCCGGAACTAGCACCTGCAGTAGCATGCTGGTGACTGGATTATTGCAGAACTTTCCTAGCGCAGTGAATCTTTTTCCCTTGGTTGCAAAATCTTTAACTACATGGAACGTTTTACATGAACGGCTCACATTTGTCATAGCTGAAGAATATGGTTGTGTTCTAGAGATGACTGAGGGAGGCTATGGCAATCGCACCTGGGGTGGTTCTGCTCATTGCAACACTCCTTTGTCACGCCTTTAAGTTTTCTGCTCTGTATGAAAACAAATGTTCTTCCTTTTAGTCTTGGAATTTCTACTGACAAGTAAGAAGATCTATTTCTTGTTTTCAAGAGAATAACTATCTTGAAGAAGCACCAAAGTATCAGAATGAATTACTTTATGAAGTACAGGGGCTTAAACTAAGATTAACTTAGAATGGACAGCAGTAGATGAGAGTGATTAGACCAAGAGATACCAAGAATGAATAACTGACCTTGGAATATCATAGCAGTGATAGGAAGAAATGTATGAATGGAAAAAATGTATCGAACTTCTTAAAGGGAAGGGCAAAATTATTTCCAAAGTTTAGTTTAGTTTATTTTCAAAGTTTAGCCCAAATATAGCAAAAAACAAACAAACTATGGTTTATGTGAAAAGTATGTTATTTGAAAGGAGCTTTCAAAGTAGTCAGAGCCCATCAATTGTTTATAAATGGGAAATCTGCAAACTAAAGCTAAGCTGTTTTCAAGCTTCATGTAACAGAGTCAAATAACTTTTCTAGTTGCCGTTTGTTGAAAAGTACTTTTTGTGTTTATGTGCTGAATGACTGTTTTGATTTATTTTGCCTTGTAGTTGAAATATAAGAGGGCAGGGAGGCTCTTGGCTCTTAAAATTCAAGCTGAAAACAGCTTCATTAAGGTTATTTATGATTTTGTGTTTGGGGCCCAGGGAGACAACCCAGGGTAGGACCCTTGCTTAGCATTAGTGAGCAAAGATCTGGGCAATGAAAAATACCAGGAGCTTTGATGTCTTAGAAATATTTGAAAATCCAGGTGAACATAGAGAAATGAGTGCCATTGTGCTGTATTTTTTTCTTACTCCAAAGCTAGGTTTATTTAAAAGTGACAATTCATAGTATTCCACAGTTTCTTTTGTATATCAGAAATGATTTTAAAAACAAACCAAAACTTTTTATTGTGGTATAATTTAAGAAACTGAATGCCGTAAAGCTATTTTTTTATCCATCAACTTTATCCTTGGAGTTTTAATATTTATCAAACTTTGAGTTGGACTGCTTTTTTTTGAGAAGTAAACATAATATTGTTTAACTGTTTTAAATAATTGCTTAGTTGTTTTTATTCTCTTTTGAGATTGTAATGTAATTACACCATTTCTCCCTTGCCTTGTCTCTCTCCACATCCTCCCATGTGGCCCTCTTTCCAATTCCTGCCCCTTTTTGCATTACTTGTTGTAGTGCAATGTAATGATATGATTCTGCTTTTAGACAATGCTGTAGAGTGTCTCAGAGGTCCTCCTGGCCCAATGTGGGGCGAGTGTTACCTGGCCCCACCCACTTCTTAACACAGACTCTCTTCTATTCTAGGCTGGCCTTGAACTCTGCATGTAGTTGAGGGTGGCCTTGAACTCCTGAACCTCTCTGATCTCTGTGCTGCAACTGCCGAAGTTACAGGCCTGTGCCAAATGTCTTTTGTTTTTATAATTGTTCTTCCAGATATTAGCAAAGGGAATATATTAGAAAGGTCCCTTATTTTAAAAGCTGCTTCTCTTCATCTTTGCCTTTGGGAGATACCTGTCATACTGTGTTTACCCATGTGTAGTTTAGGTGCTCTTATCTGTGGATCATCTTTGGAGACATTCATAACTATCTTTTTCTTTGTCATCCTAGGTATGTTTGTGATAAAGGTGGTTTGTGCTATAAAAGTAGCGTGTCATGAATTATGTTTTCAAAGGCTCATTTAATAAATGCTTACCATGCATGTTATACTTTCTATCAGTCTCTCCTCTCTAGAAGTTTTCATTTAGTTACAGAAGCAGCAAAGGCACGGTATGTCTGTTAGAGTAATGCTATAGCTAACAAATGTGTGGTTCTACTGGTCTGGACAAGTAGCATCAGTATTACCCGAGAATTCATCAGAAGTGCAAACTAAAATCTTGCATCACAAATACTGAACCAGATACTGGGAGTGGGCTCTCAGCATCCTCTGCTGAGCAAATCAGATCCTTCAGTTGTCCTGATGCCAGTGGAGATGTGTCATTGTGGACACACTGTAGACATGGGAAGACCGCAGCTTTTCGAACGATGATATGAGGGTGCGGAACCAGCTGGAATCTGAATTCCAATTCATAGAGACAACAGTGAAGTGGTCTTGAAGGAAAGTCAGAACTAACCAAAGTGTTATTTTTTTCCAGTTAATTTCATATTTTACCATACGGTACTGAAATTTTAATTTTTTAGCTAGTATGACTTTATTTTGGATGCTTGTTTGGAGTTCTAAATCAGTACGTACCATAACTTAAAAATTATTCATTGGTATGCATCTGATATACATTATGTTGAAATATTATGAGCATTGTGCTAATAATTTAGCTTTAATATCTGATTGAGTCAGTGATCCATATATGGCTTGAGGGTACATATTTTACCATAGATGTTAAAACAGCAGGGCTTTAAGATATTAATTATATTTATTTCTTCCCCGTGCTTATTGTTTCACGTTGTCTGTCTTAGTTACTTCTTAAGAACTTGCCTGTGTGGTTAAACAATTTATTAAAGTGTTGAATGCTCCTCGTTAATTATAAAAGCAAGTCATATTTTTCATTTTTTTTGATATGAATTTCTAGAAATTGGAAAATTTACTTCCTTTGAGATTGGAGAAATGGCTGGAGAAAATTCACTAAAACAAGATTATTGCAACATTAGATAATTAATGCATAATTATTATATAGGCAAAAATAGTTTGGTGAAAAATGTGTGCAGTGTATTGTTGAACTTTAAACCTAAGAAGACTGTGACTAAGTTTTCACTCAATGTCCTGAGTCTGGTGCAGCATCTTTTGAAAGCAGGATACTGGAGAAGTCCACCAGCATCAGCTGCTGTGCCTCTAGCTGTAAATTATGGCCCTCAGGGAACCAGTAAGATACTAAAGTTGATACGGCTGAATAGGTAGCACTGCTGAGAGTTGAACTGGAAAAGGAAACCTGGCAGCCCAAGGACTCGTAGCAACAGGTTTCTGTGACAGCTCATGGACTTGTAGGGACAGGTTTTTCCTTTGAAACCTTTGAGCATGAATTCAGTTTTAGTATGTATTTAAGGTGGTTTTACTTCTAGTATCTAAATGTGTTAATGAGGTATTAATATCTTCTCTATTTGCTGCTTTACTTAAGTTTCAGTTCTTTCAACAGGGTTTGGTAAAGTATGTATAAAGCAGCTTTTGAGATTTATGTATATGGATTTTTGATAGTTAAAAATTTGCTATATGTGTATTTTTACGTATATATGCGTGCTCATAACGGTTATTATTACTTTTTTTTTATTTTAGGGAGTCTGATAGATGAAGGAGAGCAGTATTGTTGTAAGCTAGTGGAAATGAATCCAAAAAGCGGTCCAGGCCTCATTGGCTTAGGTGTTAAAGCTTTACAAAACAAGAAGTATGAAGATGCTGTTAGTCACCTAACAGAAGGTAATGAATGTACAGCATCTAGCATTTAGTATGGGCTGTGGGGAGTCAGTCCACAGGGACCAATGTTTTTGCCTCCTCTAAGAAGATAAACTAACAGGAAAATGTAGACATGTACTCTGGAGTCTGCTTATTAGATTTGAATTTCAACTCAAAACTGCGGAAAGTTTGACTTTATGTGTCCCCATGATTTACTTTGTACTATAGAGAAACTTTGAGAAAGCCTTAGAAATAGATAGGCTTAGCTTAGTCGTCGTAGTTGCGGTGTTTGGATAAACTTCTGTCAAAGCTTCAGAATGACAGTGAGGAAAGCAGATGACATGTGTGTGTGTGTGTGTGGGAATGTTTGGATCAAGGAAGGCGTCTGTGCAGGAGAAAAGTGTTGTTCAGGGTAGTTTAGTAAGCCTTGAGGATGGAGTCTGGGCATGGGAGGGGACAGGAAGTGACTGTTAAAATGCTTATGCTGCCCCTGAGGACAGCAGTTACCCATGGATGCTCTAAGCAGTGAAAGCTTATGTTCTGATTTGTGGTTTTAGAATTACGGTGACAGTGTGGGGCTGGCAAGGTAGATCAGTTGGTAAGGGCTTTCTGTGAAAGCATGAGGACCTGAGTTTGAATCCTGGAACCCATGGTATATGTAATTACCTCATCCTTCCAGGCCTGAAGGAAAGCCCTCTCTGCGTAACTGCCTGGTGCCATCTAGCGGAAGCCCAAGTCAAAATGCACAGACCCAGGGAAGCCATTCTTTCTTGCAATCAAGGTATTCTTGATATATTCTGTGTTTGTATGTAAGGGAGAACAATGCTGTTGGTTTCTGTCTTAACTTGAGAAAGATACTATTTTAGAAATGATGGACTTTTTTATCCCAAATTTGTGGTTGATTTAAAAACATGCTTGTTTTAATATTTATTGATGTCTGTGTGTGTGTGCATGTACATATACACATGCGATGACATGAGTATAGATGTCAGAGGACAACTTGCAGAACTGGGCTCTTTCTTACCATGTAGTTTTTAGGTATTGAAGTCAGGTCGTCAGGCCAGACAAGAGCCATTATCTTCTAAGCTGTTATTATTATTATTATTATTATTATTTTCGAGATAGTGTTTCTCCATGTAGCCTTGGCTGTCCTGGACTCACTTTGTAGACCAGACTGTTCTCAAACCCACAGAGATCTGCCTGCCTCTGACTTCCTGAGTGCTGGGACTACAGATGTGCGCTACCACACCCGGTTCCCTATGTTATTCTTGAAAAACAAGCAAACAGAACACTTGGGATTAATTCCTGTGCCCTTCATCTTGTCAGCTCTGAAGACTATAGATAATGTCGATGCGTCAGGTGGCAGTCTTCATCAGAAGAATCTTTGTCTTCATCTGAAAGCAGAGGCTCTGCTTAAACTCTCAGATTGTGAATCTTGGGAGGAAGCAGTTCGCACTCTTGGTCAGGTAGGCAGTCTGCACTTTCCCTTTCATCTCCAGCCATCTCTCCCGGCCACATGATTCTGAGTCACCTATCCACACTGTGATACATCTTCCACACTCCTGAAGCCTCTCACTGTTTGTTCGCCTTCCGGTTAAGTCCTTCAGTACGTCTCATGAGAAGAATTTCTGTTTTGTGTTAGTGCCCGTTCTCCTATCTTGTTTCTGTCCTGCAGTAGCACTGCTTGTTTATTCACAATACAGGACTTTAAGTTTTTCCTTCAGAAAATGTTTTACAGATTATTGATCAGTTGTTGGCCTAATAGCTTCATTCTCAAAAATGTAAGGTTTGCTTCATGCCTAGTGTTGATTTTGTCTTTAAAGGAGGGTACTGTTTTCTTAAGGCTTTTGGTTTAATTTGAAATTCCTTAGTGAGAGAATATAATGGGCAAATCATGAGTTTTAGCAACATTGCTCCTGGAAGTGCTGTGTGTATTTCAGAGGGTTTTGCATTTGATCATGTTTCTTTAGAGTGGCAGCAGCTGTTGGCCTCCTTCAAGAATTCTTGTTTAGCGGGATGTGGTGGTTCAAGCCTGTTGCCCCAGTACAGAGGCTCAGCAGAGAGCTGGCTGTGAGCTGCAGGCCAGCCTGAGCTGCACTGTGAGACCCTGTCTCCAAAAACCCATACCTTATCTTCTCGGTGTCTCTCCTCGTTGTGTATCTTATGGAGATGCCTTATTGGTACCTTTCCAATACTTTTCTTCATACACACAAAAACATAATGAAAAGTTTTTTTTTAAGACTATAAGAGTCCATATCTGAGACACAAAATTTATAAGTTGAGTGTTGTGCTCTAAAGCAAAAAAACTAAAGAAGCACACTAAACAGTACAGGGGCTGGCTGAAGGGATTGTGATAGACCACCGAGGGCAATGGTGCATGTGCTGAGGAGAAACTCTGAATTTAAATACATTTAAATTCATGTGTTGTGACACTGCCACAAAGGAAAAAGTCAGAACGACTTTTCGAAAACTCGTCATTGGGTTATGCTGACGAACAAACTGGAAAGGGTAAATGCATTTATTGGGCCTCCTATGAATTGCTCCTCAAGACAGCCAAACATGATAAGGGGAGGAGAAATTTCTCTTGGTTTAAGTAGTCTGTGTGATAAGGGCAGAGCAGTGATAAACTGGATAGAACTCTCCATTTTGTAACCTTTAATGAATGACTAGATGTAGATGTTGAGGATCAATGGCTTCCACAGATAAAAAAAGATAGCCTCACACAACCAGGACAAGTACACATAGCATGTCACTGCTAGAACACCAAACCGTGATCGGTCAAGCATCTAATCCTACCTACTGACACAGGAACTAGCAAGAATGTCAAATACCATGTGACATACTCAGTAGAAACTTGACCTTGTAAAATTGTGACAAATGGCCTGTATTTTCACAGTTACACTGTAGGAAGAAAGCAGAGAGATAGAAGGGGACCCTGTAGATTAAAAGGTACTTACAAGAGTTTTCATCTGAGATTTATGTATCTTGGTTGAATTTTGACTGAAATAAGTCTCTCAAATTCCTAATGAGGCAACTAGAAAATCTAACAATATGAAACTATGCGGCTGATTTTGAATCTGAGAGTGGTTGTGTGGTTGTCATTTACAAATGACTTCATCTTAAATTTGTATGCTGAAATATCACATGTGAGAAGTTATACTATCTGACATTTGTTTTAAGTTCATCTGGAGGTCTGACAAAAAGCGTACAGGGAACATGGCCTTTGGGTTTATTATTTTGTAGCTGGATAATGAGTGTGTGCAAGGCTGTTAACTGGCCTTTCATTTTCTGCTCTATTTGACGTTTCCCCAGCTAAGTGATAAAGGAATGAAAATGGATAGTGGTGCAGCTAGGCAGGGCTTCTGACCACATGCTCTCAGACCCTTTCTTTTGTGACTGTTCTTTAAGTAGAACAAAAATGGGGGTGCAACTGTCTGAAGAGATGTGCAGCAACTGTCAATTGTTTTCCAGGTTTCAGATGCAGATAAGACCCCAGGACTGCTGGTTCTCCAAGGCCTGGCCTATCTGAGAACGGATGCTGAAGGCGAGGCTACGAAGGTTGGTGCTTTTTATTCAAATGGAACATTATTTGAAGGCTAAGAGAAGGTACTGGGGATTTTGTTCAGTGCTATAGTGTTAGCTTACAAAGTTGAAGGTCCTGAATTTAGTCCCAAGAACCAAAGTAGGATAAAATAAATTCTAAACAAACCCAACTAAGAAATAAAAGTCAAAAGCCATTTAAAAATATTTTATTGTATTTTATGTATTAGGGGTGTTTTTTACTGTATATATGTCTGTTCGCCTTATGCCTGGGGCCCTGAGAGGTCAGGGAAGGACTTGGGATTTCCTGGTTTTGGAGTTACAAATGTTGTCAGTGCCATGTGGATGCTGGGAATTGAACCTTGGTCTCTGGAAGCCCTGAGCTGTCTCTCCAGCCCCCATTGTTTTTAGTGGGATATGGAACTGACAAGTGTCTCCTCCACAGATCATGGAAGACCTTGTAGCCTCTCACCCTGACCTAGCCGAGGTTCATGCTCTTAAGGCTGCGGTTCATTTTACTAAGAAGGACTACCTGCAAGCAGAAACATGGTAAGAATCTACAGTGCCTGTGCTCAAGTCATATCTTACTTACTTCTCAAAAACTTGAGATGAGCTTGATAAAGTTCCAGTTTTAGATTTATGTGTCATGTGTGTGGGTGTGTGCAGGTGCGTGGGTGTTTAATTTCACTTGTAGCATAGGAAGTATACATTTCTCTATCAAATATTTCTAATCCAGTTTGTTGATCACAGTGCTTAATTAGGCAGTGTAATATGTGGTATACGTCCTGAACATGTGCAGTGTCAAAGGTCACTGTGCTTCTTAAAGCTCTTCTTCAGTAACATCAGTTTTCTTTATTATAGTCTGAATCCTGGAGTAGTGACATGTTTAGATTTGGGAATTGTTTTTTTTTTTTAATGTTTATTTATTGTATGTATATGGGTGTTTTGCCTGTATATGCATATGTGTGCCTAGTACCTGTAGAGTTCAGAATATGCCATCAGATCCCCTGAAGCTGGGGTTACAGGCAGTCTTGGGCCTCCATGTTGGTACTGGGAACCCAGGTCTTCTTGGAGTTCCTTATGTTTTACACAGACACACATATACACACACACACTAATACTCCTTTTTACTTCCCTTTGGTGATTTAGTTTCCAGAGAGCACTTGAGAAAGATGCTGAAGTTGCTGAATATCATTACCAGCTTGGGTTGACTTACTGGTTGATGAGTGAAGAAACAAGGAAAGATAAAGCAAAGGCTCTTACCCACTTTCTGAAGGTAAACAAGTGCTATTACTAAATTAAGTGGATTTGTTGTAAAAAATAAAGTAGGTGGCAAATTACTGTTGCTTGAAATATCTTTTTGCATTTCATTTCTCATAATAGAAGTTTTGTGAGAATGTTCTGTGGGGTTTTCTAGGTAAAGATTTAAATCGTGGAAGTGTAAAAGTGTCTATTTCAGAAATATACATTATAGAAGTCAAGACATGATGACTGTGGTAGCAATGCTCTTTTAGCTGATGGACTCTGTAGTTTTATGGGTGCATGAGTCTGGATTTTTAGCTTCCTGTTTTTATAGATGTTTAACACTATGTCTTAAGTTTGTATCTTCTCACAAGAGCATAAACAATGGTGCCAATTTCACATTTTTTAAAATTTATTTTATTTTATTTTTTTAATTTATTTATTTTTATATCAATCACAGGTTAGGTACTTTGCATCCCAGGCATAGTCCCCTCCCTCATTCCCTCCCACCCTCCCACTCCCTCCCTCATCTCCCTCCTCCCCTCCCCCT
>CM053743.1:90105553-90154497 GCA_028658305.1 Pachyuromys duprasi | reverse complement strand
TTAGTGTGTCTGGTGTTATGTTGAGGTCTTTGATCCACTTGGACTTTAGCTTTGTGCAAGGTGATAAATATGGATCTATTTTCATTTTTCTGCATACAGATATCCAGTTGGACCAGCACCATTTGTTGAAGATGCTGTCTTTTTTCCATTGAATGGCTTTGGCTTCTTTGTCAAAAATCAAGTTTCCATAGGTGTGTGGGTTTATTTCTGGGTCTTCTATTCGGTTCCATTGATCCACTATTCTGTTTCTATGCCAATACCATGCAGTTTTTATTACTATTGCTCTGTAGTACAGCTTGAGGTCAGGGATGGAGATACCTCCAGATGATGTATTGTTGTAGAGGATTGTTTTGGAGATTCAGGGTTTTTTGTTTCTCCATATGAAGTTGAGTATTTTTCTTTTGAGGTCTATGAAGAACTGTGAAAGTATTTTAATGGGGATTGCATTGAATCTGTAGATTGCTTTTGGCGATATGGTCATTTTCACTATATTAATCCTACCAATTCATGAGCAAGGGAGGTCTTTCTACCTTCTAATATCTTCTTCAGTTTCTTTCTTCAGGGATTTGAAATTTTTTTCATATAGGTCTTTCACTTGCTTGGTTAGAGTCACCCCAAGGTACTATATGTTATTAGTGGCTATTGTGAAGGGTGTTGTTTCCTTAATTTCCTTTTCTGCCCTTTTGTCTTTGGTGTACAGGAGGGCTTCTGATTTTTTTGAGTTGATTTTGTATCCAGCCACTTTACTGAAGGTGTTTATCAGTTGAAGGAGTTCTCTGGTTGAATTTTTGGGGTCACTCATGTATATTATCCTATTGTCTGCAAATAGTGATACTTTGACTTCTTCCTTTCCAATTTGTATCCCCTTGATCTCCTTTAGTTGTCTTATTGCTCTAGCTAGGACTTCAAGTACTATGTTGAAGAGATATGGAGACAATGGGCAGCCTTGCCTAGTCCCTGATTTCAGTGGGATTGATTTTAGTTTCTCCAAGAAATACCAATTTTACTGTGTGTTTGTTTTCTATGGGCAATGTGGACCAGCCTTTGTGTCTGTCTTCAATGTCACAGTAAAGGATTGTTTGGCATAATTCTATACATTTAATAAGATAGTTTCTTTAATCATTGTGCTGTATCCTTTATATTCATTAAAATGAGTTTTTACTATTCTTTGTCCACGCTTATTTCCAAGGCTGCTAGACTGGATGCGTACATGGGTAAAGCTTTCTGCTACCTAGGCCATTACTACCGAGATGTGGCTGGAGATAGAAGCAGAGCCCGAGGGTGTTACAGGAAAGCGTTTGAATTAGATGACACGGACGCCGAGTCTGGAGCTGCAGCAGTTGACCTCAGTGTGGAGCTGGAAGACATGGTCTGTTCATGACACTTTTGTCTCTTAGTCTCTACCCTAGCATGTAAATGGGAATGTTTTTATATTTGCTTGTAAGTTACCCTAGCTTTCACTGTTCATTGTAGGTAAAATGGGAATATTTTTGCAACTTTTTATAGACTACATTTTCTTTTCTTTGGTAGATGCTAAATTACTTGTCATTTTTCTGTGTCTACTTTTATATGGCTGCATACATGTATGCATCGTGTTCATATGGGTACACGTGCATGCATGGGTGTGTGAGCCTGAGGTCATCATCTGGTGTCTTCCCTTGATAGCTGTTGTCTTTTGCTTTTGGAGAGAGGGCTGTTCCCTGAACCTGACACTTACTGATTTGGCCAGGCTAACTGAGCAGTGAGCTTCAGGGATCTGTCCATCTTCTTACCCCCCAGCCCCTGGTGCTGGGCTTACAGGAGCATTCCCCACATCCAGCCTGCTCCATGGGTTCCGGAGATCTGGGGTTCTGAACTCTGGTACTTGTGTTTATGTATCAGGCACTTTACCAGTGTAGCCAACTTCTAGACCTGACTTTATATATCATTAAAATTAGTTTTATGTATTTCATTGTGAATTTAAAAGATTAGAAATGGGAACTGAAAGTATGTTTGTATTCTTTGCCTAGTTGTTCTGTATTTTTCCATTTGGTGTCCCTGACATTGATATTTTCTCATTAGGAAACTGCTTTAGGTATCTTAACAGCAGTGACTCAGAAGGCAAGCGCTGGAGCAGCGAAGTGGGCCTGGCTGAGGCGAGGACTCTACTATCTGAAGGCTGGTCAGCATTCTCAAGCAGTGGCTGAGTAAGGCATCTTAGATTTACATTTAAACGGTGTGGTGTTGATTCAGTTTCGTTGTTAGCCATATGACCTTTATAAGTGGCCTCTTACTGTGATGCATTTTGAGAGAAAGATAACAAAATTGTCTGTGATTCATTGGGTACTTATTGCCTACAAGGCAGTAGAATTTAAAGTGGATGGAGGCATGGACTGTAGCTGAGGGGTTAGCCAGTTAAGTCTTTGTTGGCATCACAATGCAATAGGTCCCTTCAGGAGCATTCAGTAATAGAAAGTGGGGATCTTCACTGTCACACTAACATGTGACTTCAGCAGGGGAGGCTTTTGAGGCTTGATTATTTTAGTCATTTGGTTTGAACTGTATTTCAGGGTGAAAATATTATTGAGTCAAGATAAGTCATTTCTGATGTATGCTAATTTCTAGGATGTAAATATTCTGATTTTTTTTATAAAAATACAATTTGACTGGACGTACATGCATCCCTCTTAGTCCTGTACTTGACGTGTTTAGTGAGGACTGACAGGCTGCTAGCCTGGGGCAAACCGAGATGTCCACGCATCCTGGTGGCACAGAGAACTGGAGTTCTGCTGGATAATAAAGAAAAAGAGATTATGGTCAACATTTCCCAAAGAGCATTCTGTTTTCATTTTCTAAAAATCACTTCACAAAATCTTCTTACTATTAAAGTCATTCCAATTATTAAATACATAGGGAAACCTGCGTTAAGTGCCTTTTTTTGCAACTCAGAGGACTTTTAGATGATTTAATTGAATTGTTTATTTCGTATATTCCTTCTAGTTGTGGATGTAGTTATATTACTTTTGATTCCCTTACTGTTTGTTAAAATTTTAAGTTTACAGGCCGCTTTAAGGGCAGACCCAAAGGACTACAATTGCTGGGAGTCATTAGGAGAGGCATACTTAAGCAGAGGTGGCTACACAACAGCCTTGAAGTCCTTCACAAGAGCCAGTGAGCTGAACCCGGACTCCACATACAGTGTGTTTAAAGTGGCAGCGATACAGCAAATCCTGGGCAGGTACACAGAGGCCATTGCTCAGTATCAGCTGATCATTGGAAGAAAAGAGGACTATGTGCCTGCCTTAAAAGGTAATTTTTTTTTCAAAAGTTCCTTCTCTTTTTAAATTTTAGTAATATTGACCTATGAAATTTTCTTCCTCCTGTATTAAATAACTTGACAAGAATGTAGTCAATAGCAAGTATCTATAGAGCGTTTATCGTATAATGTGATATATATTTGATTATAAAAACATGAAATTTTGTTTCCTAAGAGTTCATAAATAGTAATGTTGTAGTGCCTTTACTTTTAGACAAATAGAGCAAAAGCTATTAGACCCCAAATGGATCTTCTGAACACATTTTTCTGATGTTATGTGTTTTGGTTGGGGTTTCTAGTGCTGTGAGGAGACACCATGACCAAGGCAACTCTTATAAAGGAAAACGTTTAGCTGGGGCTGGCTCGCAGTTCAGAGCGTTAGTCCGCTGTCATCGTGGCAGGGAGCATGGCAGTGCGCAGGCAGACACGGTCCTGGAGAAGCAACTGAGGGTTCTACACCTGCATCCAAAGGCAGCATCAAGAGCGAGACACTGGGCTGGGCTTGAGCATCTGAAGCCTCATAGCCAGGCCCCAGGGAGATGCTCTTCAACACCACGCCCACTCCAGCAAGGCCGCCTGCCTAGTAGTGCCGCTCTCCAGGAGCCTTTGTAGCCATTCTGGTTCAAACCGCCACACTATGTTCTGGTAATTCTGTATTCCCAGAATATCTTAATTTTAAAAATTATTTTATTAGTTACAGAAGCTTACTTAGATTATTTTTAGATGCAATTTGCTTTCTTCTATAATTAAGCCAATTTAAATTCCTTCTTCAGTATCCCCTCCTAACACTGCTTTAGCAATAGAAGGAAAAACATTACCACCTATAATTTAAGTTTTTGAGATTATATCTCATCCCTTCATAAAACTATCTAGCTTGCTATGTAAGCTCCTCTATTTCAATCCCTAATATTTGTAGGTTTTGAGCTTGGAGTAATTTTTCTCTTTTCTTTCTTCCTCTCACCCTTTTACCGTTTGTAAAACTTTTCTCAGGAGAAAAAAAGAGCTCACTTTTATGAAATATTTCCTGGCCCTTGAAGAATTTACTACTTGATTTTTACTGTATAGTTTGAGACACATATGTTAATGTAAAAGATCAAATAACATTTTGTTATGTTAAACACATATGATAGAGAATTATAGTATCCCTAGTTAGGAAGCTGACATCTGAAGAAAATAATTAGCCTGTAGTCAAGGAACTCTACACAGATCACTTTCTGTGAGGGTTAGTGCATTTTTATTTCACGGGAACCTTGACATTTGAGACCTCCTTTGTAAAATTAGAGGTAATTTTATAAAATAACACTGGATGTTTTCTGGGAAGTGTTCTTAAGAAAGCAAGGGTTTATTCCAAGTTGATTCTCAGTGTTTGCTTTGTATCTTTTGATGACCTTTACAAACTCACTTTGCTGTAGGATTGGGCGAATGCCACCTGATGATGGCCAAGGCGGCCTTAGTGGACTTTCTGGATGGAAAAGGTGTCGACTATGTGGAAAAAGCGCTGGAATATTTTACTTGGTTAGTATAACCTTTGTTAGCACTCTTACTTTTGTGGTAGAGTAAGAAAACTAAATTTAAAATACATTTTCATGGCTATGCTGCTAGATATAGCAGTTATTTGGACTGTCAAGCCTAAGAATAACAGACTGGCTGATTAATTCTGTAGTATACAAACTGAATTAATTTGACCCCTGAAGAAAGAGACTTTTGTGCACTTTGAGTGGCTGCTGTGCCACCGAGAGGAGGGCAAGAGTGGTGGAGACTCCCTGGTGGAGCCGCTGCTTTGGCACAGTGTCTTGGAGTCCTGTCTCCTGATCTTAAAGCAGGTGTCTCTCTGCTGGAATGGATTGACACGTGGCACTTCAGATTCATAGTATGCTTTGCAGTCATCAGTAGGGCCTCTCTCAGGCTTTTGCATGGGCTGAAGATAAGGAAAAACAAGCCTTTTAATAAATCCTGCAGAGAAACGTTAAGGAAAAAAGTGGTATCTAATAAGGAAAGAATCAGGGAGTTTACATCTAGTATTCTATAGACGTGCAGTGCTATTTGTGTTATATGACTTTAAAAGTACACATATTAGGGACCAGGGAAATGGCCTCATAGGTAAGCGCTGTTGCTGGGCAAGCCTGAGGACCTGAGTTTATACGCTGAGTGTGGCTGCACATGTGCCTGTCACTGCTGAATCGCTGCGTCGGACTGGCTGCCAGCCTGCCTCCAGGCTCAGGGACACACCTACCATGTGTCAAAAAATAAGACAGTGAAAAATACAGCAGGATTCCTGATGGCCTCTAGTCAGATACACACAGGCATCACACGCACACGCGTGCGCACACCCACACCCACACCAACAGCTATAACAACAAGAAGTCTGACCTGGCACAGTGATGTGTTGCTGTAATCCGAGCCACTTGGGAAGCCAAGACAAGAGGATAGCACTTCAAAGGCCATCTCAGCACTCTTTCAACAGCAGCTGAACCACTGAGAACTTCCAGCTCTGCTTTAAAAACTTTTTTTTTTTTTAAATTAAAGTTGAAAAGACATGAGTTTGGGCTGTTAGGATTGCTACTGTTTTTCTTCTTTTTCTCTTATGTCAATTTTAAACATCATAATAGATTTAAAGGAACTTAGGAATAATATCCTCCGTCCTGACTCTTGCCGTGGGTGGGTTGTCAGTGGCGACTGCGGTGACTGGTGTTTCTTGGGAAGACACCGGGAAATGGATTTGGCCTCCTGCAGTAGAAGAGGCTGTGGAAACGTTGCATCTGCTTGGCCATCTGCTTGTGACGCAGCAGTTTATAGTGGCTGGTTACTGAGTCTTGGCCTGAACTGAGATGTTCTGAGAAAGGTGGAGAGAATGTGTACAAGACTTGTACACCTCCCCTAGTTCCTCTGTGCACTTTCTGAGCTTCTGTTCAAGCTTTTCTTACCTGCTCCTGAATGTAGAGCTTTACATTTTGTTATTTTGCTCTCAGCAAAAATCCTTTGCTCCACCAACTCTAGTTGGTACGAATCTAGTTAATATATTTTCGAATCTTTCAAGGGGAAGTCCAAGCTTTTATAACAAAGTCACTGCCTCCATTAGCCAAACGAAAGGCACACATTCACAATATTTAGTTTAGTACTAAAACTAAACTGAAACAGTCACAAAGTTGCCCTAAACTAGTTCTTCAGTGTTTTCTATTATATATTTGTTTTCTGCCATGCCTAACAATTATGGTGAAGGAAAAACCTGCAGAATTTCCTGCCACATAGAACACCAGTTCCCCTGCCATAGTCTTTCTCGAGCTTTTTCTCTTCCTAGCGTGTAGGTGGTAGGGCATGTTCTGTTAAGCCTCACACACCATTGCCCTTGGTCACTATCGCATGGAGCTCTTCTGTTCTGAGGATACACAGTCCTGAGGGGCACATAACTAGGCTTTGAGCAGAATCTGGAAAGCCACTGTTTGTCTTTCAGGGCCCTGCAGCACCGAGGCGATGTGTCTTGCCTGTGGAAGCTCGCTGGGGATGCCTGCACCAGCCTGCATGCTGTTTCACCATCTAAAGTGCGTGTTCGTGTCTTAGGCATCCTTCTCGGTCAGCAAGAAGGAAGAGAAGTATTAAAGAAAGATGAGCTCCTGCATCTTGGAGGAAGGTGATTTACAGAGATTTCCAGTCATTGGTGTTAGAGTCGAATTAGAACACTATACTCTAAAAGCATCTAACTATTTATTTTATTTTTCTGCAGGTGTTATGGTCAAGCATTAAAATTGATGTCTACATCGAATACATGGTGTGATCTTGGGATTAATTACTATCACCAAGCACGACATTTAGCAGAAACTGGCAGCAACATGAGTGACCTTACAGAGTTACTGCAGAAATCTTTGCATGTATGAGAAACTTTATGAACTTAAAAAAACAAGTGATTTTATGAAAGATGATATTTATACTTTGTTTGAACATTAAACCACATTTTATTTATATAAATGCTGATATTCAAGAAATAAAAAAATTAATTTAATTTGACTTCTTTTTAGTGTCTGAAAAAGGCAGTGAGGCTGGACAGTAATAATCACCTATATTGGAACGCACTTGGTGTGGTTGCATGCTACCGTGGTGAGAATAGAGTAATACTTTATTTTACAAGATATTTGTTTCCAGGCAACAGAGTATATTTACTTTAAATTCTGTATGTTTCAGGTATTGGAAATTATGCTCTTGCTCAGCACTGTTTCATCAAATCAATCCAAGCAGAACAAATTGTAAGTGTTCTGTGTGTCTACAGAAAGAACTGCAAAACTCAGTGTATTAATTTTCTTTTAAAATTAATTAATTCATTTGATTTGTGTGTATGGATGTGTGAGTGAGTTCAGGTGTGAGTGTACCACAGGGGATTACTGTTAGGAGCTGCTTCTCATCTTCCACTGTGTTGAGGCAGGATCTCTCTCACTTTAAAAGTATTATATTTACACAGGCACAATGGTGCAGGACTGTAATCCCAGTGCTTGGGAGGCAGAGGCAGGCAGAGCTCTGTGAGTTTGAGGCCAGCCTGGTCTACGAAGCAAGTTCAGGACAGCCAAGGCTACACAGAGAAACCCTGATTCAAAAAAAGATCAAAAAAATTATAATATTTATTTATTGAGTGTGTGTGTGTGCACGTACACACATAAGCATGAATGTGTGTGTTTACAAGTGGTTGTGAGGACCACTTTGAATTTAATTAATTCTTTGACAAGTCTATACACATATATAATGTGTTTTGATGATATACAATTCCCTGTGCTCTCCAACTCTTACCACTTCCTCTGATCCCCTTCATTTTCCCAGGTTCCCTTCCTACTTTCATGTTTTGATTTTTTTTGTTTGTTTGTTTTTGTTAAATGAACTACTGAGTTCAGTTTGGACTGCTTGCATGAGCGTGGACATGGGACATGGGGTTATTTGGTGGCGAATGGACAAGTTCCCAGCAGCTACACCATTGAAGAAAAAGGACCCCTCTTCTCCACTAACCATTAGTTCTTAGAGAGCTGTGGAGTCTCAGGAGCTCCTCCGTGATCTACAGTACACTGTTGATGCATTCAGTGTTGTATGGCTCTTGTGCAAGATCATGAACACAGCTGCTGTGTGTTTGCGAGTACAGCATCCAACAATGTCACATTAAGAAGACTGAGCACCCCTCCCCATCCTCCAGCGCTTCCGTGCTTTCTACTCTGTCTTCTGAGATGTTTCCTGAGCCTCGGACAGTGTGCTACATATGTTCTGTTTAGGGTTGAATACTCAACAGTCACTTTATTATTACTATTATTTTAGCACTTTGAGTAGTTTTGAGTCTGTATTAACTGCTGGTCACTGCAAAAAGAAGCTTCTCTGAATGAGGTCTGTTTGTTTTTAATATCTCTTTTAGAACGCTGCTGCTTGGACCAACTTAGGAGTGCTATACCTCGCGACTGAAAACATTGAGGTATCATTATTAGTTTTGATATGTTAAAAATGAAATATATTTTCTACATACAACTGTGGAGAAATATTTTATGTATTATCTATCCAGTATGTCAAACATGGTAGTTAATTGATGGCATTTGTTATATTATGTTGAATAATGAATATGTAAGATTTATTTTTCCTTCCATGAAACTCATGAAACTTCTCATTTTATATTCATATAAAACCTTTCACCCGCCCGAAACTGCATCTTTCTGTGTGGTCCATGCTAGCCTTGAACTCACTGGGTAGTAGCCATCCTCTTACTTTTGCCTCATTAGGTGATTTTTATAGATAAAACAGTTCTCTTGTTAATTAATTTGGTAACAATATAAATGAAAGAGTTTACTGTACACCATTTAGGCTGGGTGAGTGAAGGTAAGAGAGACAATTAAGTATTTTTAATATCTTAAGTTTAACCCTTGGTATTACGGTTTAGACTCTGGCTTCAGCAAATGTTGTCGCCTTTAGATGTCCCAGTGCAGTTCGTCCCAGTTGAGCAGCTGGAACCTGGGGTCATGTTCATAGGCCGCCTTTGGGAAGTCCTCCCAAGTCCAGGGACGGTGCCATAGCTCTACCTTCTGCTAAATCCTATCCTTTGACAAAACAAACAAGCAAACAAAGAAACCCCTCCATAATATTTTTGAGCATTATGTTAAGTCACTCACTGGAAAAAATGATCAGCTTTGGAAGATTGCAAATTGAAAGAAAAATTTAAAATACATTTTGAGAAATGTGAAATATTGTAGCTGTATCTCAGTGAATGCATGCACACTTGGTATGGGCAAAGCCCTAGGTTCAGTCTCAGGACCACTCACCACAAGTGTTCATGAGCTTTCTTCCTAAAGAAAAGTCTCTTTCCTGATGCAGCAGAAAGCAGTGTGGAATAAGTGTGCTGTTGCTTTTAAAGCAGCAGACAGGAAGTGTATGAGTTTATAATCCAAGAGAGGTATGTTTAATGTCTCTTGACTGCCCATTGTGGAACCATGTTGTTAACTGTACCTTCTCCAGAAGTGGGTCCACATGTTCAGCTTTGCTGGGTGTGAGTCCTCACTCCCACGGTAAAGGGGATAGACTCAGCCTTACTTAATAATTTCTTCCACATGATTGTTTGAACGTTCTGCAGACTAGGTGATAGAGGCCTAGAGATAGAGATAGATAGAAATAGAGGTCAATAGAGATAAGATAGAGACCTATAGTATCATTTTGTAGGGGACCAGAGCTCTTATCCTGTAGGGGAATTTGTTGCACAAGGCATTATTCTAAGACTCTGTAGTTAAAATATTGCATTCTAATTGCACTTGAACAATGAAATTTTATATTTATGTATATCATGACAAGTTTGACTTATTTTATACTTTTTACACCATTGACGTTTATGAAATTGCTTGATGTGATATTTATTTATTTATTTTGCTTTTTTGCCTAGCAAGCTCATGAAGCTTTCAAAATGGCTCAGTCCCTTGATCCATCTTATTTATTGTGCTGGATTGGACAAGTAAGATATACGAGTTATTACTAAACATCGATATAAAATAACCACGCTAGTGATAAGTGATAGCATTGTGTGTGTGTTTAAAAACTTAATACATGCCAACCATGTGATTAGGTCTTTGCATACAATATTTTAGCTTATCTGTTGTCAATCCTTTGAGGTGTCGCTATTTTATACTCTTTAAGGATGTAGAAATTTAAGCTCAAGACACCCTAAATGTTGTGTCATAGCTGCCGGTGACTAAACTTGAATCCCATGACTTTGATTATTACTTTGCCTAAAAAATAAACCTGGAACTTTTATTAAACTTACATTTGTAAAGACATAAATTTACAAAGATCATTCTGGTTATTGTTTTCTAATTTTCTATGAAATCTTTGTATTGGGTTGTGCATTTATGAGTATTTTCTTTTTTACCTTGATTAGATTTTTGTAGTGCCAGATAGAATCAGTTTACTTGTTACTAGTCTGGGTCTGTCACTGATCGTTTTTGCTTTCATCATGCCATCTGAAAAGCAGTATTTGGGCACCAGGATGACTTATATAGTCAAGAATACTCTTGAATTACTATGTGGTGTAGCAACAGTAGGAGCACTGCATGTATCAGAGCACCTGGTCATAGATTAGTTATGTCTTACTGTGCTTTTGTGTCTGAGTCTAATTCCAGTTCCTGGTAGTAGAGGTAGCAGGCAATTTCCTGCCCTTCCTCGGTGCCGTGCCACACGGCAGCAGGGCACTTTGCACTGTTCTCTGTGTCACTTATTGGACAGGGAGCACTGGAGTTTGCATTTCTGCCTGATGTCAGTCTTAGGATGACACTATTCAGGGTGTGTTGTGTTGCTCTAGGTTAGTAAATATTATCGTACTTACCTACATGTAAAATGTTTTTTATTTTGACAATATTTTATTTTTAAAAATAATTATCTTAAGACACAACTCACAGGCTTAGTTAAAAATGATAGCAGTGGAAATGAAGCTTAACTCTGCTTTGAAGTATGTCTAGTAAATGTTTGGTTCTTCTAGAACCATTTATTACCAGTATTTTTATTCCTTTTAAATTAATTAAAACTTAAAAATCTTTTTAATAGGCTCTTATTGCAGAGAGAATTGGAAGTTATGACACCATGGATCTCTTCAGGCACACTACAGAGCTCAGTATGCATGTAAGAATCTCACTGTTCTTGAGGATTCAATAGTGGGAAAAATATCCTTGTTAAGAAAATGAGCAGAGACTGGGAATAGTGGCACTCAGGAGGTAGAGGCAGAAGGATTAGGAGTTCAAGGTCATCTTTGGCTACAATGAAATTAAATTTTTTTACTTATTTTGGTGGCAGGTACACCAAGTGTGTGCCTGGTGTCCGTGGAGTCCAGCAGAGGGCATTGGAGCTCCTGGGGCTGAAGTTACAGACTTCACCTGTAGTGTGAGCTGTGGATTGCATCTGGGTCCTCTGGAAGAGCAGTCAGTGCTCTTAACCGCTGAGCTGTCTCTCCAGCCCCCACACTGACATTTATTACATGTAATAAGAGTAATGTTGAAAAGAAATTGAGACCGTAAGAAAGAATGAACATGAGTGAAGAGTGGCTTTAGTTGATAACCTAGACTCTGAGAATCCATTGGATTAGTTTGGCTTAACCTGTGGGAATGGTCTGAGAAGGGGAAAAGCAGCCTACTTGGCAAGCCTCTGTTTTCTACTTTTTGTTGTATTTGATTCTTCTACTCAGTGGTTTTAAATTGATCTCAACAGTTTTTGTTTTTTTTTCATGGCATCTTTTGTTAAAGACACTTAAAGAAGACTAAGCTATAGCGCTATTGTTATTGAAGAATATTTTATTTCTTAGTTTTATTGAAATATTATCATAAGTTCACTGTGCTTTTTTTCAAGACTGAAGGAGCAATAGGTTATGCATATTGGGTTTGTACAACTTTACAAGATGAAAGCAGCAGAGAGACCGAACTTTACCAGTACAACATCCTGCAGATGAGTGCTGTCCCTGCAGCACAGTGCGTGCTGTGCAAATATGTGGGTAAGGTGTTGGCGCAGTATCAGACTAGTCCTGTGTTAAATATTAGTGTTATTTCACATGTTAATCTGCCTTTTTCTTGTTGCTTGGAAGGAGTACAATTTTTAAATCAAAGTATTTTTAAATCAAAGTAATGGCTTTCAAAGAGTGATTAAAACTCCTTTTATTACTTACTAATTCAAGATTTCCTTGTAATAATGGACATATGATGAACGTTAATGGTTCTGAGTTGCTGCTGCTGTTACTCCTCTGTATTCTTCAATTTTAGTTTGGGGACCAGATATTTTATTTCCCTTAACTTGAATTTCATTTTGGGGGAGAGAAAAATTACAATTCCCAAATTATACAGGTCTAGTTAGGAGAATTAGATAAGATAATATATGTGAGATGCCTAACCCACACCCAGTGACTTTAACCTCTCCTATTAACTCCTGACTATCCTGTAAGATCCTGGAAAAAAATCATTTAGATGTAGGAAACTGGCAGAAAGGTGAAACTTACTAGCTTTCTCTGGTAATAATTTTCTGTATTTTAAAATAAAAAAAACACTGAACTTTTTATCTCTGCTTCACTACTTGGCATCAGTATGGAGTCCTTGGGCATACTGTACAGCTGCATTTCAGGTTCTTACTTGTGATGTGAAAGGGAAGGTGCCTGCTGCCTAGGATTTCAGTGGCATGAGTGGTCCTTGAGGGTGAGCACTTGGCAGAGGCAGTGGCAGAAAGAAGCCACAGGATATCGTGAAGCAAAAAAAGCAGGAGAGGAAAGGGTTCTGCCCACATGTTGAGTCAGTTCTCTTATGCGGGTCATCTGGGCCACTTGGGAAGACGGTCTGAGTTTGCTGGCATCAGCACTTTGGGATATTGTCATCTATTGCAGTGTGCTGATCAGTGTGAAGGACACTGATAAGTTCCCAGAGCTGAGGACATGTCTACTTAGAGATCTTACTCATGAGTTTCCTTACTGTATAAGTAACTTAAAGGATGTACATAAAGAGGTAAATCTCTTAATAAAATGCAGTTAATTGGAAATGATGAACACAGCACCTTCTAACAAATGTGTGTAGCTGGGTTTTAAATGGTAGAACCATTTTCATAGACTCATGCAAATGCTGTGTGCTTGTCTAGAAATGCTAACAAAGCAGACATAGAAAAAAAGAGAGATGTGATGAGAGTGCATATTCCTGTCTGTCCTACTGAGTTTGCAAAACATGGAGCATGGAGCTTTCAACTCTTTTTGAAGGTTTTGTGTTCTTGTACCTTAGAGATTTAGAGAAGAAAAGGACTTTAACTATTTTACCTTATACTCTGATGTTAGAATTCCACCTGTCACATAAGATTTATATTTGCTTTGCACTTTGTTAAACAGCACAGGGAATATGAAACCCTTTTCTGTATTACTAGCTCTTAAGTCAATTAGGGAAGGGATACTTTCCTTTGTCTAATGTAGATAGACGATGCACTTCCGATATTAAAATTGGAAAACACCATATTGAAAGAGCCCAGATCCATTTTTCTGCTCCTGGTGTAAAGTACCTAATTATGTTTTAGAACATATAGTTTGGAATAGAACCACCAAGAGAAAATTATTGTTAAATTAAATCACAAGAGGTTTAATTGATTAGGCAAAAAGATGTATGAAATTCTGTAAGAACTAATTTAAAAAATTGCAGAAACCTGAATTTCTTTATAAATGTCAGACCTAGTTTTAACAAGTGACAATTTCAAATAATTTTACTTTAAAGAAAACATTTTTTGCTTTTTTACTAAGCATGACAATAAAGTATATTAAGATAAAACAAAAACTGTCACATGGAGGCTGGACAAAGCAGAACAGCAGAAGAAAAAGAGCCCCAAGAGCAGGGACGAGAATCAGAGACCCACTCATTCACACACTCAAGAGTCCCATAATAATACTAAGCTAATGGCTAAAATATAATCAGTGCGTGCATGCGCGTGCATGCGTGTGCGCACACACACACACACCGAGGACTTGCTGCAGACCCATTTAGACACTGTGTGTGCTCCTTCAGTCTCTGTGAGCTTATCTGAGCCTTGCTCAGTTGATTCATATGGCCTTGTTCTCCTGGTGGTTCTGACATTCTTTCTGCTCCCTCTTCCAAGGGCTTCCCTGAGCTCTGAGCGAAAGGGGTTGATGGAGACATCCCAGGCAGAATTATGTGTTACAAGGACTTAAAGAAAAGATGTTTAAACTATAAGACATAACTAGAAAACCACATGTGATTCTTCAGTATTATTCAGTAATTTAGAAAAATTATCAAATGATCACTGGTATATTCAAGATAAATTAGGCCATTATTCTTAATAATACCACCAATCTCAGTAGGTAATCACTTGTTTTGAGATACTGAAACAAAAAGAGAATTTATCTGTTATTTTTGTGTATGTAATAAGCATACACATACAAATTAAAGATATTTATGAATTTCCAGAAAGAATTCAAAATTACGCTCCAGCTTTCTCAATGTTGGGTTATTTAAACGAACATCTGCAGTTGAAGAGGGAAGCAGCAGAGGCATACCAAAGGTAGGCAATGCTTTATGCCTATCATCCATGGTGTTGTCAGTATTCCTTTAAAGTTTAGTCTATTGACAAAAGAAACAATGCAGTTTTGACACCTATCCTGATCCTCCTGTATTACCTTGTGGAAGGGGAAAAGATGCAGTTCCAAATTCCCAGCTGTATTTTATGTCCTGTTGGCTAGAGGATGGGGGACAGGGAAGGGCAAAAACCAAAGGCTCATAGATCCCATTTTAAATCCATCCCCTTTAGTCAGACAAGAAACAACATGAATATTTGCTTGACTCACCTTATTATCTATTACGTATTTATTCCCATCAACAAATGTTTGTTAGACTCTGTGTGCCAAGCAGTGTCCTTGGCATGAGAAATTTATCAGGGAATTAAAGCAGACAGAAGCCCTATTCTCCTGGACCTCCTCAGTTGGAGATACTCAGTAAGCTAATAATACCTGGTTAGTAATAGTAGCTAAGGAAGAGTTAGAGTAGCTCTAGGGTTAGAGAATGTGGGACAGTGCATTTTCAATGGAGTGAGAGCAAGTACTCCCAAACAGGAGTGGATTTCCATATTGAACAAACCGCTAGTGTGCTAGAGTGGAATGGCCAGACTGGAGACTGGTCGGAATGGAAGAAACTAGTGTTTTCTCTATGAGGTAATGGTAGGTGAGCGTGAAAATAACTACTGATCTCATGAGTAACTACAGAATAATGTTAAAAGAGCCGATTGCCAATACACCACTGCTTCAAATGTATGTCAGTATTCAGAAGACATCTGGTCAGGTGTAATGAAGTATACCAAATACTTAACTTTTGTGGATTCCCATGCAGTTCAAAGGAATAATCACTAGATGGTACTGGAGGCTGTATAATGAAGTTCTTTTTCCAGGTGATGGAAAAAGGTTTATAAAACAAAACAAAAAACCCACAATTTTCTTCTTACAGTGTCAGTAAACTTAGAGTAATTAAAATATATAATATAGCAGTTAACACATAAGACTAGACAGCTTAAGGTGTTTCTACCTTTCTGAGCGTGCTCTTGTTACTGTAGACATGCTGACTCCGACATCACTGTACCTCAGGCTTAAAGTGGTGACCCCACAGTCACTTGATATGTACTTCTCCTTTTTTACTGACAACAGCAACTGTCTTATATGTTATGATGTTTGAGGCTTGAAACACAAATAGTGCATAAATTCAACCAGAAGTGTAGTTTTAATCTCTGTAGCATTTTTGTGCTACCTGAGCAAATTGTTTTTCACACAATGTCAAGTAGCTTAAAAGCCTCTCTTAGATATTTCTCCTGTCAGATCCTCTTTAAAGAGAAGAGAAAAGGAGCTGGAGGGATGACTCATGAGATGTGGTGCCCTCTTCTACATGCATACAGAACACTGTTTACAGAGTAAACAGACAAGAGTGAAGAAAGAAACCATTAAAAAGAAGCTTAGCTTTTAGGACATTTTCTCCTTTCCTACAGAGAACACAATGGGAGAAGAAAATGTTGGCTTTAGCTGTTGGTAAATGTATTCTAAGCCTAGAGGAACCTCTTATGTTTTCCCTTAACTCAATGTCTTTCAGTGTTTCTGTGTGTATAGCCTCAGAGCACATAAAAGCATTCTGTTTTTCTGCCTTCCTACATAACTATTTTTAAGAGTGTCTTCTGTAAACTTGTGTATCAAAATATAACATTGATATGGTCATTGCCTATGTTTAGATTACAAATTTTAGAATTTTTATAACTCACAGGCAATAATAAATGGCTTTACTTGTGAAGAACAAGAAGGTTATTTTTTAATGGCAACCTAAAATTTAATTATATTTAAGTGCCTCTGTGCTATTAACTTACTGAAATATGAATAAGCTTCTTTAAAAAGCATTAAAGAATTAGTAGAATTGGAAGAAAAGAATATAAATCCATGGATTTGGCTGAGAAAGAATGAGTAAAACAAAATATTTCACATAGAAAATTTAAAATACCTTGTCCTTTCTTTTAAAGGGCAGCTGCGCTGTTACAGTCTGCTGAAGACCAACATACTTACAATGTTACAGTGAGAAACTGGGGCAGATTATTATGGTAAGGCTATTTTCCCTCATTGGTTCTGTGAATCTATTTCTCAGGGAAAATTGGGGCACTATAGACGTGAAGACTAGTGTCCAGCTCACTGGGATACATTATTCCAAGTGCCAGAATGTGCTAAACTCTCTGCTCCCTTAAAACCTAGTGTGAGTGTGTCTTGTGAGAAGTGAGGTTGGAGCCGATGCTTGTGAACTGGGTAAGGAACGCTTGTGAGCAAGGCAGTAGTTTTCTCTAAGGAAGCCTGCTTAACTCGTTGGGGAATTGGATTTATTCTAATTGGCTATATATTTTAATTGAGAGTGAATATTGTGGTCTAGGAGCTCCTTTGACACAGCATTAAGGAATTCAGGGCTGGAGCTAAGACCTTCTCTTGAGTTCTCTAAGTCTGACTTAGAGAAGGACAGGTAGACTGGTTGCTTTAGGGGGTCAAGGCAAAGCCGGAAGTGCAGACGTACAGGGAGAAGGTTTGTGACTTGTGAGTTCTCTGATTTCGAGTTGCCCTCAACTTGAGTGGTCTAGTTCGAGTACTTTAACTTGAGCTTGGAGCGTTAGGATGAGCCACTCCTTCTTCCAAGGAGCTCACAAGGAGGCATGAGATGGCCAGTTCCTTCCTATCACTACCGTAAGTGAATCAATCCATTAATGGGGATGTTTATTACTCTGGTTGCATATTATTTCCTTCAAACTGTTTCATTTGGGTAGTAGATAGAACTCCGTTAATTTCAGGGAGTTGTTGAAACAGAGGAGACCTAGACTGAGAAACTGTAGCTTATCTTCTCCTTAGGTTTGATATTTCATATAGAGTACATTCTTTTGCAGAAAATTTTACCTTCTGTAGAAAATTGGTCATCTATTTTCTTTTAAAAAAAAAGATTTTTATTTCATTTTATTTCATGTGACTGTCTGTATGTGCAAAGTGTGTGCAGATGCCAGGAATGATGTTTGAGCCCCTGCAAGCTAAGTTAACGGAGGTACTGAGCCCCTGGTGTGGGTGCTAGGCACTGACGTGGGTCCTTTGTAACAGCAGTGTATGCTCTAACCACTGAGCATTTCTTCAGCCGCTTTTTTGTTTTTATTGTGACATATTTTGGACACAGGCATATGGCAAATAATAAACTATAGTAAATTGATGAATAGTCACCAGTTGTACAACACATTAAAATTCTGTCAGTTTGCTTCAGGTTTCCTTTTAAAAGAAAAAGCCATAAAGCTGAAGTCTCCTTACTCCTTTTCTTGTATTTTTTCCCTGTAGACATTTCTGAAAAGAGTTTTTATTTAAAGAAATTTATATGCACATCATAGCTTAGATTTCTCACCAAACCTACTTCATTTAGGGTTCTTTACCTCCCTTCCAATCCCATCCCCCCCCCCCCCCCGTAGGTAGGAGATTATGGGGAAAAGGGCTATAGACTTTATCTACTTCCTGCTGATTAGGGTCGATGGGTCTTTAGGGCATGACCTAACTCAGTCATCAGGACACCAGCAGTCCCAGTCTAGTCCAAAGACCAACACCAAGCAGCAACACGAAGTCAGCAGCAAGATTCAGTTGCATTGCCCTAAGAAGTCCTCTGGAACATTTCTCTCTTCGAAGTCAAGTGTCGAAGCATGAAGGTCAGCGCAGCAGTGTTGATCCAAAAAGCCCTGTTTCACTTATATATGTCCTCCTCTCAAAATCCACCCATGGATGTTCTCAGCTGGCCAGAGCCACACCCGTGTGAGCTCACAGCAAAATATCACGTGCCCAGTTTTTAGTAAAACATCACATAACAAAACTGAGACTTCAAAGAAACCAGAAATTTCCACCTCAGCACATATTTACAAAAAAATCCATCTATATCAAAGGATACCCTTTCTTTTATTTTTATTTTTTATGATTTTTGTTTTTTCATATTAATCACAGGTTATTTACTTTGTATTCCAGCTGTAGCCCCTTCTCTCCCTCATCTTCCCTCTGCCCCTTTCCAAGTCCACTGATAGGGGAGGACCTCCTCCCTTCCATCTGACCCTAGCTTATTAAGTCTCTTCAGGAATGGCTACAGTGTCCTCTTCTGTGGCCTAGCAAGGCTGTTCCTCCCTCAGGGCACGGGAGTCAAAGAGCCAGCCATTGAGTTCATGCCAGAAATAGGCCTTGTTCCCCTTACTAGGGTACCCACTTGGATACTGAGCTACCATGGGCTATATCTGAGCAGGGCTTCTAGGTTATATCCATACATGGTCCTTGGTTGGAGAAACAGTCTCATAAAAGACCCTGTGCCCTGATATATTTGGTCCTTGTGGAGCTCCTGTCCTCTCCAGGACTTACTAACTCCCCCTTCTTTCATATAATTCCCTGCACTCTGCCGAAGATTTGGTTGTGAGTCTTAATATCTGCTTTGATTCATTGTTAGTTAGAGTCTTTCAGAGGCCCTCTGTGGTAGGCTCCTGTCCTGTTACTTGTTTTCTCCTCCATCCAATGTCCATCCCATTTGTCTTTCTAAGTGAGGATTGATCATCTTAACCCGGGTCCTCTTTCTTGTTTATCTTCTTTAGGGGAGGATACCCTTTCTTTAAAATTAGAGCTTAATTTATTTTTCATCTTTACAAAAATAATATTAGAAGCAAAGTTTGGCTTTTTTAAAAAAAACTTCTACTTACAGCTTTAAAGATTAAAATGCTTTTATAACACATTTTGTAACATTAATAAAAGTCTTTTGGATTGTAGTGATATATACCAGAATGAAGAGTCTCAGAAATATTAGTTTAGATAACAGTAGGGGCTGGAAAGATGACTCAGCAGTTAAGAGTGCTTTCTACTCTGCAGAGGCTGTGAGTTTAGGTCCCAGCATCCATGGGAAGCACCAACATACCTGTGACAGACTCATACCGACAGACACACATGTCCATGAATTAAAGATCTTTAGGTGATGGCAGCTGAGCTTGTGTGACTTCATGGGGTATAAGCAGCTTTTATGCTACTATGATCCCTAATGCATGTTAGTTTTTCTCACTAGATTGACACACAAAACAACAAAGTCTCCTATATGGAATTTTATTCTGTCTATATGCCATCCAAAGAGTGTATGGGTAAGTAGTTTTCAGGAAGGCTAGGTTTTTACTCCTGATTAAAGATTTAGAATTTACTGGAGATTCTAAATTCATACTCAGCATATATTTAACTAACAGTAAGCTTAGTAAGCTTAGAAAATTACATTTTTTTGTTTTTACAAAAGCCAGCCTGAAATTATTCTTACAACTTGGGATTTAAATAAAGTTTGTTAAGAAAAAAAAAAAGCTAAAGTGCTTAAGAGAGTGATTTGAATTTAGCAGGGTCAGAAATTTCTACATTTAATATAAGAGAAAAAATGTGAAGTTAAGTCATTCTGGACTATTCTACTTATAGTATGTCTGGTATTTTAAATCTTTTCAACAACTTGAGTAGTATTATATTTTATTGACTAAATTGCTATAAGAAGGACATGAAGATAAGTCATTAAGAGTGGTTGAGTGATTATATCTGTATACTTTTGTAAAACCAAATTTAATGTTTTTATCTTAAAAGTACGTTGTGCTTGCTTCTTAGCTCCATTGGTGACTGCGACAGAGCTATCCAGGCCTTTAAGCTAACTCCGCTGGAGGAGCTGGAGGACACCACAGGTTTTGCACTGGCATTGTTTATGAAGGGACTGTATAAGGAGAGTAACAAAGGTAAGTAAGCAGATCACTTGAAACTTTTGCAGTATTTTAATTAATTAGTTAAAAAATTTTAAATGTTACATGTATAAGTGCATATATGTCAGTTCATGATTGTGCCTGATGTTTTTGAAGGCCAGAAGAAGGTGTTGAATTTCCTGGGACTGGAGTTAAGAACATTTTTGAACTACTATGTGGGTGCTGGGAACTAAACCTTGATCCTCAGAAAGAGCAGCCAATGTTCTTATTTCTTCAGCCCTGGTACTACAGTATCTGCTAAAATCTAACGAGGAGTCAGAAGCCATATGAGTCATCTCATTAGTGTGCTCTCATGATGAATAGTCCCTGTAAGCAATCTGAGCTGCGTCTCCATTGTGCATTTGAGGAGACTACGGCCCAGGCCGTTATGATGGATGTGTAGGTTAGCATTTGTAAACAGACACTTATATTCTATACTGCTTAAGTGAAGTTTTTTGTTAAGTGAAAGCTTCAACTTTTGTCAGTAATACATTTTTATTTCTCCAAAAATGTTAACTGAGGAAGTTCTGATACACCTGGGTTCCACCACTGTGTGTACAGTGCACTTAAATATTCTCTGCTCGGTGACGGGGATGGTCTGTACTGGGAACATGACCATGCATTAGTGCTTCCAGGCCTCCTTTTTTACCTCAGGTCACTTACCTTGCAGTATTTCTGCAGGCAGAGGTGGGGACTGTTACCTAATGAATGTAAGGTACCCGCAGGGTCACTGTGAAATAGCTAAACTGTGGTAGGCTTTATTCTGTGTGCTTGAAAACAAGAGAACAAGGAAGATGGAATTTTAATCAGATCTTATTTGAAAAATGTAATTAGGAAGGGGGAAATGTCATATTTTGTTAGTTAGAATTGCTTTTATATTTTGTTTGCTTTCTTCTCTATACTAGCCTATGAGAGAGCCTTGACTGTTGTTAAATCAGAGCAAGACAAAGCTCATATTCTGACAGCTCTGGCAATAACAGAATACAAACAAGGAAAAATGGATGCAGCTAAGTCGTTGCTTTTCAAATGGTATGTATAGCTGACTTTAACACTTGTAGATCAGATCCTTAAAACATTGGAGACAAGAGTTGAATAATGTAAAGTTCTACATGTTTTAGGATTGTTTAAGTAAATGGAAAGAATTGGACCTACCTTGTTTTAAATTGACAGTCACGGGTGGAGTTAACTATCATGGCTGAATTCATAGCTTTGTATCTGTCTAAAACTGCTCATTTGTTTTCAAAAATAAGTGGCCATGGGGACTATAAACTGACTTGCTGTTTGGTTGCTGAGATCCTCAGAGAGGCTTTACCCCTTCCTTCCTCTTCAAGTTAACCTGAGAAAAAGTTCTCCTGAAGATGCCTGTGGAACTTACGTACTTGTGGTTTCAGAACAAGTTAGGACGAGAGGCTGTGACAATAGGGTTATTTATACAGTACTTGTTGAGTTCTTGAAGCTTGTTTTGTTTTAGAAAGCTGGCTGTAATTCCTCTAGTTTGAGTAGTACAAATCCTCCTAGGAAAGAAGGCCCTTCCGCATTGTAGAAAGCTTATGGTCCCACCATCATACATGGGAAGCAGTCCTCGTTACTGCGACAAGGAAAACATGGGCTTGATAACTACCCCTCAGCCCCCAAGGGAGGAACTTCTGTTACACTGGAAATTTCTCCCCTGACCTTCACTCAGTCCTTGACTGCTTGATGTGCCATGATAAGAAGAGGCCCTCGGATCCTGCAGATACAAAAAAATGGAGAGTTTCTGACCCTCTAAGCAGTTAGGGAAAGTGAAAAGACATTTTGAAAATGGCTTCCAGTTAGCCCTGTGTGACTTCACTGGGAAGGGCTGAGAACCCTTTCTCCAGTGCCAGCCCTACTGGGCCCTGGGGCTCTTTTCTTCTCAGACTATAAGCATGCAAGATCAGGTTTGTGCTGAGGAGACCAGGGGACCATCGCAGTCTCTCAGCTGTAGCTCCTCTGGCAAGGAGAGGCTCCCGCTAGCAGGCCCCTGGTGCACTGAGCCCTGGTGCCTCCTGTGTTTGCTGTCCCTGCCCAGACTGTGGGACTGCCTTCTTTTCCTGTAAAGCAGGTTGTGCCCCCAGGAATCAACCACCTCTCTCTCACTTCAATCTGGGGAGACAAAGGAGAGTGCTGCTGCCTCTGAGATGCCGTTTTCTGACCTTCCTTTAATAAAATAAGATTTTATTAAAACTAAATATTTCACCAAAGTTGTTCTGATCATTTACCTAAAAACTGAGACCCAAGGAAGACAATTTATATTTGTTTCTAAAACTTAGACATAATGACCTAAAATGAGATTTGCCAACTTAAGCTGTGAAAGGCCATTGTTATTTTGCTCTAGTCAGATAATTATTATCTTTCAATGTAAATGAAATGTATATTAAGCACAAAATTGGCTTATTTTGATGAATCTTTAAGTAAATAAATTTTTGTATTAACTAAAACCTTCTAATAGGTATTAGACCACTGTACTAATGGCTAACAGACTACTAAATATTTATTTATAGCTCTATTTTAAAGGAACCGACCACAGAAAGCCTTCAGGCACTGTGTGCTCTAGGGTTGGCAGTGCAGGATGCTACACTGTCAAAAGCAGCACTTAATGAGTTACTGAAGCATATCAAACACAAAACCGATTATCACAGATGCCTTCTCACGTCAGCAATTTATGCACTGCAGGGCCGCAGCACGGCAGTGCAAAGGCAGGTGTCAAAGGCTGTGCACAGGTGAGCCCTCGTTTGGGGACTAATTGTATTTGATGTGATTATGTCCAACTTTTGGGCTTTGTTATGACTATCGAGTGAATTATGGGGCTCGTTTTGGAACCCAGACTGTCTGTTATTCTGAGCAGTTGATGAATCTTTTTCTATTCAGATGAAGCTCCACTTATTTTGATACAAAAGTCTGTAACTCCTAAGTTTGTAATATTGTCAGTTCATTCCCTGATATGTATCAATACATATCTGTAGACCAGGCTGGCCTCTGTGAGTTTGAGGCCAGCCTGGTCTCTACAACAAGTTCAAAGTTACACAAAGAGAACCTGTCTCAAAAAAGAATTCTATGTTTAACGGTAGTCATCTGTATTTGCGTATGTTGTACTTGTAATTCTTTTCTTTTGTCATTTATTCTTATTACTAACCTGTGTTGGCTGGGTACATTAACTTTCTCACACTTATTTCTGTGTGGGTGAATAGGGTGTACACCAGTAGCACCTGTGTGGAATGACAGAAGGACAGTTTGTGGGAGTTACTTCTCTCTTAACCCATACAGCTCCCAGCTGGCTATGTGTTCCCACGGATTTTCAGCCTATGGATCACCCCTTTGGCAAACCTCTGTCTTCAGAAATACTCACAGGATGATTCATAATAGTAGCAAAATTGCAGTTATGAAGTAGCAACCAAAATAATATTATGGTTCGCGGTCAACCCAACATGAGGAACTGTTTAAAGGATCACAGCATTAGGAAGGCTGAGAACCACAACTTCAGGTCAGGGCCAAGAGTGGTAACCCACTGAGTCATCTCTCTGGCCAAATTAAAAAGAAATAATATGAAGTTTATTTCTTATGACATATTTTTCTTAGAGTTCCAGCCACCTGCTGAATAATGTAGTTTATCCTCTTTCTTTAAATTTCTTTGTAGTTCCTTTGCACACATGGGCTACATTTTCTTCACTGTTTTTGTCTCCTAATTTTGTGACCATAACATTTAATTTTTTTCCTTCATGTTTTAGCCATGTAAGAACTCTTAGTGTTTATAGACGATAGTATAATATGCTTTCTAAAATGTCAGATATTTTCAGTTAAATGTGGGCAATTGATAGGAACTTGCTGAGGTGTCTAAAAGATTTTAGGCGTAATGCATTTGCTGAGCTTTTTGGGGTTAAAGTAGCTCCTACCTTTAAGCTGAGCGTTTTTGATGCTCTCTCTAGTAACCCCGCGGACCCTGCTCTTTGGTCTTTGCTATCTCGAGTTGTTGCTCAGTACACTCAACGGAATGCAAAGGTGAGTCATGTGTGTATTTCTGCCCGTGCTGTGTTAAACATATATGCATATGTACATTTATACAAATGTATATGTATTCACATATATATGCACAGAGAGAGAGAGGGAGGAGGAGAGACAGAGAAAATTCCTCACTGTATAGCTCTGGTTGGTCTGGAATTTTCTGTGTGACCAGGTTTAGACTTAAAGATTCTGCGTGCTTTTGCCTTTGAGCACATTGACTAAAGGCATCAGCCATCTTAACCCACCATAAGTATATTTTTAATATAACATTTTTCTTTAAAATAGTAAGTACAATGAAGAGAACATCATTTAATCAATTCCTATTTGCACAAATACTAGACTGAGTACTTTCTATATACTTGCAAACTGCTCTGAATAAGTAACATGCATAACAAATAAGCATTAGTGATTGTGTTTTTTAAATTCCCAAAAATAATTTTATTTAAAAATCATCTAAAGATAATAATAAAAACACTGCTAATATCTAAAAATCTTAATATAAGCATAAACTCAATGTTTTATAAGGAATTATACTGTATTTTAATCATAATTTTCAGGTATCTATATTTTATTAGTTTCTGCCATTTAAATGGTTGGCAAACAATAGCAACAGCTAACTTGTCTTGAAGACTTATTTAGTAATAATTCTCATATCTAAAGTCTTTATAGATGTGTTTTTATTGTCCATTGTTTCCATTGATTTTCACTCAAGATAGCTTTAGTTCTTTGTTTGACTGACTATATCGTCTAGAACATTATTTGCAGACATAATTTGAACCTCAGGATTAAAATAGCTTCAAATGAAAGAATTTGTACTTGTTCCTGTGAGATGTGTTGGCAGCCACATTCATAATTGGGCTCATTGTTAAAGCAGGCTCTTCTCTCTCAAGCCATCCTTGGGTGGTTTTGCATATTCTGAGCTTTCCTATATACACCCTCCTTGTATGAGTCCTGAGCTTGTCCCACTGGCAGAAGAACCTGTTATTGGGATCCACAAATGGCATAAATGATCTTTCAACTCTTAATTTATATCTTTAGATTCTGCCCTTTTAACTTTTACTTTGGGCCTGATAAATCCTTAATAGCTTGTCAATTATTTAGTACTTTTAGGAATATGTTTTTACAGTATTTCATGCCGGTGCTTTTGAAATGTTAACATGCTATTTATTGATGTTTCCTGGTGGTATAAATGCAGGTTATGATTTAGCAGGGCTGAGGCAGCACTGAGGGTCTGTGTTTAACAGCCTCCCTGGTCCTAATTCAGAGGCCATTTGAGTAGTGGGTTTTAAGCTATTTTCAGTGGCTGCATTAGCTCTAAGGCTGTCAACTGTTAGACACTGAATGAAGTACTCATTGTGCCTGAGTTACTCTACTACAGTTACACATGTATTTTCATTAGCCATTGTATAACGTTTCTGTAATTACTTTATACTTTCTAGAGAAGGAAGCTTGAGGCATTGAGGTTAAGTAACTTGTGCAAAATCACAGTTGGTGGTGATGGATTTTAAACTGACTCTGGAATCATCCTGCTCTGTTTGATGCATTGCCTTTCTTTTCTTTTCTTTTTTCTTTTTTTTTTTTTTGAGACAGGGTTTTTCTGTGTAGCCTTGGTTGACCTGACTCACTTTGTAGACCAGGCTGGCCTCAAACTCACAGAGATCCTCCTGCCTCTGCCTCCCAAAGTGCTGGGATTGCACGTGTGCGCTGCCGTGCCCAGGTGCATCACCTTTCTTTTAACACACCTTTGTTTTATATTGAAACTTTATTTTAGCATTCTGTATTTGCATACAGTGTTGAAAGCATTGATGATTCACATTTGTTAGAAAATGCAAGGTGTAAAATACATTGATGAAAACTATTGCACTTGCTGTTTCTTTTTTTTTTTTTTGGAACAGTCATGACAAACATTTTAGTTGGTATTCAAAAGATATTCATATGTAAGTAAGTTTTTCCTTGAGTGAGGGTTGGGATTGTGGTGCTTCCCACAGGAGCCTTCCTGCCCAGCCAGCTTGATAGAGAATGCTAGGGAGGCAGTGGTAGGAGCCCTGTCTGACTTCAGACTTGCTGTTGTTTTGAGACAGAGCCTCATATAGCGCAAGCTGACCTAGAACTCACTATGTAGTCTAACCTGGCCTTGAACTCCTGGCAATACTTTTGCCTCAGCATTCTGAGGGCTATTATAAGCATGAACCATCATGTCTGGCAAAATCATTCTTATCATTCAGTTTTTTTTTTTTAAGTTAAGATGTTCAGTAATTGAATTTCACATTTTTAGATTTCAAATTAACCTCAAAACTCTGGTGGTATGTGAGTGTGGGTTTTTTTGTTTTTTTTTTTTTTAAGTATTGACAGAAAGAACCTTCACGGCACACTGACATTTAGTATTAAAGACTGTGGAGGTCTTAAGATTCCTATTTTCTTTCTTTGTTTTTAATCACTGAAGGACTTTAGGACAGGAACTCATGCATTGCAGGAACCTGGAGGCAGGGGCTAATGCAGAGGCCATGGGGGTGCTATTTACTAGCTTGCTCCCTGTGGCTTGCTCAGCCTGCTTCTTTACAGCCCAAGACCGCCAGCCCAGGGATGAGGCCCCTCACACTAGGCTGCCTGGGCCCCTCCCATCAAACACTGAATAAGGAAATGTTCTACAGGCTTACCTACAGCCTGATCTTAGTGAGGCTCACTCCTCCCAGAGCACTGTCGCTTCTGTCACGTAGACATAAAACTAGCAGGCACATGCACTTTAACAATCACATGAAAATTCCATGACAAAGTTAAAACAATTAGCTTTATACGCTTCTTCCTGACTCAACGTGACCTTGACCTATCCTTTCTCATTACCTGATATCATCCTTTCTCTCCTCTCTTTGTTATACTGTACCCCCATGTACATTTGTTTACACACATATGTTTACAAGGTAGGATCCACAAATAAGGGAGAACATATGGTTTGTTTGTTTTTTTCTTTCTGACACAAGATGACATTCTCAAGTCCATTTCCATTTTTCTGTAAAAATATGATTTCATTTTTCTTCAGAGCTAAGCAGTATTCTATTTCATTCCGTCTGTCTGTCTATGTGTGCATGTATGTATCTGATTTTTATTGTCAGTGCATCTGTTCATTGACAGCTCGGTATTTTCCAGGAATAAGCTATGTTAGTGTTATTATTCTTTACTCTCTCTGTTGTTCTTTCTTTCAGTATTTTTATATTGTTAGGCAGTTCATATGTTTCCTTGGTGCCTCTACAAAATCATCTTACTTTTGAGCCTTTAGTATTTTAATAGAAAAAGTGAAATGATCAAAGTAGACAGATTTTCTTTCTTAAAGCTATAATATGTTGATATGTACAGAGTTTACAGGTTGTAAATTTTCTGAAAACTGAACTTCTCAAATGATTTGCAGAAAAGATTTTATTAGTCTTACTGTTTTATGGGAAACTTTGCATTTGTTTAAACAATGTGTTTTGTTATAGGGAGGGGCTGTCGCTGGCAGTGTGGCTCATGTTCTGGATTCAAATCACGGAAAGGTTAGTTTTTGCTCTAATGCAAAGAAAATAAATATTTAACTTGTTAAATAGTATTAATGAATCAAAATGTATTCCTAATTGCTTTAGGGTTTATATCAGGTTAAATTCAGGCCCTTCGGTTTTGAAAACAGGGAACTGTGAAGAGAATGATAAACATACGTCTTTGTCTTCTTGTTTAGAAGGCGTTATTATATACTGCAGTAAACCAGCTGGCCATGGGAAGCAGCACAGCAGCAGAGGAAAATACTGCTCTAAAGACCATTCAGAAGGCAGCTTTTCTTTCTCCAGGTGAATATATTAGTCTATTCATTAATCTAGATGTCATCAATTTTGCATTTCTGGGTTAAAAGAACAAGGTTTGTAGTTTTATGATTTAAGAGATTTTAAGAATGTATTTTAAAGTTTTATATTTTACTTGATTTTCTGAATTTGTCTTTTGATGATTACAATATACCAATTGTTTAAACAGGCTGAGAATGTTTTCGTAGAGATGCCTTATTATCTGTTACTGAAAATCCAAATGACATATTTTGAGGCTATTTTATTTCAGTTTTCCATCAGCCTGGCTTAGTGTGGTTTGTATTTTATTTCAGTTTTCCATTGGCCTGGTTTAGTGTGTTTTATCTTTTTCTACTAAACAGAACATAGAAATTTTGTGTGTGGTTAACTTTGGGAAGTTGGGATATGTTTTGTATAGCGTGTTACTTGTCTTGTTTTTATGACAGAACCTGACAAAAGCAACCCAAGGAAGGAGGGTGTATTTTTGGTCATAATTTTGAAAGTCCAAGCAGTCTAACATGATGAGGAAGGCAGAGTCTCAAGAGAGGCAGCTCAGCGCACTGCATTTAAGTCAGGAGGTAGAGCAGGATGCGCGTTGCTGCTCAGCTCACTCGCAGTCTTTCTGTTCAGCTGGCGCCGTAGCCTACACGGTGGCTCTGCCACATTCAGGGTAGATCATTTCTCAAGTACAGGTTCGAGGTGTTTGGAAAACACCATCATCAGTACACCCAGGAGAGTGCTTCAATGACATTAACAGGATTAACTGACAGGTGCCGTAATGCTAGAAATGTAACCGCCACCTGGGGCCGGAGAGGTGGTTCAGTTGAGAGCACTGCCTGCCCTTCCAGAGCCCTGAGCTGCTAACCATGTGGTGGCTCATGACATCTGTCCTGGAGTGTGAGTGTCTCTTCTTGTGTGCATGAAAACAGAGCACTCACATGCACAGTCAATCAATCAGTCTTGTTACAAAGTCACCTCAGCTAGCTATTGTTAATTCTAGTAGGCTGTGCCATGTTTATGCCTTTGACTGTATAGGTAGTGAGGAGTTGCATTTTACCACCCTGGTGTGTTTCTATTGTTACTACTGGAAAATGTTAGATGGGGCGAAGGCCATGCTCCATAGGGTTGTATGAAGTGTTACAGTTTTGTCTTAAATATGAAACATAGCATCAAACAGTTGTCTTTTTCAGGGATATGTAATCACAGAAGCAGCATTCTCTCAACATTATGAAATACCTTTCATGCTTTTCTGTTAGAATATGTATTCAGTATTGTGTTTTTCCTTTGATTCTTATTAAGAACCAGAAACCAAAACCAAAATGTGCTTGTTTATACTTAAACTAAGCCGTTGAAACAGGAACAGATTAATAAAGATGAGTGTCTGCTTGAAACCAATTACACTTTTCCATATCAGCACAGTACTTTAGGAACTGAGCCAACCGGCCATGGGACTGGAACTTAGACTAGTTCTTCTATGAGATGTTCAGAATATTTACAAATCTTGAAGATTAGATATGCAAGTTAGCTTTCCTTTAAGGAAGTGGGTATTTTTCTTAAGATAGAGCTACTTTTTCCTGGGAAAGGCATAGACTTCTCTTTATGATAGTTTTGCAGCAGCGTGTTGGTATGAACAAGCCTTCTGACTGTATTTCTTGTTTAGATGACCCTGCTGTCTGGGCCGGGCTGATGGCAGCCTGCCATGCTGATGATAAACTGGCTTTGGTCAGCAACTCGAAGCCAAAGAGAGTAGATTCGTACTTGGCATTGCTTTCTGCTGTGTCTGCCTCACGTAAGATTTATTTTTATGTATTTACGTTGAAAAAGTTAATTGCATACAATATTTTTGATCATACCTTCATCCTTCTCTCAAGTCCTCCCAGATCCTACCTACCTTCCCACCCAATTGTATCTTCTTTCTCTCTAACAAAACCAAACAAAAGACAAGACAAGGAAAGAAAACCCCAAAATGACAAAAATACCAAGCCATAACAACAACAAAGAAAAACAGAACAAAAATCGTGAAATCCGTTCTGTGTTGGTCGGCTGTTCCTGAGCGCGCGCCATACTCTGGGGTGTGGTTCATGTGCCCAGTGTCACTCCCCTGGAGAAACAATGTCACACTTTTCCTTGGCTCCGTCCACTACCTCTGGCTCTTCGAATCTTTTTGTGTCCCTTTTTCCAGTGATCTCTGAACCTTTAGGGCAGGAGTTCAATAGGGACATCTCATTAAGAGCCGAGTGCTCCGAGATTGCCTGCTGGCCAGTGTGGGTCTCTGGTTAAGTACTGTCAACGCAAAAAGAAGCTTCTCTGGAGAGGGCTGAGTGACGTACACTGATCTGTGGGTAAATGATAAGCTGCTAGGAGTCAGTGTGCTCAGTTGTGCATTAGCAGAACAATAGTAGTGTTTTTCCTAGGACTCACCGCATTCCCAGTCTTATGTTTGGGGCTCACTAACAGTGTCCAGTGTGGATTCCATTTCATGAGGTAGGCCTTAAATCCACTTTTAAAGGAATGATTAGTTACCCCCACATTTGTGCCTCTATTACATCAGTGTATCTTACAGGCCACAGGGCTTGTAGCCCAGTGAAACTCATGGTTACTTTTCTCCTGTGGTATTGTAAATAGTACTTTCCTGTGCTACGAATGCTAGCCAGTAAAGGTAAAGATTCTAGTTGGACAATAGCTCCATTTCTCCTTGCTTGATAACATAGGTCAGTGGTGTCTTCAGCAAGAGGGCCCTGCTCTCATTTTGTAGAGGGTAACCAATAGTACTAGCACCCTGTAATATTTGAGGGGTTGGTCTATGGGCTAGTGACTCAATAAAATGTAATCCCTTCCTGGTGCTGGGGGCTTTAATTGGTAGCATCTGCTGTCTGGTTGGGGGATTCTCTTCCCCCATAATATGGTAACTCCATTTAAATTTCTTTTGCATTAAGGGTCTTCTAGATTAGTAAGTTTCCATATGGCTTTCCAAAACCTTTAGTGTTAGTTACTTCTTCCCATATTCCCTCCTTTACCCTGCCTTCCCATCCTCTATTCTGAAGTAGAATATGGTAGAAAATAGATACCTATTCATTGATTTATTTGGTGATTTATTGAAAACACTGTTTGTACTGGCTGTTTGCGGAGCATGGCTTAAATTGCTAACTGAAATAGCATTCTGGAGAAAAGCTGAAATGATGGGTTGTTGCCCTTAACAAACAACCTACTGGCTGCCGTCTGCACTTCTGTAAAATCCTGCTTGCTTGCCCATCGACCTTGTGTTGTAGAGGCTAAAAATGGGAATATAAACTGGATGCAGGATTGAAGCCTTTCAGGAGCTATCCTGGCTTCGGTCACACCTCCTCTGTTCCAGTCCCACTGGTATGGCAGTGCTTTTGCCAGAAGGAGGCCTGCAACATTCCCATTTCAAATAACTTGTAAAAAGCATTTGTATACATGGTTTAATTCAGATTTCACCAATGATTAAATCAAGAACACATACAATGTTACTATTCATGGTAATAAAAAAATATATTTCATTTTCCCAAACATGATTGAATGACACTGTTGCCGTCATTTTTGAGTCAACTGTTACATATTAGTAAAGCAATTAAGGATGCAAATTCTTTTATGTAACTCTGAAATTTGATCAATGACTGTTATAACTTCCTTCCTCTCTAATTTTCATTTCACATTCTTGCAAAGTAGGTCCACTGGCAACATAGTCATTAAATTTTTGTTTGAGAAAGCCTTTTTTTTTTTAAACAATGTTTTTTTTTTTCAGGGTACAGAATTGTAATTCCTCTCCTCTTTGTTAGAACTTTAAATATTTTATTCTCTTCTCTAGTTTCTGAGGAGAAGTTGGATAAGGTCCTATCTCTCTTTTTCCCTCTGACTTCTTGGTGGAGTTTTGACTTATCTTTGATTGTCTGTGGTTTGAAGAAAATGTAGCTGGATATATTGGGAGGCTTTGTTTTTTGGCTGGTGCTCATCTTTCTCAGTGTTCTCTGAGCTCCCTGATGGTGACTGTGTCCATTGTTAATTTGGGGAAAATCTTTGTCATTATGGCTCTAAATATGTTCCCTTTTCTTGTTTGTCCTGGAATTCCCATTAGCTTTACTTAGATCTTTTGTAGCTGTCCTGTAGTTCTTGAAAATTCCAGTCTATTACAGTCAGTATTTTTTCTTTTTGCTTTACTATTTAGATAATTTCAGTTCAGATATTTGAAGTTCAGAAATTGTTTTTCTATTAATTTATTATTAATAATAATTATTAATTTATTAATTTATTTTTCATTCACTTTGTATCCCAACTGTAACTTCCTTCCTTGTCCCCTCCCAATCTCACTTTCCCTCCCTCTTCTGCTCCCATGCCCCTCCCCCAGTCCACTATAGGCAGGGCCTCCTCCCCCTCCATCTGACCCTAGCCGATCAGGTCTCATCAGGACTGGATGTATTGTCTTCCTCTGTGGCCTGGTAAGGCTGCACCCCTCAGAGGGAGGTGATCAAAGAGCCAGCCACTGAGTTCATGTCAGAGACAATCCCTGTTCCCCTTATTAGGGAGGGAATCCACTTTCAGAAATTCTTTTCTCAGCAATCTCCGGTCTGTCACAGTACAGGCTGATGTACACTGTATTCTTTTTGTGGTTTTGGTTTCTGTGTTTTGTTGTGTCTGGGTTTTTCAGAATCTATGTTGCTCTTCTCTTGTATGTTGCCTGCTTAATTAATGGAAGCTTTTTACCATATTAATAATAGCTGTTTAGTTCTAGCATCCCTATCATATTCCAGCATTAGTGATTCTGGTCCTACTGTTTCCTCTGGTCTACAAATGTATCTTTTGCGCTTGAATGTCTTTTTTCTTTATAGCTTTGTTATGGTTAGTGTAGCTGTTGTAAGCCTTTGGTAATGTGGTGGTAAGGTGGGGTGTGGGGCACATTTTGACGTCCAGTGAGTCAGTAGTCTCCATCTCAGTGAGCCTGTGACTCTATTCTGTGAACATCACCGTCTTCTTAGTCTGTCTTTTACCCTCACTTTGGCAGAATAGGCTGCCTACAGCTGACTACATTTGTCTTCTAAATAGGAAGCCTAATTAAGTTTCCCATCTTTTGTCCATAAACAACAAATGTTAACTGGGATATTCTTAAATATTTGGAAACTAAATAGTAAACTTCCAAATAACTCAGACTAAATAATAAGTCCAAAAGAAAATTAGGAAATATTTTTAAGTGAGCTAGTATGCACAGTGTGTCAAAACTATATAACATGACTAAAGTACAGTTTAGAGGAAATTTATAACATTAAATGGTTACATTATGAAAGATGAAAAACTTCCCTTAAATTAATGATGTCAACTTCTGTCTTAGGAATCTAAAAAATAAAGATAAGTTAAGCCCAAAGCGATAAGTTAAGCCCAAAGCAAGATGAAGAAAGAAATGATAAAGGTAAAATAGAAATCTGTTAGATAAAAGAGAGAAAAATTAAGAAAAAATTTAAAATGTGGGTTTTGTATTTATCACCCTGCACTAAAGTCTAAGCGAATCAAAAATCTCAACATAAAACCAGATACTCTAAATATATTAAATAAAAAAGTGGGGAAGAGCCTAGAACTCATTGGCATAGGAGACAACTTCCTGAACAGAACACCATCAGCTCAGGCTCTAAGATCAACAATCAATAAATGGGACCTCATGAAACTGAAAAGCTTCTGTAAAACAAAGGACACTGTCATCAGAACAAAACGACAGCCTACAGACTGGGAAAGGATCTTCTCCAATTCTGTATCTTACAGAGGGCTGATATCCAGGATATATAAAGAACTCAAGAAATTAAACACCAACAAACCAAATAATCCAATTTAAAAATGGGGTACAGAGCTAACAGAGAATTCTTAGCAGAGGAATATTGAATGGCGGAAAACCTTTTAAAGAAATGCTCAACCTCCATAGTCATCAGGGAAATGCAAAGCAAAATGACTCTTAGATTCCCTCTTATATTTATTAGAATGGCTGAGGACAAAACCTCAAGTGACAACACGCACTGGGGAGGATGTAGAGAAAGGGGAACCCTCCTCCATTGCTGGTGGGAATGTAAACTTGTACAACCACTTTGGAAATCAATCTGGCGCTTTCTCAGACAATTGGGAATAGTGCTACCTCAAGACCTAGCTATACCACTCATGGGCATATACCCAAAAGATACTTCACCATATAACAAGGACATTTGCTCAACTATGTTCATAGCAGCTTTATGATAATAGCTAGAATCTGGAAACAACTCAGATGTCCCTCAACTGAAGGGACAGGAGCTCCATATGAAGACCAACAGAGCCAACAAATCTAGGCCCACGGGACCCTATAGAGATAGATGCAAAAACCAAGGATCATGCATGAAGAGGACTTAAACCCCTCTGCTCAGATGTAGCCAGTAGGCAGCTCAGTCTCCATGTGGGTCCTCTAGTAAGGGGAGCAGGGGCTGTCTCTGACATGGACTCTGTAGCCTGCTCTTTGATTACTTGCCCCTGGTGGGGGCCCATTGCCAGACCACAGAGGAAGAGGATGCAGTCAGTCCTAATGAGACTTGATAGGCTGGGGTCAGATGGTAGGGGAGAAGGGCTCCCTCTTTCTAGAAAATAGGAGAGGGGAATTGGGGGGAAGAGGAAGGGAGGGTGGGATCACGAGAAGGTAAGGGAGGGGGCTACAAACAGGATGTAAAGTGAATAAATTATAAAAAATAAATTTAAATTAAATGTGGGTTTTTTGAGAAGAGCAATGTAATTAATAAATCTGTAGCTAAATGATTTAAGAAAAGAAGATAGGATACCAGCATTTGAATGGAAGTATGTCATTACAGCTGTCAACACAGTAGTAATATTTCAGCAGCAGCTTCCTGCCCTGAAATTTGACAACTCAAAGAAAGTAATAAAATTCTGTAAGACATAAAGTTTGCTTAAGCAGACATAAATTCAGTAGCTACATGTCTATTGAGGATATCCAGACTGAGACCTGTGGAAGAAAACTGTAAGACCAGGTGACATCACTGATGAATTCTGCCAGACATTAAAAGAAGAAATAGCACCAGTTCTTTAAATTTTTTTCTCGAATATCAAAGAGATTAAATGCTTTTGAAAATCTTCTATGAAGCCGACTTTATCCCAGTACAAAACAAAAGTCATTCCAAAAACAGGAAAGGACTGAGCAGTGTCGGTCTTAGCATGCACGAGGAAATTTATAAAGAACCTGAGCATTTATACCCAACAGCACAAGAAGATGAGGCATCAGAACGAGGGGTGGTTTGTCCTAGCAGCTTGAGAACGGGTGCAGTTAAAAATGCCGTTCATATGAGTGCTTCAGCGTTTTCAGGAGCAGGGAAGAGGGGCTCTGGGTGAGCTGCAGACAGAAGTGACTGCGCAGGGCCTGGGGCAGCCTTTGCTCATGGTGGACGTGTATTTCGCCTGCACTGTGATGTCTCTGGTGGATAACGTGGAAGGCTTCAGAATAGACACAGCTGATTTTACTTCAGTTACCTTGTAGAAAGTGTTCATTTTTTTCCCTTGTTTCCTTCTGGATATATATTTAGAATATCAGTCAGAAGTATTGATGGCAAATCCATGGTGTTCTGGTGGCCCAGTACGAGGTGTGGGGCTGTACTTCTGTAATCATGAGAGTACAGTGATGTGAGTCTGTGGTCAGCCTGGGCTCTATAGAGCCTGGCTCAAAGAAAAAGTGTGTACCATGGAGGTAGCAGTTGTATTCCTCCTGAGAGCACATTGCGACATAGCAGAAGATAGTAGCATTGATCTGTTTGTTTTTATTTTACAGTTAAGAACACAGCAATCTTGCAAAGTTACAACCAGTCACTTGAAAAGTGGTCTCTCTCACAAGCTGTCACTGGCCTAGTCGACACAGGAAAAACATCTGAAGCTGAGTCTCTGTGCACAAAGGTACTATTGTGGACTCACACACTGAAGCTCGTGCAGTTTCGACCTACCTAAAAATAGGGAGAGTCTTACTTACCAAGATACGGTGGCTGCCCACCGACTGCGGTCAGTCCTCCTTTCAGGGTTACTGTTTCTGGGCTTTACAGCGATCTCTGATGTACATGTGTATCATTGTCACCCTCTTTACAAATGAGAAATATTGGGGCTGGAGAGATGGCTCAGAGGTTAAGAGCCCTGGCTGCTCTTCCAGAGGTCCTGAGTTCTATTCCCAGCACCCACATGACAGCTCACAACTGTCTGAAACTCCAGATCCAGACCCTCACATGGACATATATGCAGGCAAAACCACTAGTGTACTTAAAAAAAAAATTAGAAACAAATGAGAAATATTTGTAAGAAGTAATTGCCCAGAAGCTCACAGCAGCTAGAAGTGGATTATTAATACTGTACTACTGCTGTAACCCTCATGGTGTTTTTTTCCCAAAGGAAATGTTATTTATTTATGTTTATGTATGTATATCTATGTATGAGGAGGTCATAGGGGCATCATATTTTGATGATGGAATTACAGGCAGTGTGAGCTATATTATGTGGGTGCTGGGAATTGAACTCTTGTTCTCTGTAAGGACAGTATGCTCTCTAAATCACTGAGCCATCTCAGTACCCCTTGCATTTTGTTTAGGGTGTCATTCCTTTGGTTTCTGGTTGCTCCTTTTAGAATACTGCATTTCAAGGGACTGTTTCACTTTTCCAAGTTCTGAAGCCATAGAATGACTAGAGATTGTTGACAGGTGACTGTACTTGTTCATCACCATGGGCTAGGACTGTGGGGCTCTCCGCTTGCAGCTTCTGTGGATAGGTTCTTAGCATCTTTCCTGCTGCGCAGTAGGGACTCAATCAGTATTGATTCAATCAGTAAATCAGTTTCATGGACCTAGTAAAAAGGAGAGCTTTAAATATGACTTTTTCTCTGAATGCTTGTGTTCCGTAGATACCAGAGAGTGTATTGTTCTCTTAGAAAAGGTCTTTGGAGAGAAATTTTACAGAGATAAAAATGGTCTCCCTTTTGTCCTTGAGTTTTTTGAAAAACAGAATAATACGTTTTCTTTTTCATGTGAAGAATTCTAAGTCCAGGACAGTGTATTAATTATATTGTGGATGCTGACTAAGCATAAATTAGCAGTTGCAATGTTTTCTTCACTATAATGAGGAGTGCTTTATGAGCCTTTCCTTCCATCTTATTGTTTTAGTCTGCCTTAGAAGAAAGCCTTCAGATACACTTTAGATATATGTTGGCCTGTGATCTGATGATAAAAAATAGATTCTCTGATAAATTATAGAAAATAGTATTCTCTGAAGAGAGAAGCAGTACACAAATATTTTGACTACAGAAGAGTTGGAAGTTTGCCAACCTACAGAGCTGACATTTGAGATGAAAATTCTAACTCTTCTGATCTGAATACAATATATGTATATTGAGTTATGGTGTATACTCCATAAATAAATGCAAATGTTATGTTAATCATAGAGTATGGTTAATTTTACTGAAATAGTGAGAACCTTTACTTTTTATATTTCTTGGGTCAGTTTTATATTCAGAATGTTCATATTTTAGAATAAGAGCTGAGAATAAACCAGCTCAACAGGGCTGTTTAATCTAAATTAAGTGACTCAAATACTATAACCCTGTTATTTATATGAAAGATTATTTAAATGTAGGCTTTGCTATTCCCAGGCTGTGTAGCCTTTTGTGTACTTAACTTTTGTACCTGTTTTTGGTATAGCCAAAAAAACAAAACAAAACAAAAGATTAAATTAAGGTGGAAAAATATGTTATTATGAAGCACATTTTAATTGCCTTTTACTTATTTCAGTTTAGAGCCTATTTGATATGTTTCTATCTTGGGTTTAATTTTTAGAATTTAAAAAGTAACCCTGATCAGCCCGCTATAATCTTACTGTTAAGACAAGTTCAGTGTAAATCACTCCTGGAGTCTCAGAAGCCCCTCCCAGATGCTGTGCTGGAAGAACTGCAAAAAACAGTCATGTCCAATTCCACCTCTGTTCCCGCATGGCAGGTAAGTCCTTTGCTTTCTTCTGTGAGTCCTGAGTTGAACTGCGCTGTGCTGCTAGTTGAGGAATGTACCCCATCTCTGTTTAAGTCTTGCTTTAAGATTGATCATGATTTGTCCATTTCCAAACGTGAAGAGTATTGTGGACATTCAACATTAATTTAGGATCCGTTTCTATACTGTTTTAAGTCCTTCTTAATTGTTGACTGTAAATTTCATCAATTGAAAAGAAGAGCAGATACCCTTTTACTTGGACTTGATGTAAAAGAAATAAAGAGGCGTTGAAGATGTTTTGTGATAGTTTTGTCTTAGTTACTTTTCTTGATTCTACGACAAAATATCTGATGAAAGCAACCTAAGGGAAGAGGGTTATTTGGTTCATAGTTCCAGCGTGGTTTGAATGAAAGTGTCCTTTATAGGCTCAGGCATTTGAACACCTGGTCCCTTGTTGATGGCTAGTTGGAGATATTTTTAAAAAACTGTGGCCTTGCTAGAAGAAGTATGTCTCAGAGGTTGGGCTTTGAGAGCATTCGGCCTCAGCTCATTTCTAGTTTGCTCTCTCTGTTTCCTGATGTGATCTCTCAGCTTCCTGTTCCTGTTGCCATGCCTGTCACTTGCTGCCATCATCCCTGCCACGATGGAGTCTTATCTGGAACTGCACACTGAAATAAACCCTATTCCTCAAGCCAGTTTGTCATGGTGTTTCATCACTGCAACCTCATTTGCTCAGTGGCTCTCATTCAATCCAGAGCTCACCATTTCGGCTGCTCTGACACACCAGCTTGCTCTGTTTCTAGTCTCCATTTCTTGGATGCTGGGATCAAAGTGGATTATGCCCACCTGGCTCTTATATGGATTCTCAGGCTCCGAACTCCAGCCTTCACTTGCATCACAAGTGCCTGCTGTCTAATATGCATCTGCATCCTATTGTAGCATTTCCATTGTCATTTGTTTCTTTATTGTTGAGATTTGTTTTGTTTTTTATATGAAGCATCTTGGAAAATGTCTAATATGAGAATATTCTAGATATTTTTCTGCTAATGACTTCAAGCATAATTGCATTTAGTTAGAATGTAATTTTGTGATTTCAGGCTGGTGTTATTTTGGAAATGTAGTCTCTATGGTAGTTTTTTGCAACAGGGGCTCCATAGAAGCCCAGGGTAGTCCTCCTGGGACTTGTGACTCTCCGGCTTCAGCCTTCAGAGTCCTGGGGCTAATGCACAATCCAGCAAGTCTGGCTCAAGATTTATTTTTTATAACCAGCATAAGTTCAAATTGGATAAATCTTGCATGTGTAATTGTAAAACGTGTTTTGCAGTTGTTGATTAGTCTCTTAAGTAGGTAGTGTAAGCCAAGCTTTGTCATTGTTTGTATCTTTGTCTTCTTGCTGAGTTTTTATTTTACTTTATTTTTTTGTCTGTTTCTTAATACGAATGCTGACATAAGCATGTTAAAATCACCTGCCACTCTGAACGTGTCTGCTAGCGGTTGCTAGCGGTCTTTTCTCCTGAATTCTATGCGTCGGGGATTTACAAATGTAGAAACGCGTATGTGGAAGGAGTGCTGTTACAGTACCAGCCTCCTCACTCCCCATTTCTGCCTTAAAGGCTTCATTGCTGGGTAGCGCTACACTTGTCCAAACTTTCTTTTGATTTACATAGTTTATCAGTTTTTGCATTGTAATTTGATGTTCTTGGTTTGCCATCTTTGGAGACATTTACACTTCAGCTTGATAGGTCAAGGGAAGTGCTGCTGGCAGAATAAGCAATGTGACAAGCCCCGTTCTTTTTAGGGGCATAGGGTATACCAATAGTTCAATTAAAAATTAAGTTTATTAGCATTTATTAAATTTGTTGGGAGTCAGAGATAATACTCTATACTAAACTCAAATGCTCTGCATCTGTCCTCCTTTCTGTTCCTTAGTGGTTGGCACAGGTGTATCAGTCCCAAGGAATGATGGGTGCTGCAGAGATGTGTTACAGAAAGAGTCTACAAGTGGCATCACAGCAGGACAATTGGAGTGGGAAGCTCTCCAGTCTGTTGAAGCTGGCACTGCTTGCGCTGGAAGTATGCATGGTAAGCATGTTATAATTGTGACCATGAAAACTTGATTCCTTCATAAAACCTTTTTCCTTTTTAATTGCGGAAGCTTTCACATATGAAACTCTGACATTTCCCCCATTGTTCCATTATCTTTTGCTGTGATATCTTGTGGACTTTGTACCTTGAGCTCTGGAGTTACATAGAACAATAGTAACACACAAGACTACAAGAGAATTTCAGAACTATTTAGAAACAATATAAGATTGTGATTTTAAAAGTTGGATTGTAGCAAGTATATTCTTAGGAATGCTTAAGAATTCAAGTCTACTTTTTGTGACAAAGATGCCAGAATTTAATTTTTTTTCTTAATTCAGTTTGACATTCCTTAAGGTATTTCTAGGGAACTGTGACGTGATATCTTATTTTCTGATGCCAATTTACATGGATTAACTCAAAAAGTCTGTGTGCCAGTAGGGAAAGTTCTTAAAGATAACATGTACATGAGAGTGAAGTCAATCACTGGGACAGTTTATAGGATTTTTCTTGAGTACTTTGTGTATTTGGTATATATATTTTAGAATCAAGATGAATACTTTGTCTATTTGTAGGTATATAAGCACAAAAGTACATAGATAACATTTCATGGAAAGATAATAAAAACTATAATGACAGTTACCTTGACTAGGACAGCTCTTAGTGATAAGAGAGAATTTTTAAATCTTATCTTCTGATTCTATTAGAATTTTTAGCGTTTTCATATAAACTCATGGTCAGAAGATGAGCAGTCTTACATGGCTGGAGGAAACTGTCCTGGGCAGGCCTGAAATAATTTGTTTTTACCCAAGCATCCATGGAAATACGATTATTTCACTTTATATATTTTAATTAAGAAAGAAAAGAGTGGAGAGATGTTTTTGGGTTGGATGCTGTTGGTGGTGTTGCTGTAGACACATGGGCCATGTTTTGTTTTCCTCCTTCCCTTTGCTATTGCTTTGTGCTTAGGTGGTCTCCATTAAATAGTTCTAGAGCAAATGAACAGATAATAACAGGAGATGATTTTGATGTAAAAAATGGAAATAGTAAATATAGATTATCTAATATATTGTTTTTTATGTTTAGGTTTCACCAGGGTCTGTAAGGCCTTGGAAGTGGCTGAGCTACAAAAGCTACATGTAGTTTCTAATGTATTCTTGAATGTAGAAACTAGGACAGTAGGTACTTTTCAGTCTGACTTAATATTTGTTAGTTATAAGTATTGAATAAAATCTAAATATCATTTAAAGATATTATAAAGATAATATTTGTAATTTATAAATATTTATAATTACCATATAAATCCCAAGAAATTAACACCACCTGGAATGAAATGACTAGTAATTATAGTAAAGTGATTGCATAGAGCACTCGGCTAAATGCTTTGTGTACTTGTTTAATAGTTCCAGCAACCCTATTTCAGAGATGTGAAAATCAGCATGTTAGCAATAACACGTATGTGTTCTTCTGCCTCCAACCGCTGCCAGCCTAAGACCGTTTTCTCTAAGAGTCTGTGTTGTGGTTCTGTCTGTTATGACCTGTGAACTTTCCAGCTCCTCAAACTGTTCAGTCTTTTTTCCTGGTTTTCTCCTGACATCTAAACTACCTTCTTGTGGCTTTATTATGCATGTTAAATGAAGTAACATTTACGAAAGCTTCTTGCAGGTATTATAAATATCTGTAAATATAAACCATAAAGCATTAACCAATTTAGTTTGCTGTTATAAGATTTGACACCAATAGTTACTATAAAAAAATAAAACTGATACCATGTATAAATGTAAAACATTGAGAGGGCAATATAGATATTTTAAAATTGAGCTGTATATATGATACTATATGAGCAGATAGTAAACTAATAAGTTAATGAAGGTATTAGACGTTGTATGCCACAGTGAGACATTAGATCAGGAAAGATGTTTTTGAGACAAAAGATTGTTAGCCTATAAGGAAAGTATAAATGCTCCAGAAAAGCAGAATTGAAGAGAAGTAAAATATTTCTGGGCCAGAGGTATTGCCTTCCCTTTTGCCATATGGCAAGTCAAAAGACTCATGACCGTAATAAGCTGCTTGGAGGCTTGATGTGCATTTTCCTGAGCTCTGGATACGTGTTTAAAAGTATTTGGACAGATAACTGACATGTTTCAAAGGCTGTGGTTCTCAGTGTAAGGTTTTACTATGGAGAAGGAACTTGCTGATGTTCTTGGAAATGACTTCTTGCTTCTAGGAGAAAGGCAATAGTGGTTGAGTTTCAAGGTAGGTAAGAATACCTACTTATAAACAGAATGACAGTAAACTTTTATCTCACATTTTGTTTACTTTGTCCTGGGCTAGTGAGAGGTGGTGAATGTCTGTTGGTTGTGGACAGTAGCAGCAAGCCATACTTGCCATTTCTGCTGTGTGCTAATGAGGGTAGACAGCCAGAGCTTTCCTGTGTTGATAAGCTGTAGTGGTTAGGATGTTATATGTGTTAAATGAATTTTTAGGTTTGTGATCTTATCGACTTACAGTAGGCTTGTTGGGATTTAACCCTGTTATAAGAGAGAAACATCTGCAGGGTATGTTAGTGGACACATGTCCCATGCCAACACAGGGTTCCACACGGGTTAATGCTCTGCACTTGCCATCCTCAAGTTAATAATTAATAATTTCTGAACACTTTTATTTTTGTACCGAAACCTGTGGGTTGTGTGGATAGAACTGCAAATGGACACATACTCCTAAAATTGAAATTCTCTGAGAAAACTATGAACAAAACAGCTTTAAAATCTCTCAGTTCTGAAGAGCTTCATATCATTTCCTACTGTAGTACTCGCCAAATATAAACTTGTAAAAATCTACTGAGGTCCTGGAAATATAATTAGCATGAAAGTACAGTCGGGGAACAACTTGCCATCATGACTTTGCTTAAGCTCAGCCTTACCATGAGAGGGTTGGTGAGAAACTGTGGGTAATATCTTTGCATAATAATCGAACTGTTGACAGATAGAACATATTTTAATTTAGAAAGTGAATGAATGTGCACAAGACGGTGTGAGTCATGAGTCTGATTATATATACAGCAACAGAAAAGTCTGTAATAAATTTTATTATGCTTACTATAGGTTTTTAATAGTTTTCATACAATATACTCCAAGTACTGTTCTCCTTTCCCAATTTCTCCCAGCTCTTCCCTGCCTCACCAGCTACCCAATTCCATGCCTTTCTCTCTCTCTTTAGAAAATAAATTGGCAAGTAAAACAAAACAGAGTTAAAAGAAAAGGCACAAGAAACTCGCATAAACAAAACCCATAAAAACACAAAATTGGAAACTGTAATATACAAGCAAAACACCAGAAAGACAAAAGATGCCAAACAAAGCAATATGAGGCAGGAAGTCTACACAAGCACACAAACATCATTGAGTTCATGTTGTATTGGCCATCTACTCTTTGGCAGGAGGCCTGCCCTGAAGTGTAGTTAATGTACCCAGTGAATTTTCTCTATTGAAGAAATCTAAAGTTTCCTTAGCAAGCAGATGTTAGAGATAGTTTGGGTTAGGGATAGGAGCTCATGTCCACTTTCCCTTCTTAGTGCTGGGACCCCATTTGTTTTGATCTTGTACAGGCCCTGTGTGACACAGCCTCTGTGACTTCATATGTGTGTCAGCCCTATTGTGTTAGGACAGTGCTCATATGTGTGCCAGTCCTATTGTGTTAGGATAGTCTTTCAAAGTCTCTCATTCTGAACACTGTTCAGTTGTGGATCTCTGCATTAGTTCTCATCTGCTACAAGAAGAAGCTTCTCTGAAATGACTGAGACTGATCTACGGGTGTATAAGAATAATGTCATTAGGAGTCATTTATTGCTGGGTTGCTTCAGCAGAACAGTGGTATTTAGTTCTCTCCTAGGCCCATGCCTATCTAATCTTGAGGCCCTGACCACATGAACAATGTTCCATCTCAGGAGTGGACCTTAAATCCAGTCAGATAGTGGTTGATTACTCCCATGTTTGTGCCTCTGTTGCATCAGCATATCATTCAGATAGATGACCATTGTAGATCTCAGATCTCAGGATTTGTATCTGGACTGACCTTGTACCTGGTATTGACTTTGTATCTGGATTGTTTTTGTATTATTCGTATCTGGCATTGATGTCTTTCCATTGTGCAGAGTACCTTCCATGTACACTGGTCAGTAGTGGTGAAGGTTCTGGTTAGGCATCAGCTCAACTGCTCTGTGTCCAGTGAGATAGATATGTAAATGCTGTCTTCATCAGTAGGGCCTTACCATCAGTCTGTGGAGAGCAACGACGAGTTTGTCAGTAGCCTCGGACGTTTGAGCACTTCCAGGGGCCTCTGTGGCCAAAGCTCAGCTATGTATAACCCAGTCCTAGCACTGGAGGGCTCACTTGGTGGTGAAGATGTCTAGTTGAGGCATTGTCTCACCCACTATTGATTATTTCATTTAGATTTCTTTTACTACTTCCACAGTATGGGTCATTATGACCCTCCACTGGTCCATAGTGTTAACTGTCCCTTTCCTTTTTCCCTTCCTTACCCCTCTCTTCCACCCTTCCCCATTTAATCCTCCTTGTTGCTCCCTACTTCTCTATTCTATTTCCCCTTCCTTTCCTTCTTCCATATGATTTATATACAGAACAGAAAAAAATCTGTAGTAAGGATTATTACTTTTTGTTTGTTTGTTTGAAACAGGGTCTTACTGCGTGGCCCTGGCTGCCCTTGATCTTGCTATGTAGACCAGGCTGGCCTTGAATTCAGAGATCCGCCAGCCAGCCTCTGCCTCTCAAGTGCTGGAGTTAAAGGTAGGAATGATTACTCTCAGCTCACTAAGAAATTTTAAAGAGATGGGGAGACAAAATTACATTGTCTGCTATGTGTGAAAGGAAGATTTGATTTCTGTACTAGTGAGAGTTTCATATTTGTGTGTGTGTGTGTCTTCACATGTGTGTGGGTGTGGATGTGTGCATACATATGTGGAGGCCAGAAGTTGGTGTGGAGTTCTTTTCCTCAATTTCTGTCCGCCTTAACTATTGAGGTAATTCAAACCACAAGTCTCCAATACATTAGCTGTTCATCTTGCCTTCCCATTCTCAGTCTCTGTTGTCCTAGTACTGAGATTACAGTATTAGGCTACCATGCTTCATTACACCTGCAATCCCCAGCATTTATATAGGTGCTGAAGATTTGAGCTCAGGTTCCCATACTTACACAACAAACACTTTATCCAGAGTCGTGTTGTAAAGAGACACAAAGAATTGTTTTATAAACATATCACTTGGGTCTGGTCACCACAGTCTTTTGTTCTCTGCATTTAGATCTCTTGTGGTTTTCTATAATGATATCCATTTGTTGTAGAGTGAAGTTTTTTTTGATGGAGGGGTAAGAACTAAGCTTATCTGTGTGTGTAAGGAAAAATATTTAGAATTTAGGGGTTATGTTGGTTTAGTAAAGTGGCTGGTACCTCACTAGTCTCAAGTAGTTGGCTAGGTTTCCATTACCAGACATGATTTGCCTCCTGTTGAGTAGGCTGAAAGTTCAGTTAGAGAGCAATTGGGTTCTGCTGAGGTATGTGAGCCCTACTGCACTGTAGGGGTTATTTTGCCATTCTGGTAGTTCTGATTCGTATGTATATATGTAACAACAATTTTAAAAAGGCTCTATGAAATTGAGAAAGAGTGAGGGGATGTTTCTGGGAGGGAAGGAGGAAAGGGAAATAGGAAAATTATATATGTGTATGTGTTGATATTTATGTGTGTGTGTGTGTGTGTGTGTGTGTTAGGTGTACACAAACTTCCTCTGTTTTCATATGTAAAAAAGATGTGTCACAGCCTCCATTATCCTTTTGTGTATTCATTAAGCATTGATCTTCTTCCTAAATTAAACTAATTACTTTTGTTTACACCATACTTAGAGGCTATTGCTCTAATATTTTTCTTACAATTAAATGAAATGTGTTATGCTTATTTATATATAGATATATTTGTTATGATATGGCTATATACTGACTTTTAAAATGCATATTCTGGATACTTGTAATTAAGAAATCTTGGAGCCTGGTGCAGTGGGACAGGCCTGTAATCCCAGCGCTCAGAGAGGCAGAGGCTGGCAGATCTCTGTGAATTTGAGGCCAGCCTAGTCTACAAAGTGAGTCCAGGACAGCCAAGGCTACAAATCAATCAATCAATCAATCAATCAATCAATCAATCAATCAATCAATTAATTAATTAATTAGAAAGAGAGAAAGAAAGAAAAAGAAATCTCAGTACAATTTGAGGATTTCGTTGTTGAATATTTATTAAATTCCATAGGGGTTTTCTATAAACTGGCTAGTTCCCAAATAATTGAGACAGAGACCTGTTGATTTATTTAAAAAGCTTTAGCACAATAACTGGGCAGGTACAATTTAAGCTAAATTTTCTAAGCTAGTCTGGCTGCCTCCCAGCTGCATCCCCCAAGTTACTTCCCAGGAAGTCGTCCTGTCTGGACTGGATCTACTCTATCAGGCCATGTCCTCTTTCTCTATCTTTTCTCCCTCCTCTCTCTTCTCCTGCTTCCTTCTCCTGACCTTATTGTCCTCTCAGACTCCAAAACCTGGAATAGAAGTTCTGCCTGTCTCTGTTTTGCCCAGTTATTGTCTGTCGGCAACTTTATTAACCAATCAGAGATAACTAGGGAACAAAGTTTACACAACATTGGTGTATGTGAGATTACACTCATCTGACTGTAATCAGATTTTGGGGCCAGGATTTAGAATCTGAATACATACTACAGACCAACCCCCAATATCTTTTTGTTATCTTTTTTTTTTACTATTTTTATTTTTTGAGATTATAATTAAATCATTTCTTTTTTTCCTACCTTTAAATCATCCTTTATGTGTCCCACCTCCCACCCCTCTAATGTTGACTCATATAAAACACAATTTCTATACTTAAGGATCAGGCGTTATTGGGGGTGGAGATTGAGGGGATGGGACCAGGCAGAAAGATTCCAAAAGCCAGAGAAACAGGGGTTGTGCTGTAAGACTTTGTTTTGAGGTAGGGTCTCAGAAACCCCAGGCTGGCCTTAGACCAATGGATTGTTGAGGATTTCTTTGAGCTTTTACGCTCCCTGCACCCACACATTAGCATTGCAGGCATGTGCCGCCATGTCTCATTTTTAAGCAGTGCTGGGCATGGATCTCAGTGCATCATGCCTGCCTGTCAAACACACGACCAAGTGAGTTCCTCTCAAAACTCCAGGTAAAGTTTTAGTAACTTTTTTCTTTTTAGTTTGGTTACTGCCTATTTTCAGTTACTGTTTTATAGGAAGTACATGTTATTTTTGAATTAGTACTTTTTATAAAACTTTACTTGTAACTGAAGAAATATGTATGCATATTTCCCCCTGCACTGGTGTTACTTTGTTTTCAGTACTAATGACTTTGGTTTAGTTATTCTCTCATCTGCTTTGTATGTTCTGTGTTGTGATTTTATCAAATTTCCGTTTTTCCTCTCAGGTGATTTTAAGAAGCAACATCTTACATTTGCCACTGCCTTAGTCAATGTTCTATTGCTGTGAAGAAATGCCATGACTACCACAACTCTTATTTAAAAAACAAAGCATTTAATTGGGGCTGGCTTACAGTTTCAAGAGTTTAGTATATTATCATCCTGGTGAGAAGCATAGTGGCATGCAGGCAGACATGGTGCTGGAGAGATAGCCAAGAGCTCTACATCTAGATCAGCAGACTGCTGTAAAATTGAGAGACACTGGGTCTGGCTTGGGCATTTGAAACCTCAAAGCCCAACCCCAGTGGCGCATTTCCTCCAACAAGGCCACACCTCTTAATGGTGTCACACCCTGGTGACAAAGCTTTCACACCTATAAGCCTATGGGGGCCATTCCAATTCAAAACACCCAAATCACTATTAAAAATTCAGTCATGTTAAATTTGGTAGACTAGAGAAGAGACTACTAGTTAATAAGCTTGTCATCTATAATAAGTATTTTTCTTTTAACAGATCTTTTCATGTTATATGATGCCTTCTTTCTTTAGATCTTCCCTTACCTCAGCGTACCTGTTTTGTTGAGCCTTCTGGTCAAGGAACTGCTCCTAGAGAATTTTTAGTAATTACAGTTTTGCTTCTTGTAATATTTGTATGATGATAGACAAGGGAATTTGTAGTGAGAACTGATTTATGTATTTTTTAAAGTGAATGTGTCAAAACTTTGAGTTAATTTTTTTGAATTCATATTTATTCTGCACTTTTTAGGCTAATGTTTCGGGTGATCACTGGTCGTCCTTGGTTCAAGAGGCCACAAGTGAGGCCTTGAAAGTTTGCTTTTGTCCTTTGGCTGTCTTCTTGCAAGCTTTGTTGCAGTTCAACCGTAAGATGGGAGCAAGGTATACAAAATCTGTGTTTATTCTTTGCTTAGAAATCCTGCTTCAAAATGCTAGCTCAATACCCAAGTGGGTACACCAGTAAGGGGAACAGGGACT
>CM053743.1:90026622-90105453 GCA_028658305.1 Pachyuromys duprasi | reverse complement strand
CTGAAGAGACCTGATAAGCTAGAGTTAGATGGAAGGGGAGGAGGTCCTCCCCTATCAGTGGACCTGGAAAGGGGCAGGAAGGAGATGAGGGAGGGAAGGGTGGGATAGGGAGGGAATGTGGCAGGGGGCTATGGCTGGGATAGAAAGTACATAACCTGTGATTAATATAAAATAAAAATGTTAAAAAAAAAAGAAATCCTGCTTCATGTAAAGCCTCCTAGGAAATGATCAAAGGAGAATTTATAATGAGATAATCTAGTGTAACAAGCTTGGGGTTATTCTTACATCTCTACTTGAGGAAAATCTCATTCTGTATTGCAGTGAGGAAAAAAACATTTCATATTCATTTAACAAAAAATGGTACAAAGATATAAATATGACTAATTTGACACGAAAGTACTACATGTGAAGATGCCTATTGGGTTTTTTATTTCCTCCTGTTTTGGGATGAACCAAAAGTATAATGTGGATTCTAGATGCAGACCCTGGCTTAAGGTTATATTAATAGAAGTTTTGCTCATTTAACAAACTAGAAACGTTAACAAATATTGAAAAGATAATTCTATGTAAATATGTGCTTTCATGTCTAGAAAAGTCAAAGACTGTTCAGATTAAAACCAAAAATCTGGTACTAGAGGTTGGGGATAAGTGTCACAGAACGGAAGAATCTTACTTAGATGTCATGTGTACAGGTGAAAGGTATTTAAAAATTAAAAATGACATCTGGTTTTAATAAGTCAACTGTAAATAAAACAGTGATTTAGGAGTAAATATCCCTAACACAGAATATAGAATAGGTATTATAGAAATAGAGCTAACTACAAATAAATATGTCTCCCTTCAAAAAGCAACCCTCACAAAAGTAAGACTGACGAATGGATGAATTAATGTTCCGAAGCTCTTTAGTAATTGTATTTATAATACTCACCTGGTGGGGGCTCTCTCTGTTTGTGTGTACATGCATGCATGTGTGTGTGCACTTTCACTGAGACGTGCTCTGTCTGCTGTACCGATGAGCTCTTCCAGCTGGCGAACATTGCGAGCGACACGAAAGCACTGGCTCTTGTGTGACCTGCTGCACTTATCACCATTGTTGTTGTCTCCAAAAGGAAGCCCCTCATAGACGTCTAGGAAGAAACTATGACTGTGGCATAACACTGTGTGTGGACTTCTTCAAGACAAATTCTTGAGTTCCTGCTCAAACCCATTGCTATTTATTTGATTCTTCAACTTAACAGTTCTGAAATTATTTGTTTTATGTTATTTCTACCACTAAGGAATTTTGCGGGTCATAAATGTTTATAAATTAGGAGAGAAAAAAATAAGACCATAGCTGTAATCATTTTGTAATTATATGAGTTAAATTCACATATTGTACATATCCTTGAAAACACTAATAACTTGATTTTACTCATGGGGTTTCTTGTATCAAATAGTGAAATTTCTTGCTCTACTTATATATTTGTGTTATTGGTTGGTTAGTTGTTTGGTTGATTACTTGTTTAAGAATTTTTTTCTTAAAACTTCAAGTCTCTGAAGAAAAAAATTGAAGAAGATATCAGAAGGTAGAAAAATTTCCCGTGCTCATGGATTGGTAGGATTAACATAGTGAAAATGGCTATTCTGCCAAAAGCAATATACAGATTCAGTGCAGTTCTCATCAAAATACCAACACAATTCTTTATAGACCTTGAAAGAACAATTCTCAATTTCAAATGGAAGAACAAGAAACCCAAAATAGCTAAAATAACCCTGTACAATAAAAACTTTGGGAGGTATTTCAATCCCTGATCTCAAGCTGTCCTATAGAGTAACAGTAATAAAAATGACATGGTAGGACTGGAGAGATGGCTCAGAGGTTAAGGGCACTGGCTGCTCTTCCAGAGGTCCTGATTTCAATTCCGAGCCACCACATGGTGGCTCACAACCATCTGTAATAAAATCTCATGACCTCTTCTGGCATGCAGGCACACATGCAGGCAGAATAATGTATAAATAAAATATTTTAAAAAAACAAAAAACAAAACAGAACAAAAAATAAACCGGCATGGTACTGGCATAGAAACAGAATGATGGATCAATGGAATCCAATTGAAGACCCAGAAATAAACCCACATACCAATGGATATTTGATTTTTGACAAAGAAGCCAAATCCATACAATGGAAAAAAGACAGCATCTTCAACAAATGGTGCTGATCTAACTGGATGTCTACATGCAGAAAAATAAAAATAGACCCATATTTATCACCCTGAGTAAAACTAAAGTTCAAGTGGTTCAAAGACCTCAACATAAAACCAGACACACTAAACCTGTTAGAAGAAAAAGTGGGGAAGAGCCTTGAACTCATTGCACAGGAGACAACTTCCTGAACAGAACAACAACAGCACAGGCTCTAGGATCAACAATCAGTAAATGGGACCTCATGAAACTGAAAAGCTTCTGTAAACAAAGGACACTGTCGTCAGAACAAAACGACACCCTACAGACTGGGAAAGGATCTTCACCAACCCTTTATCTGACAGAAGGCTAATATCCAGAATATAAAAAGAAGTTAAGAAGGTAAACATCAACAAACCAAGTTATCCAATTTAAAAAATGGGGTACAGAGCTAAACAGAGAATTCTAAATAGAGGAATATCGAATAGCAGAGAAACACTTAAAGAAATGTTCAAAGTCCTTAGTCATCAGGGAAACGCAAATCAGAATGACCCTGAGATTTTACCTTATACTCATCAGAATGGCTAAGATCAAAAACTCAAGTGACAACATATGCTGGAGAGAAAGGGGAACCCTCTTCTATTGCTGGTGGGAATGTGAACTTGTACAACCACTTGGGAAATCAATCTGGTACTTTCTCAGAAAACTAGGAATAATGTTACTTCAAGATCCAGCTGTAGCACTCATGGGCGTAAACCCTAAAGATGCTCCACCATTCAAAAGGAAATTGGCTCAGTTATGTTCATGGCAGCTTTATTCATAATAACCAGGATCTGGAAACAACCTAGATGTCCCTCAGCTGAGGAATGGACACAGAAATTGTGGTACATGTATACAATGGAATACTATTCAGCTATTAAAAACAAGGAAATCATGAAAATTGTAGGCAAATGGATGGAACTAGAAAAGATCATCCTGAGTGAGGTAACCCAGAAGCAGAAAGACACATGTGGTATATACTCACTTATAAGTGGATATTAGCCATGTAACATAGGATAAACATACTAAAATCTATAGTCCTAAAGAAGCTAAACAACAAGGAGAACCCTAGGGAAGATACTTGATCCTCGTTCAGAAGCAAACAGGATGGACATCAGAAGCAGGAGAAGAAAGGGAACAGGACAGGAAGCCTACCTCAGAGGTCCTCTGAAAGACTCTACCCAGTAGAGTACCGAATCAGATTCTGAGACTCATAGCCAAACTTTGTGCAGAGTGCAGGGAATCTTACGAAAGAAGGGGGTGATAGAAAGACCTGAGGGGACGGGAGCTCCACAAGGAGACCAATAGAACCAAGAAATCTGGGCACAAGGGTCTTTTCTGATACTGATCTCCAACCAAGAACCATTCATGGAGATAACCTAGAACCCCTGCACAGATGTAGCCCATGGCAACTTAGTATCCAAGCGGGTTCCCTAGTAATGGGAACAGGGACCGCCTCTAACATGAACTCTGTGGCTGGGTCTTTGATCACCTCCCCTGAGGGGGGAGCAGCCTTACCAGTCCACAGAGGAAGACAATATAGCCAGTCCTGATGAGACCTGATAGGCTAGGGTCAGATGGAAGGGGAGGAGGGAGGAAGGGGACAGGATTGGGAGGGATGAGGGAAGGGGCCACAACTAGGATACAAAGTAAATTAATTGTAAGAATGAATGAATGAATGAATAAAGGGGAAAATTCGCCAGCCCTCTCCCCCCCCAAAAATTAGAGGGTGAACATTCAGAGATGCTCCTGCACTTTGGAACCATCTCCTCATTGTATTTTGAATGTGCTTTAGTCTGCTTGTCTGCAGTAGGGGTAACAACAGCAGTAAGGTGTGACTAAATGTCATAGTGCTTTGTGCATAGTAAACCTTTAATGAAGAGTGGCTATTTTCTTATGAGAGTAATCATTATCAATCAGACAAGATTTTTAAATAAATGAGGAAGGTAAGGTATGCATGAGACATAAAATCTTCTACTTGTCTTTCCTCTAGAGAGACGCGGAGACTTTTGGAGAGAGTAGTGTACCAGCCTGGATACCCCAGCTCAATTGTGTCGACTGCACGTTGGTACCTCTTAAGACATCTCTACGCGAAAGATGACCATGAGCTCATTGACGTAAGCTGTTAACGTCACTGAAAATATTAGTTATCTTTTCAAACTTATCCTGCTATTCTTGAAATGTTAAAAGATGAATATCATTTTTTTTTCTGGGACAGCCCTGCAGAAAGCAGACATGTGGAATCAGTGTAAGCAGAGCAAGACCCTTAGTTCTGTGCACTATTGATAATTACAGCAGTCAGGATACACAACGTTTATATGTTACCTTAGCTGAGCAATTTATTACAGCAAACGTAAACAATGACATCAGTGTAGTGAGTTTTCCCCTTTGAAAATTGCTTCCTAAACTGCTGCATGTGATTTCCCACAGGTGTTGGTGAAGAATGCGGAGACTCACGGTGATAAAAGAACATTGGAACTGAATCAGAAGCTGTCCACACAGTAATCGTGGATTGTGAGGCAGTAAGGAATCAAAGACAACACTTAGGAATGAAGCAGTAAATCAGGAGTTCTCACCAGAACAACATATTTTAAAACTGTAGTGGGCCTGGGGTACACACATTTAATCCCAGCACTTGGGAGGCAGGGGTAGGTGGATCTCTGTGAATTCCAAGCCGTCCTGATCTACACAGAGTTCCAGGCCAGCCATCAGTACACAGTGAATCCCATCTTGAAAAAATAAAAACAAATAAATTTAAAACTATAGTTTTAATCATCCATTGCTTTCCCCTCTTTATTTTATTATTATTTTTAATCTACAGAAGTTGAAGTTCTTAAGTTAGGGGTGTAACTCTCCAGTAACCCTTGATCTGCTTTTAACCTTCATTACATCTCTGACTTGGTCCTTGAAAAAAGTTAAAACCTTGATTTGCTAAGTTGTTTAACAGTTACTTACAAACTGTTATTTTTTGTTTCTAAGACAGGGTTTCTGTCTGTAGCCTTGGTTGCCCTGGAACCCAGAGATCCAACTGTCTCTGACTCCCAAGTGCTGGGATTAATGGAAAATTGGGGGAAATGATGCTGATGATATTTAATTATTCGTGCAGTTTCTTTGTTCATGATGAAAAGATGTGGACTACTTGAAATAAAACAAAAATCATGTCTTATTTTTTCATATTATCAATATGGAACAGTTTTTAAGTTTTGGGTTTTAAAACCTAAAAGCAGAGTTACCTGTTGTTTTCTAAAAAGTAATTCATATGTTTAGGTAGTCTGGATGTCACTTGCTTTGGATTGTGGTTTTCAGTGTTTGTTGGGCATGGTGGTGCATACCTTCATGTCAGCACGTGGGAACAGTGCCTCACGGATCTCCATTTGATAATAGCCTGCTCTTCAGAGAGTTCCAGGACAGCCAGAGCGCTGTACTGAGATCTTGCCTCAACAGTCTTTCTCAGATGTAAACATTTATTGTACAGAGGTGTGTGGCAGTATAATTTTGTATGTGATTTTTCTTAGCCCACAAGCTCCTTGTATCATTTTGTGAAATCATATGAATTGATAATATCCTTTAATTAAACTATATGTCAGAGGTTATTCTCATAGACAGAACGTCACCTGGTGTTTTCCAGTTTTGGTGGAATATTATCATCACTGACAGCTGTTCTGTCAGAAACCTTAGGATAGGAGGACTCTGCTTTCTGATGGAGTCTGAGGAGGTCTAACAACACGTTTACAGACCTGACACATACATTTTTCTGCTTATTTCCTCCTCGTCCTCCTTTTAAGCCTATCTAGCGTGTGTAGCGTGACCCAGCCAGAGGTGCCCTGGGAAGGCCGCTGTCTGCTGTATCAGACGCAGTCCCTGCTGTCCACCTGCTTTATAGGGTCCATGTGCTTCACAATTAGAGTATGTGACCATGTTTGGTTTAGAAAATGCATTCACTTAAAATTTGTGAACTGAAGATCACTCATGAACTGTTTAGCCTTTGCACACAGTCAAGCCTTTGGAACCTTTGGATTCTTTTGCCAATTCTGGCTTCCATGGACCTGAGTTTTCTGGAAATCAGGATAGTAAAAACCCATTCATTTCATTCTTTTTTGCATTTAGAATGTGCACATGCATTTTATTTTGTGCCAAACTTGGGATCATCTTTCTTTATCTTCTCTTTCAATATTGGTGTTAAACCACATTCTTAAAGACACTTTGAAACAAATCAACGTTATAAAACTGTGGAAAATGAATTAAATTAAAGCTAATTTCTCCAAGGACTGATATTCAGTATCTTATTATTATTGCTACATTTGATTTTAGAATTAAAATGTGTTTTCTGTTTTTTGTTTTTTAACCCACCATTTAGCTATCATTGATTAACTAGATATGTATATAGTATTAGTTGGCTTCTAATGGTAACCTCCTATAGGAAATGCATTTCAGCTTCTAAGTAAATTCTGGACCACTGTCTATTTGCTTAGAATCACTTGTCATGTTTCTTGCAGTGTCTCTTCTAATTCTGGTCAGAAAAAAAAATGAAGTGTTAAATTTTTTTTACACATTACCAAATGAGCGATTGACAGGTTTTCTTTGGTTTGGGATTTGGCACAAAGTTGAGACTGGATAGGAAAACAGACAAATTGAAAGGACTGTATGTGCCTGTTCGTAAGACGGGGGGTGAGGGGTAGGGGAGTGCCCACTGTGACGAAACTGGAAGAACATAAAAATGAGGCAGGTTTTGGAACATGAGTCAATGTGGGTTGTAAATATGGTTTTTGCATGTTAAAACTGTGGACTTTTTGCTTTCTTCAAGTTCATTCTTGCTTCTTTCCAGTATTCCTTCCTCCCACTTGAGTTGCCAATGGAAAGAATTCAGGGTCCCTCGCTGACACTTGTTCTAAGAGGCAACACCAGGTTTCACATGTGGACCCTCATTTTACAGGAGATGTTCTGTTTCATTTATGTACTTGAAATATATATTTATATATCATAAAGACTTTTTATATGGAAGAAATATCAGAGCCTTTCATCATTTACAATTACGACTCATTTTTAGTTTAGAGAATAGTCCTAAGAGGACCAGTCATGGTATTGAGCTGTTGTGCTATAGTTTTTTGGTGTGGTAATTTTTTAACTTTCTTTTGCACACACACACACACACACACACGCACATTTTTGTTCTTTGTGAATTTCACATTATGCACCCCAATCCCACTCATCTCCTCCGCTCATACCTGCCCTCCATCGTTGCAACCTCCCTCCCAACAGAGAAAAAATAATCTCGTTTTGGAAGCTGTAGTGTGTCACAGTGTGTTCCACAGTGCACACTTTTGTCCACACTTCTTTGCTTACGGATGTTCATTGCAATGACAGGTTGGTCTGGTAAGAGGCTGCTGGCTTCTGCTACTCTATCAATACTGGATCCTCACTGGGACTCCTCAGATATCCTGCCCTGTGTTTCGGTGATCCTATAGTTTTGAATATGTAGGCCTGGCCCCTTCATGCACTCCAGTAGTTCATAGATGGGGTAGACATTGGGGTGGGCCAATCCAAGCCCCTAGATCTGGGCCTGAGAGCTATCTAAGCTGGTCAGCCCTCCAGCTCTCCCAAGGATGGTTCACCTGCAATACCTTGCAACCAAGTCTGTCTCTACCCTGCTGCCCAGGCAAGGTGCAGGGGCCCCTCTTGAGTGCTGTATCAGGTGAGGGGCAGGGCCTGCTTTCCCACTCTGGTGACTCTGGGGCCAGCTCTCCTACCTGCCATAAGTAGCAAGGGGCAAAAAGTCACTAGATGGTGGGCAATTGGTGGGGCTAGCTCTCCCATTCTCGAGCCTTTAGGGCTGGCTGGCCTATGCTCCCTTGCTGTCCAGGAGAGGTGCAGGGACCACTCCTGAGTGCTGCAGGTGGTGAAGGGCAATGGGGGAGGGGTTATCTCTCCCTCATCCATGCCATTGCGGTGGAGACAGTGTTCTTAGGGCCACTTTTCCCACTCTCATATCTTGGGGGCTGGCTCACCCGAGTACTGCAGCTAGATCGGGGCAGGCTTAGCTCTCCAGCTCTCATGCCCCGAGGACCAGCCCTCCCATGCTGTGCAGGTAAGGGATGGGGCCAGTTCTACACAGCGCTCAGACATCAACAGTCCCCGGGCAGCAGTGCACACCAGAGACATCTACCTGGCCTTTGGTGGTGACAGCCCCTGCTGCTGCGGGGCTGTAGACCCAGTTGTGGCCACTGGTGGCACACAGGCCCCCACCATGGTCCCAGGTGGCATCACTGGCTACTCACCTCACGCCGTTCCTCAGTGCCCTCCAGTTCTGCCTCTCTTCATTGTGCCCACCTCCTTTTGTTCTCTTTCTCTTCTATTTTTCCACCTCTTACTTGCTTCTTTTAGTGGTGCCCGGTATATCTGAGTGTCTGGGCTTGTCGCAGGCGTGCTCTTAAAAAAAAGTGATATGCCCTAGTTGCGCCTGGCAGGGGTCGTCGTGGGCATGGTCTGGCGCCCAGGCCTGTGCGGTGCCTGTCTGGTGGTCATCTCAGGCTGGCTCCTCACCCGCCTGCCCGGGCGAACCCATGAAAGGGTCATCTGTCTCCCTCTGTCTCTAATCTCCAGTTTGCTCCCTGTTCTGGGACCCCACGCGGCCCTGTGGGGCACCACACCGCTGCTCATCTCAGGCTCACTCTTTCAGAGAATGCTAGGCCGATCATTGAGATGTCCAAACGGACATGGTGGCACTCCAGGGGGCAGAGGCAGGTGGATCGTTGTGATACAGGCCACCCTGGTCTATGAAGATAGCCCAGGACAGCCAGGGCTACACAGAGAAACACACTCTCAAAAAACTAAAAGCAAGCAAGCAAACAAAAGAATCACTGAGATGTTCTTAGGTCAGAATGTTGAGTAGACCCAGCCTCTCCTCTCTGCCACCTACTGATGCACACGTGACACAGCCACACCTGCAGCGCCGATAGGGGCATGGATTAGACAGTTTTTAATAGCAGTATTTTAAATTCTAGTTGAGCCAAATACCCTGTAAAACTATATTTTCATAAATGCTTTTTTTTTACTTTAAAATATTTTGAAATAGAAAAAATTTCCTCAAGAACTAACCATTGTTTCTGTCCATAACAGCAAGGCCACAGAATCAGCCTAGATGTCCATAAGTGGGGTAAAAGGACAGGACACTGTGGAACATATACACCTTGGCATTTTATTTGGCTGTAAGGAAAAATGAAAATTTCCGGAAAATGAATGAATCACGAAATTATTGTACTAGGTGGACTAACCCAGACTCAGAAAGACAAAGCATGCACTCTCTTATATTCTAGTTTTGAGTTGTGTGCATGTATACATATATTGGCAGAAGTGCAGTAGGGAGAGGTCACAAAGGTAGAAAAGAGAGCACAATGGGAGGAAGTTTTACGGAAGCAGAAGCTAATAGAGTGTATGCGACATGACACTGGTGGGGGGCTGCCAGTGAGGGCAGGGTACAGGACCGGGGGAAGGAGAGAGGGAAGCATCAGCCAAAACAACTTATATATGAAAATGCCATAGAGAAGCGGATGGCTGCTGGGTGAGCCATTTATTACAGAATTTTAAAAAAGAAAGACATGAGATTGGTAAGGGGATGTAGTGAGGAAGTTGGAGAGGACAATGGTGAGTGATTATGATCAAAATACCTTGTTCTTGTGGATAAAATTCTCAAAGAAATATACTGTTTTTCAATGTCATAATGGAATTCATTACTTTGTATGCTACTTAGGGAACAAGCAAGGGGCAGGGTTGCTTACTGGTTAGGAGCATTTGATGCTCTTCAAGAGGACCTAAGTTCAGTTATCAGTACTTATGTTGGGCAGCTTACAGCTACCTGTACGTCTAGCTCCAGGGGATCCAAAACCCTCTTCTGGTCTCCACAGGTACCCTCACAAGGTTGAGGCCTGAGAGTTTTCCCTGTTCTGTGTTGGCATGTCTAGTGATGTCACTGTTTAAGGCAGCCATGGCCAGTGGTCAGCCCTGAAATCATACACATATAGGTAGCACTATATGAGTGGAACAGGTTGTGTTTGTTTATTTAGGAATATACACTTACACATGCATGCAATAACAGAAGAGATTATGAATGTAAGAGAGCAAGGGTACATTGGAGGAGTTGGAGGGAGAAAAGGGAACAGGGAAATGATGTAATTGTTTCAAAATAAAGTTATAAAAATACTTTTGTTTAACAAAACCTAACCAACTTGTAATTCTGTCTGATTCTCTTCTAAAATGCATTAAATTCTAGTCACCCAACATAAGATGCATGTTGTAGGCTGGTGAGATGGCCTAACAGGAAATGGTATCTGGCAACCTCAGGTCTATTTGTGAAACCTGTGTTGGATGGAGCTCTTCTCTGACCTCCACAGGCACACTCCAGCATGTGCACCCGCATACACACATCACTGTGCACATACAAGTAATTTTCATAAAGCTACTCAAACAGACACACACACAATGTTCACATAAAGGCATTTGGCTGGAGTTACCCTACATAGGGGATAAAGCTACTCCCAGAAGCCTTAGGTTGCCAAATAAAAAATATGTGAAAATCTTCTCTTCAGGTTGTTTGTCAGAGGGTCCTGGGTACCCCCAAACAATGCAGAATATTGCCTTTGCTCTTGGTTGCTCAGCAGAACTAGATGGTAAGACACTGTTGGTAAGACACTGTGTGATGGTAAGGTACTGAAGATACCACACTTGGTCAAAGGACTTGGAGAATTCAAGGTGGTACTGAGCAGGAAGTTTCGTCATACTGTAAGGTGCTAGGCAGGCTGCTGAGGGAAAAACATCCTCAATAGTCTTACCCAGCTGGGATCCTTGTGACATACAATAATGACAAGTATGGCAGGACATAGCCATGGGGGCAATACTGAAAACATATAAGGGGTAACAACTACTTTCTGATTGGATTTACGAACCACTCCACAGGGGGTGCTTTAAATCTGGCTAACAGCTGGCCTGTGGCTTGAATCCAAAGGGATGAACCTACTACTAGTATTTTGCTAAGTGTTAAATGGCCCTCTAAATTCTTATTTCTATCCTTGTAAATTAGTGCAGATCTCAGACCTCGCCAGAGACATTTCAGTAGACAGGATTAATGCAGAAACTCACAACTCGTCAAAATACAGAGAACATGTGTCCAGAGTGCTCAGCCAGAAATGGGACATATCATACTCCCTCCTCAAAGATCAGAGGTCGTTTTGGAAGAGGGAGCTGAAAGACAGTAAAGCTGGAGAATGGGGAGGGCCTGAGCAGGGCAGCACCTTCTGAACATGGCACCTGGGAACACTGCACTCAGGAACTCACAGCAGCTGTGGTCACCTGCACAGTCTAGCCAGTCAGCAGTCCAGCACAGAGCAGGACTATTGACTTTTGATGGTTGAAGGACTCTAGCAGGCCAGACCATGGTACATGTAGAATGGACAGATTTTGCCTTTTACCCTTCTCTTCTTGATGGATCTTCACCAACTCTATATCTGACAGAGGACTAATATCCAGAATATATAAAGAACTCAAGAAGCTAAACAGTAACAAATCAAGTAAGTCAATTTAAAAATGGGGTATAGAGCTAAACAGAGAATTCTCAATAGAGGAATATCGCACAGCAGAGAAACACTTAAAGAAATGCTCAACATCCTTAGCCACCAGGGGAATGCAAATCAAAATGACCCTGAGATTTCATCTTACATACATCAGAATGGCTAAGATGAAAAACTCAAGTGACAACACATGCTGGAGAGGATGTGGAGAAAGGGGAGCCCTTCTCCATTGCTGATGGGAATTTAAACTTGTACAACCACTTGGGAAATCAATCTGGCACTTTCTCAGACAATTAGGAAAAGCTCTTTCTCAAGATCTAGCTATACCACTCCTAGGCATATATCCAAAATATGCTCAAGTACACAACAAGGACCATTTGCTCAATTATGTTCATAGCAGCTTTAATCATAATAGCCAGAATCTGGAAACAACCCAGATGTCCCTCAGTTAAGGAATGGCTACAGAAATTGTGGTACATTTACAATGGAATACTACTCAGCAATTAAAAACAAGGAAATCATGAAATTTGCAGGCAAATGGTGGGAACTGGAAAAGATCATCCTGAGTGAGGTATCCCAGAAGCAGAAAGCCAAACATGATATATATTCACTTATAGGTGGATATTAGACATATAATATAGGATAATCATACTAAAATCTGTACACCTAAAAAAGCTAATCAAGGAGAACTTCGGGTAAGAAAAGGCAAACAGGATGGACATCAGAAGCAGGAGAAGACAGGGAACAGGACAGGAGCCTACCACAAAGGTCCTCTGAAATACTACCCTGCAGGGTATCAAAGCAGATGCTGAGACTTATAGCCAACCTTTGGGCAGAGTGCAGGGAATCTTATGAAAGAAGGGGGAGATAGAAAGACCTGGAGGGGACAGGAGCTCCACAAGGAGAGCAAAAAAGAAAAAAATATTCTGGCTCCAGAGATCTTTTCTGAGACTGATAACAAGGACCATTCATGGAGATTACCTAGAACCCCTGCACAGATGTAGCCTATAGCAGCTCAGTATCCAAGTGGATTCACTAGTAATGGGAACAGGCACTGTCTCTGACAAGAACTCAATGACTGGTTCTTTGATCACCTCCCCCTGATGGGGGAGCAGCCTTACCATGCCACAGAAGACAATGCAGACAGTCCTGATGAGACCTGATAGGCTAGGTTCAGATGGAAGGGGAAGAGGACCTCCCCTATCAGTGGACTTGGAGAGGGGCATGGGAGGAGATGAGGGAGGGAGGGTAGGATTGGGAGGGGACAAGGTAGAGGGCTACAGCTGGGATACAAAGTGAATAAACTGTAACTAATAATTTTTTTTTAAAAAGAGAAACAAATCCCTATTGGATTATATTCCTAAAGCTAGTCACCAATGTCTATTCTCTTATTAGGCCACTTCCTTCACCCAAGACTAATCACTATCAAAGGTATTGAAGTCCAACAATCAAATGCCCCCTTTAGGCTCACCCACTTAACATATCCAGTCTCTTATTCCTTGACCTCTGTCCCTCTAGAGCAGATAAATCCTTGGGCAGAGAACTTGGTCCTGATGTGCCCTTTAAATGGTTTCAGGGAAAGGGAGTGTAAGAGTGTGTTTGGGAGGAGTTAGGGGAGCACATTGTGCGAATCTATGAGAGTCTCATCATTTTTAAAAGCTTGGTTCAATGTTGACCAGATTTGTGACTATGTAAGTCTTCTCTCTTGGCCTTTGAACTGACTTTGAATTTACAAATTTAGGGTCCTACCTAGATTTCTTTCTTTATTTCTCTTTCTTTCCTTTCTCTCTTTCCATTTTGTGTGTTTGTTTTGTTTTTCAAGACAGGGTTTCTCTGTGCAGCCTTGGCTGTCCTGGACTCACTTTGTAGACCAGACTGGTCTTGAACTCGGAGATCTGGCTGCCTCTGCCTCCCTGAGTGCTGAGATTAACAGGTGTGTGCCACTGTGCCTAGCTCCTTGCTAGATTTCTAATGGAGACATCCTATTCCTCTAATGAAGTCACTGAAGTTTTCCAAGCCAAAAATGAATGAAACAAAATACTAGAATAAACTGTTGCTACAATGCCTGTACTTGCAAGCCTTAGGATAGAAGCCCTTTTCAGTAAGGCTCATATGGCAAAAAGAGTTAAGGGAATGGTCTTGGCTCTAAGACGAGGAAGGAAAGTTGTCATCACTCAATGGATGGATGTTTCACAGAGGTCACTGTTTGTGAAGGGTTGAGTGTAATTACACACTCCTGTGATATGCCAAATAGGTTGTGCTTTTTACAAGACCACACACATGAAATAGAACATTCACGCTGTTTCATAAATCTTAAATAACTTGAGTCTCTAAGCCCTGCATTTTAATGTCATTTTCTTCCTCTGATCTCACAAAATATAGTCAATGTTTAGTCTCTATAAAGAAAAAAATGCTGTATAATATATTAATAGTCAGTAGTAACTATTTTGGGAAAGTTCAGCACACTAGTTTAAAAGATTTAGTTGATCTGCACTATGTAATGTTTTGAGAAAATAAAAGAAGAGATAGTTTTTGTAAACATGGAGCTCAGAAGTTTGGGAATTAGGAAGAAGCTAGGCGGTGTTGAGTAAAAAACAGCCCTTATCTTACAGACTGAGTTACATGCTTTTCTGAGAACGGACATTTCTGGAAGTGCTAATTTCTCCTATGTTTGTGACACAAATTTGTCTGGGCACAAGGTAGAAGCCAGATGGAACAGATAGTTTTTCATGAGGAAGTTACAGAGGGGGAGGAAAAAACAACACTGGCTGAGAGAGAAATTTTGCAGTGAAACTACTAAACTGGACTACACCGTAAGTAGAAAGAGAAGATCCAAACTGCCAGGCTCTCTTTCAGAAGCAGAGATTAGCAAATGGTAGAGTAAGCCTTGCCAGTGTTAAGGGGAATGGTAGTGGGGGGGTCGCAGCCTAGTAGTTAGAATATTGGGGAGTAGGGTACAGGCCAGAATACCCTAAGAACTAGTATTTGAATGGCTTAATCCATTTAGACTGCCTTGAGCAGTTTTTAGTATCTGGTAAATACCTCAAGTCAAGTCTGTCACAGGCTTGTTTGATGCTCTTGTTGGAGGTAGTTGGCTGTAGGAGCATCTGGGTAAGAAAGTGATGACTTTTCCTGACAAACAGAAACTCTTTGCGTAAGGTTTCTGGGGAATGCTGTTTAAGTTTTGTTTACCTGCTAGCAATCCTTTTGTTTATCTGGTCAGAGACCAGCCTGAGCTGAGTCCATTATGTCATTCAGGACATTGTCAGCAGGGCTACCATTTGGGGGCCCACTTTGGACCTAACAAGAGGCAGCTAATGTGAGATGGAGGTAAACACACTTCTTAATTGCTTGAGGTTTCTGCAGAGCCTCCAGACAAGTGCTATGCATGTGATCAAAAGGCTCTTCTAAAGTAAGCTCTCTAGACTCCAATTCACAAGAAATGGTGAGTAATATATAAATATTAAGGCATAGCCAATGCTTTAGCTTTTGTGCTAGTCAAGTAGCCTCTAGGGAAGCTGAAATTAAGATGCAGTATCTTGACATTATGATAGCCAATCATTTGCTTCAGCCTGAGTGTTTGTGCTCATACATCTTTTTTTTTTTTTTTTTTTTTTTTTTGGAGTAGCCTTTTCTTACCAGGCCTTCAGTACCCACGAGCCCATGGGGAGAAACAGATTGAGTACTTATTGTGTGCCAAACCCATTATTTCCTTTAATCTCACATCATTTTGTGCATTTTTCCTACTTTAGAAAGGGAACAGAAAGGATCAGAGAGATTCGCTTCTAAATTTGTACTTTTTGACAAGTACAATCTACCTAAAAGATCATTCCTAATGGCATATATTTCTCTTCATTGCTGTAATTCAAAGAAATGTAGAAGAGTTGTGTATGTGTGTGTATGTATGTATGTATGGTATGTATAGTATGCTTGTGTATGTATGTATGTGTAATGTGGGGTGTGTGTATGTATGTGTGTGTATGTGTTGTGTGTGTAATATGTATGTATGTATGTATGTATGTATATATGTGTAGTGTGGGTTTTGTGTGTGTGTGTGTGTAAGAGAGAGAGCCTTAGTTATCCTAACAAGCTGTATTAAGAATGTACCATACCCATTTGGCACAATCTGAGTTCTGAAGAAGAACCTGAAGAGGAAAACCCTAAGTGCCTTCCAAAGCCACCTCTGAGTAAATGTGAATCTTCGAACTGATAGGGAATATAGATTTAATTCCTAACTTCATAGAAGACCAAGGCCACAGTGAACAAGTCGTTTCATTTAATTCTTGGTGATCTCCTAGCCTTTATTCTTCTTTCTGTTTCTCTAGCTTCTTCCTAAAGCCTATCAACTTTCTTTTGAGCCTCATAATGTAGGTACCGAAATGCTTGACTGGCTTTGGTGGCCTTTTGCACTACAGTGTCAAGTAACCCTTCCGAAGAGGTAGTTGATAAAAACTTATGAGTGTGTTCCTTTTTTCATTGCTCTTCTATTTGCCCATCCTACATTTCTTGAAGATGTTGTGTTATGAATGTTTGAAAACCTTTTATTTAAAAAAACTTAAGTTTTTAGAAGAGAGTAGAAAAAAAGTCCACTATACAGGGCTGGTTGGGTTGCAGAAGTGTGGGTTTGTCCAGTCCCATGTAGACATTGCCCACTTGAAGTCTATCCCTGGACTTGTCTTATGAGCACAATGTATAACTTTTTTGGAGGAGCATCTGCCAGCTGGTGCTAATGGATTCTATTTGCATAAGGGCTGTTAGGTTTGTTTTGATGGCTCAAATTAATGGAGGAAATATTATGTATTGCAGATCATCTTATGGAAATACTCAAAATCCATAATGTCTCTTCAAATGTTACCCTTCCTCCCAAGATAATAGAAGAAAGTGTTTTTCAAATTAGGAAATAGTGTCATTGGCAGTAGGCCATCTAGAAGAAATCTCTATTTTGCATGCTCTCTACCCCTATCCTTTGCTAGAATTTTACAGATAGAAATGTTTTTTCTTATGCATATAAATGAGTCTTTTAAGCGCAAATATGTTTAGATAATGATCAGAGTTATGTGAGGAGTACCATGGACCTTTCTTTCCTCGGGAAAATCAAATGCTCTGTGTATTAATAGGAAATGTCAAGTGTAGTCCCCACTAGATAGGAGGTGATCTGCTTGTGTTTAAAGAAAAAGTACAAACTCATGTTTAAAGCAAGTTCTCAATTCAGGTGGTGTGAAGGTTATTTTTATACAACCATATTTGTTTTTCAATTTCTCTCTTAACCCTCTAAACCCTCTAATTTGGTTTCCTTCCAGCTTACATACCAGAGATGTTTGCACTTTGTAGCTTTCCCTGGTCCAGCTCTCTCTCCCTCTCTCTCTCTCTCTCTCTCTCTCTCTTGATGTCTCCTGGACCTCTGTCATGGCTGAATCCCCTACTTCCTCCTTTAACTCCTCCTCTAGCTGCCAGGAAGTCCAGCCCTATTTCCTAACCAGCTCAGCGATTGACTGTAAGCTGTTTTATTGGCATATCAGGGGACAATTGGGGAACAGTGTTTATACAACATTGAGACAGGAGATTCTCAGAACAACCAGATATGGGGGGAGAGGTACAGAAATCAGCATTTGAATTACATGATAACTTTACACCTACAGAGTGGGTTCAAATCCTGGCTCTATCTAGTAACCTGACCATATGTAAGTTACTAAGCTCTCTGTGGTGATACATATCTGGTAGTTTGAACGGCTTCATCCATTTAGACTGCCTTGAACAGTTTTTAGTATCTGGTAATACCTCAATAAATGTTCCTCCTAATCTCTCAGTAACATTCATGGCAGGTGCATTATTATTGTCCCTTTTTATAATTTCAGCTGAAATTACAGAAAAAATCTAGAGTCACACTGATGGTGACAGTGGCACAGAATTACAGCCAGGTTTTGTAGCCCTCAGTACCCCTCAAGTTCTCTGATAACTAATAGTTTCCCCTCATTTGTTTCTGAGGCTGTTGAAGTGTCTTAGTGTTAAATATGCCACTCATTTCATATTCTCATTTGTCACGTGTGCATATACCTTCTGGAAGTGAAGTAGCTACATTCTACCAAGGAGCAGGGTTGTAAAATGCAGCCCATGGAGTCAGAAAAATGCCCTGACTATATATTAAGAAAATAATGTTCAACCTTTTCACAAGCATGTGACTCTGATCTTCCGGGGAGAGAAAGATTAAGAGAGAGAGAGAGAGAGAGAGAGACCCAAGAACATTGTCTTCCTTGCAGCAGCCCTATCTCTCTGAAGAACTCATTACCCTTGCGTGCTTGAAAAGATATACATTTATTTATGAAAAAGGAGAGGAATCAAGAAAGCATTTAAGTCATCATTCTGTAATTGCAAATTTACATTGGAAAGAAGGATTGTCTGGTAGGTGGGCTCTAATGTTAATATCAGCAGAATGCTAATGAATCACTGACACTATGTGCAGGCAGAGCACAAGCCCTTCTCATGAAGATGCTGATTCTCACCTCTGCTACTGCATGGCTGTTTACATCCCTACCTAGGCATGGCTGTCCCTCCAGCACTTGGTATTGCATTTCTTCCCCTCACAGTCTGCACGCCCCTACACCCATGATACTCACTCTCAGGCAAGTCTTCCCCACAACCTTTCCTTTGCTGGGGACTTCCAAAGCTAAATTCTCAGTATGGGTTTGTATCTGGGCCCCAGTTTTTCACATTAACCATTGGACACGTAGCTTTGACTGTCCCCAGATTAACCTGAGTGCACAGCCCCTGCTCTGCTGCATAATTTCTCTTCCTTTCAGCCTAAATGTGCTTCTTGTACCATCTGTTCTATACACTCTAGGCAAAGCAATCTTGAGGGCAAATCTAGAAATGTTACTCTCATATTTAAATTGCTTGGGGCCTATCGTGGGTCCTTGGGATAAAGCTCAGTTTCTCAGCATGAATTACAAGGCCCTTTGTGGTTGCACCCACAAACACACCCTCAGTCTTCTCCAGGTCTCTCTTTCTGTACCAGTTTCTTGCATGTTCCTCCCTTCCCCATCTTCCATGACACACTTTAGGTTCTGACTGTATTGATTTTCTTGTTCTCCAGACCTGTGCTTTACTCCACTTTCCTTAGCTCCCATCACATCCTTGCCCATATATTTGCAAATGTAATTACTGGCCTTTCAAAAGACTGTAACTTCCTTAAGATCAAAATATTAGCTTCCTGTCAAATCCATGGTTAATACATGAAATCTGCCTTTCACATCTGCAGGTTATTTCTCTATTGACTCAACCATAGGTGACAAGTATTTTAAAAGATGAACCTGGGGGCCAGGCATGGTGGTGCACAGCTGTAATCCTGGCACTCAAGGAGGCAGAGGTAGGTGGATGACAGTGAGTTCGAGACCAACTTGGTCTACAAAGTACATCTAGAACAGCCAAAGCTACACAGAGAATCCCTGTCTCAAACAAACAAACAAAACAAAACAAAACACAAAAAAACACAGTTGAGTCTGTAATGCGTGTTGTTTTTGTTGTTATCATTCTCCACCTCCCCCCACCAAAAAAGGCTTAGCAAGCTATGTAGCACTGACATTGTAAGTAATCTACTGAGTTTTTGAAAACCATTCATGGCTAGGTGTGTGGCTGAATTGAAGAGTTTGAAACACTGGAGTTATCCTGGAACAAATAAAATATAAAGATCTGTGTAGGTCTTTAGCAAATACTACATGATTTTACATGAGTTAAACATGCCTGGATCATCGTAGGTATGTCCATCATCATGATGCTGAAGGACAGTCAGCTACATATGTGCAGGGGGCCTAGGTCCAGATCATGCAAGCTCCTTAGTTGATGTCTCAGCCTCTGAAAGCCCCATGGGACTGGGTTAGTTGTCTCTTGCTAGTTGGTCTTCTTGTGAGTTTCCTGTCCCCTCCAGGTCCTTCCATCTTTCCCCCACCACTTCCATAGGACCTCTGCAGCTTGCCCCATGCTTGGCTGCAAGTCCCAGCATCTGTCTGGCCTGCTGCTGGCTGGAGCCTCCCAGACCACTTGCTCCTGTTTGTAAGCATAGCAGAGCATCATTAATACTGTCAGGGGCTGGCTCTCTACCCTGGGGTGGGTCTCAGGTTGGGTCAATTATTGGTTGGACTTTCTCACAATCTCTGTTCCCTCTTTATCCCTGCACTTTTTATAGACAGGGTAATTTTTGGATCAAAGGTTTTGTTGGTGGGTTGTTGTTCCCCTCCTCCTATAGTCCTGCCAGGCTAGGTGGTGTTCACTTCAGTCTTCATGTCCCCTCCAGTTAGGAGTCTCAGCTAGAGTCACACCCATGTCCTCCCAGTTGCAGGCCTCTAGCTTGACAAAGAGATGTCTTCACCCACTTTCCCTTCTTGTTTCCAGCCCTCTCACCTCTCACAGCTCCCATTCTCCCCACATCTGATCTCCATCTTTTGCTCCCCCTCCCTCTTCCATTTCCTGCCCAGTTCTTCATCCACTTCTGTTATCTATTCTATTTCCCCTTCTGAGTGACATTCCGATATCCTTCCTTGAGTCCTCATTACTTAGCTTCTTTGGGTCTGTGAATAGTATGGTTACTCTGTACTATAGGTCTAATATCCACATATAAGTGAGTACATACTATATGTGTCTTTCTGGGTCTGCATTACCTCACTCAGGATGATCTTTTCTAGTTCCATCCATTTGCCTGAAATTTTCATGATTTCTTTGTTTTTAATAGCTGAGTAGTATTCCATTGTGTAAATGTACCACAATTTCTGTATCTAGTCTTCATCTAGGTTGAGGGACATCTAGGTTGTTTCCAGTTTCTGGCAATTATGAATATAGCTGCTATGAACATAATTGAGCAAATATTCTTGTTGAATGGTGGAACATCTTTTGGGTATATGCTCAGGAGGTGACTTAGCTGGGTCTTGAGATAGATCTATTCCTAATTTTCTGAGAAAGTACCAAATTCATTTGCAGAGAAGTTGTACAAGTTTGTGTTCCCACCAGCATTGGGGGAGGGTCCAACCAGCTTTTGTTGTCACTTGAGTTTTTGATCTTAGTCATTCTGACTGGTATAAGATGAAATCTTAGAGTCGTTTGATTTGCATTTCTCTGATGACTAAGGACATTGAACATTTCTTTAAGTTTTTCTCAGCCATTCGATATTCCTTTGTTGTGAATTCTCAGTTTAGCTCTGTACCCCATTTTAAAATTGGATTATGTGATTTGTTGGTGTTTAATTTCTTAAGTTCTTTGTCTAGTTTGAATATTAGCCCTCTGTCTGATGTAAGGTTAGTAAAGATTTTTCCCCTATTTGTAGGCTGCCTTTTTGTTTTATCGACAATGTCTTTTGAATTACAGAAGCTTCTCAGTTCCATGAGGTTTCATTTATTTATTGTTGACCTCAGAGCCTGTGCTGTTTGGTGTTCTGTTCAGGAAGTTGTCTCCTATGCCAATGAGTTTCAGACTTTCCCCCACTTTGTCTTCTAAAAGGTTTAGAGTCTCTGGTTTTATGTCAAGGTCTTTGATCCACTTGGACTTGAGTTTTGTGCAGGGCGATAAATATGGGTCTATTTGCATTTTCTACATGCAGACATCCAGTTAGACAGCACTATTTGTTAAAGATGCTTTCTTTTTTCCGTTGTATGGGTTTGACTTCAATGTCAAAAATCAAGTGCCATAGGAATGTGGATTTATTTGTAACTCTTCAATTCAGTTCCACTGATCAGTCTGTTTCTATGCCAATACCATGCAATTTTTATTGCTATTGCCCAGTAGTATAGCTTGACACCAGAGATGTTGATACTGTCTAGAGAGCTTTAATTGTACAGAATTGTTTTGGCTATCCTAAGTCTTTTGTTTTTAAACATGAAGTTAATGGCTGCTTTTTCTAGGCCTAAAGATTGTGTTGGAATTTTGATGAGAATTGCATCTAATCTGTAGATGGCTTTGGCAGGATGGCCATTTTTACTCGGTTAAGCCTACCAATCAATGAGCACGGGCGATCTTCCCATCTTCTAAAATCTTCAAAGAATTGAAGTCCTTGTTGCACAGGTCTTTTACACCAAGATATTTTGTATTTGTGTCTATTGTTAAGGGTGTTGTTTCCTTAATTTGTTTCTCAGCCCTTTTGTCACTTGTATAAAGGAGGGCTATTGAGCTTTTTGAGTTAATTTTGTATACAAATACTTTGATGAAGGTGCTTATCATCCATAGGTGTTCTCTGGTAGAATCTTAGTTGGTCACATATGTTTACTATCATATCATCTTCAAATAGGAATACTTTGATTTTTTTCCCCTTCCAATTTGTATCCCCTTGATCTCCTTTGCTTGTCTTATTGCTCTAACTAGAACTTCAAGTATTATATTGAAGCAATATGGTGAGAGTGGGCAACCTTGTCTTGTCCCTGATTTTAGCAGGAATGCTCTAAGTTTCTCTCTATTTAACTTGATGTTGGCTATTGGCTTGCTGTGTATTGCCTTTATCATGTTTAGGTGTGTGCCTTGTATCCCTGATCTTTCCAAAACTTTAAACATGAAGGGGTGTTGGCTTTTGTCAGAGGCCTTTTCAGCATCTACTGAGATGATCATGTGGGTTTTTTCTTTCAGTTTGTTTATACAGTAGATTACATTGATGGGTTTTTGTATGTTGAAGCATCCCTGAATTCCTGGGATGAAGCCTACTTTATTATGGTGGATGATATTTTTGATGTGTTCCTGGATTCTTTTTGCAAGTATTTTATTGAATATTTTTGCATCAACATTCATAAGGAAGACTGGTCTGAGATTTTCTTTCTTTGTTTTCTCTTTGTGTGGCTTAGGTATCATGGTGACTGTGGCCTCATAGAATGAGTTTGGCAATGTTCCTTCTGTTCCTATTTTGTGGAATAGTTTGCTGAGTATTGGTATTAGCTTTTCTTTGAAAGTCTGGTAGAATTCTGTGCTAAAACCATCTGGCCCATGGCTCTTTTTGGTTGAGGCTTTTGATGACTGCTTCTATTTCCTTAGGGGGTTATAGGTTTATTTAAATTGTTAACCTGATCTTGATTTAACTCTGGTAAGTGGTATCTATCAAGAAAACCATCCACTTCATGTAGATTTTTCACTTTTTTGCATATTATGTTTTTGAAGTATGATCTAATGATTCTTTGGATTTCCTCAGTGTCTGTTTCCATATCCCCCCTTTCATTTCTGATTTTATTAATTTGGATACTGTCTTTCTGCCTTTTAGTTAGTTTGGCTAAGGATTTGTCTATCTTGTTGATTTTCTCATAAAGCCAGCTCTTGGTTTTGTTGATTCTCTGTATTGTTCTCTTTGTTCTGGGTTATTGACTTCAGCCCTGAGTTGGAGTATTTCCTGCGGTCTATTCCTCTTGGGTGTGTTTGCTTCCTTTTTTGCTAGAGCTTTCAAGTGAGCTGTTAAGTTGCGAGTATGAGCTCTCTCTCTACTTTATGAAGGCACTTAGCGCTATGAACTTTCCTCTTAGCACTGCTTTCACAGTGTCCCATAAGTTAGGGTATGTTTTACCTTCATTTTCATTGAATTCTAGGAAGTCTTTAATTTATTTCATCCTTAACCAGGTGTCATTGAGTAACAAGTTGTTAAGTTTCCATGTGCTTGTAGGCTTTTTGCTATTTCCATTGTTGTTGAGGTCCAGCTTTAGTCCATGGTGGTCAGATAGAATACAGGGGATTATTTCAATCTTCTTATATCTGTTGAGGCTTACTTTGTGACCAACTATATGGTCTATTTTGGAGAAGGTTCTGTGAGGTGCTGAAAAGAATGTATACTCTTTTGAGTTTGGGTGAAAAGTTTTGTAGACATCTATTGGGTTCATTTGAATTAGGACCTTTGTAAGTGCCTTTATTTCCCTATTTGGCTTCTATCTAGATGATCTGTCCCTTGTTGATAGTGGGGTGTTGAAGTCTCCCACTACTAAGGTGTTGGATCGATGTGTGATTTAAGCTTTAATAATGTTTCATTTAAGAATGTAGGCACTCTTGTATTTGGGGCATAGATGTTCAAAATTGTGATGTCCTCTTGGTGGATTTCTCCTTTGATGAGAATGTAGTGCCCCTCCACATCTTTTTTGATTAATTTTGATTGAAAGTCTATTTTATTAGATATTAGGATAGCTACTCCAGCTTGTTTTCTGCGTCCATTTGTTTGAAAAACAGTTTTCCAGCCCTTTACGCTGAGGTAGTGTTTATCTTTGTTGCATAGGTGTGTTTCTTGGATGCAGCAGAATGTTGGATCCTGTTTCTGTACCCATTCTGTTAGTCTGTGTCTTTTTATTGGAGAGTTGAGTCCATTGATGACAATAGATAATAGTGACCATTGAACATTAGTTCCTATTATTGTGGAGTTGATGGTGTTAGTGTGATTCATTGCTTGTTTTCTTTTATTTTTTGTTGAGAAATTATTTGTATGCTGTATTTTCTTGGTTGTAGTTGTTTTCATTGGATTGGTATTTCCTTCTAGTATCTTTGGTAGGGCTGGTTTACTGTTCAGATATTGCTCAAATTTAGTTTTGTCATGGAATATTTTTGTTTTATCCATGTATGGTGATTGAAAGCTTTACAGGGTATAGTAGTATGGGTTGGCATCAGTGGTCCCTTAAAGCCTGCATGATATCTGCCCAGGCTCTTCTGGCTTTCATAGTTCCTGATGAGAAGTCTGATGTGATTCTGATAGGTCTACCTTTATATGTTACTTGTCCCTTTTCCCTTGCTGCTTTTAATATTCTTTTTTTGTTCTGTAGGTTAAGTGTTTTGACTATGATGTGGCATGAGGAGTTTCTTTTCTGGTCTAGTCTATTTGGTGTTCTGTAGGCTTCTTGTACGTTTATGGACATCTCTTTCTTTAGGTTGGGAAAATTTTCTTCTATGATTTTCTTGAAAGTATTTTCTGGACCTTGTAGCCTGGAATCTTTTTTCATCAATACCTATCATTCTTAGGTTTTGCCTTTTCATGGCACCTTTGATTTCTTGGATGTTTTGTGTTTGAGATTTTTCCAACTTTACTTTTCCTTTGAGAGAAGTATCAATTTCTGTGAGTGTATCTTCAGCACCAGAGATTCTCTCTTCCATTTCTTGTATTCTATTGGTGATGCTTACCTTTGTGGTTCCTTTTCTTTTCTCTAAGTTCTCCAGCTCCAGGGTTTTCTCAGTTTGTGTTTTCTTTATAGATTCTAATTCTGTTTTCATGCCTTGAAGCATTTCCTTCATCTGTTTGAATGTGGATTCCTGTCTCTTTATGATGGTCTCTATTTTTTTTTTTTGTTTTTCTTTTCCTCTCTATATGCCACTAATTGTATCTCTACTTGTGCCTCTAGTTGTTTGGCTATATTTGCCTGTTTCTTTGAGAACTTTGTTTATTTCCTCTTTCTTTGCCTTCACTTGGGTGGACAATTCTTTGAGAGATTTGTTCCTTTCCTCTTTAGCTGTCTGGATTTGAATGGCTACTTCTCTGATAGGTTTGTTTGTTTCCTCCTTATGAACCTCAAATAACTGGATAAGCATGGCTTTACAGTCATTTTCTTGTGTTTCCAATGAGTTGGAGTGTCCATTAATTTTGGGGGTTGCCAGTGAAGCCATGATGTCTTGATTTATATTGGATGTGTTCTTTCGTTGACCCCTGGCAATTTGGTTATCAGTAGCATTCACTGTTCCTGTATTCTGCAGATGAGACTGGTCTTTTTCTGTTGTCTGGAGAATTCTTCAGGAAAATGAGAGAGGTCCACTGGTTTCAGCGTGTGTGTTGGTGTTTCAGCTGTACCTGTGGGAGGAAAGTCCATAGGCACAGAAGGACAAATACAGGGTAGTGTGTGAGCGTGTGTGTGCGTGGAGGTGTGCCCTGAGGGACAGGGTGCTACAGAATGTGGAGGCCTTCAGTGTGAGAGAAGGGTGCCTTGCAGGCACTGAAGGGGTCACAGGTGTGCTCTTGATGATTGTGGGCATGGATTCTCTGAGTATGTCTGTGGCCTACCTGCTACTGGTGCTCTCTGAGTTCTGAGAGTTATTTGCCTAAACTCCACTGGTAGATCCACAGAGTAGGGGCTTTAGTGGATGGGCAGGATCTCTGTAGGGGTCAGTGCTCCACTGGGTGGGATCTCTGGATTGGTGGGTGCTCTGAGGGTTGGGATCTCGGAGGGGGGGTTGTTTCGTGGGATGGGAGCTCCGGTAGTGGGGGGGCATTCCACTAGGTGAGAGCTCCCTGGTCAGGAGCTCTGGAGTGGCTGGTGACCACTCAGCAAGGCATGAGCTCAGCAAGAGGGTGCTCAGTGGGGTAAAGTATTTTTAGTGGAAACTAGTACATCAGTTTATTTTTCAGGGTTTAGTACCTAAATTCCGACACATATCGAGTACACGACAATACATTTTAAATAGGCATAAGGTAGACTTTCTATAGACATAGGTATTGTTAGAAAAGAGGATTTTCTGGGTTAGAAGTTGTGAATTAGCCCTCTGATGTATATGTCTCACAGATGTATGTTTCCCTTAGAGATAATGAAATATTTTCATCATAAATCTATAAGCTATTTTGATCCCAAACGCTAATGCTAGAAGCAGTTTTTTTTTAAAAGGAGATATGTTTTGCAATAACGAACAAAATTCATGTTAATAATGAATTGTAACCACATGGTGACTGTTATTTTGGGACGGGCTCAGTAGTCTCCAATTCCTCACTGGTCTGCTATATAGCTGGACTTCCTTTATTCATCTGGGTGCACGATGTAGATCGTTCTTTCCCTATTTGTGGGCAAATTAAACATATAACAAAGAATGCATATAAAGACATTTTTAATTTTCATTAATAAATTAAAGGCATCATAAAGCTGTTTGATTTATTGTGGTTTTTTTTCTTGTGCATTTATTTTCTTAAGAGGTGATAGGAAATACAAGGAGTAGTCAGCATCCTAAAGTTGTTAATTTTCTTTTTCACAATTTTTCCCAATAAACTATTCCACCAGCTGGTGGGAAGAAAATTGACTTCAAAGTTACACTTCTTGGAGTTCTACTATTTTACGCTGTAATTTCTTTAGGGTTTTCTGTACTTTGTGTTTTTCTAAATCCATTTTTGTTTTTTGTATTTGTTGGAGAGAACTGAGGGAGTCGTGAATTGACTGAAATCCTAGAAGAGGAAAAGAGAATGTTTACACTAATACAATGCATTGGATTTCCTCCCACCCCTCAACTTTTTCTTCAGCACTCCTTTCATAATTGATTAGCATTTAATTCAAAGCACACCATATTCTATTAAGACAAATCTAAAAATAAACAGATGAATTAGCTCATAGTGGCTTCACTGGAATCTGGCTTTATTGTGAACAATGTTTTCTTTCCCCTCTCTGTAAACATATTAGCTATTGAAATATTGTTTCAGAACTTTAAAATATATTTTCTCTCTATAGGCTTTGGGATAAGATTTCTGGGTTAAAAAAATTCTTGTTACCCACCTCCCCCCATAAGTAACCTGCTTGAAGGAGCTAAAGATGTCTGCCTCTTCCTTCCCATGCTTCTTGTCTATCTTACTCATGTGGTCGCAGCCTGTCAGGCTGCGAGCTCAGCTCCTACTCTCTGAGGGCTTCCACACAGTTGCTTCTCAAGATCTTTTTATTAAAAGCATAGCGGAATAAAACCCTGATTTGTAGTCTCTCTTTACTAGAATTCTCACTTAGTAAAACAAAGACAAAGATTGAAGAATTTTTTAAACTCATCCTAAGCAACAGTGAGTCTAATTAAATCTCTGAAAATGAAGCAGGAAGAGGGTCCCTTTTCAGAAGACACAGTTGAGTTTGGGATATGATTCCTAGCCACATAATTTACATAATTCACTGTTTTAACTTGGTGGTAGGAGCAGGATCGGGAGGTTCTTCTAGGAAGCACACTGTCCGTATATGCCACTGGATGAAAGGAGGCATCTCCAGTGCTTCTCTGTGTGGGATTTACACACGTGTTTTTATCAGACTTGGAGGACACAACCTGAATGAGCGCTTTCTCTAATAGAAGAGCCTGTGTCCCTCAGAACTGAGGCTGAGGCAAATGGCTGCTCCACGGCACCACCTCCTTCTCCTTCTTTCTGACAGGTGAGGGGAGCCTTTCAAATCAGTCCTCTGTGACGCCAGCTCAGCTTGGCATTGCCTTTAGCCTCTTAAGAAGAAAAGCAGTCATTACAAGGACTCTGCTAATTCATCTCTTCCTTACTTCTAGTCTGACATCTGTCTAGGATCACTACCTGCAGTTCAATGAGAAGGCCATTTGACTTAAGTCTCACAAGTTCACAGCAGAGGCACAAGTCAGTTCTTTGTGGGCCCAAGAACTTGCCATTTCACAGTTCTACAATCCAAAGATCTTAGAAAGTAAACCTCACAGCACTGGCAGGCATGTGAGATGGCCAAGTGGAAAAGAGCATCTACTCACTCATGTACCTTTCAGTGTTGCCAACCTCCTGGTGAGGTTTAGGGAAGCCAGGTTAAATGCACAATGATGTCACTACTGACAAGACTGGCTGAAAACAGAAACTGGGTCTCATCAGGATTGGCTGCATTGTCTTCCTCTGTGGCCTGTAAGGCTGCCCCCCCCCTCAGGGGGAGGTGATCAAAGAGCAGGCCAATCACTTCATGTCAGAGACAATCCCTGTTCCCATTACTAGGGAACCTACTGGATACTGAGCTGCCATGGCTACATCTGTGCAAGGGTTCTAGGTTATCTCTATGCATGGCCTTTGGTTGGAGTATCAGTCTCAGAAAGGACCCCTGTGCCCAGATTTTTTGGTTCTGTTGCTCTCCTTGTGAAGCTCCTATCCCCTCCAGGTCTTTCTATCTCTCTCTTCTTCCATAAGATTTCCTGAACTCTGCCCAAAGTTTGGCTATGAGTCTCAGCATCTGCTTTGATACCCTGCTGGGTAGAGTCTTTCATTGCTGGGGTTAGATAGAAGTGGAGGAGGACCTCTCCTATCAATGGATTTGGGCATGGGAGGAGATGAGGGAGAGAGAGTGGGATTGGGAGGGGCCTACAGCTAGGATACAAAGTGAATAAACTGTAATTAATAAAAATAAATTAATTAAACAAAAAGAAAATAGAAACTGGGAAGGGCAGGGAGGGAAGGGAAGGGAAGGAGGGTCAGGTATCCTATGCTTACCTGATTGATAGTCATTTTGCATTTTCTCTAATTCATCCCAGATCTGCTTTTCCATTTGGATTATTTTCTTGGACAGTTTATTCTCTGTGACTTTCATTTTGTTGCGTTCTGCTTCCTGCTTCTGGTAGTTAATATAATTCTCCAAGTTGTTTGAAAGCTGCAGCACCTTTTCTTCCATTTTATTTTCAGACTTTTCCTAAAAGGAGAGAGAGAGAGAGAGAGAGAGAGAGAGAGAGAGAGAGAGAGAGAGAGATCATGTGAGAAAACTCTAGAAAAGGACAGCAGAGTGGATTTCTTCTTCAGCTTAGAGAAAGTGCTGTTTTCCTCTTGTGACTCTACATGGTATGCTATTGCTATTGCTATTGCTGGAGAGCCTGGAAGGTTTGAGATTTTTGTCTGATATTTAAAGAAGTATCACAAAGGGTGACAATAGGCTTGAAGCTCCTTCACATGCTCCAAAGTGTTGGAACTAACCCTCATTTCCTAGAGCCTCACATTGCCATGTGGACCCCAATCAGTGAGCATAGTGACTCTCTGCTCCAGCTGTTTGGGATTTTTGTTTTGTTTTTTTCAATCCCCTAGGTCATACCCCAAAAGTTCTGATCTATTTGGTCTATGATGGAGCTCAGGAATTGGTCCAGTAGGAAGGGCTCACTGGATGACCCTAGGGTGTGAGTGAGGCACAGCAATCGCCGTATACCTGTGAGCTCTCCCACAGAGGATCAGGGAGGAGGAGCTGGCTCCTCTGAGTCTGTTTCCTGGTGGGTTTAGTTTCTCTCTTCCACACAATTGCCCAGGGTCACCTACTAATGCTAATTACTGGTAGAGGGATTTGAGCACTTTTGTAGTTGAAGAACTAGCAGACTCACTTTGTAGCCAGGAATCTGCTGCTCTTTCTGTCCAGCTCTTGGCCTCTACCTCACTCAGTTATGTGCAAACTTGGGTGTAGGCTAGAGACATTGTTTACTGTGTTGTTGGCAGTCCTACTAACGAAGTTCTCAAAACATGTGGTTTGTCCAATCTGCATGGGGGGCAGCCATGGGCCACCACCATGACCTTGTGCTGATCATCTCCATGGACTTGTGGTGCTTCCTGCCTTGGGAGAAAGAAGCCTAGGCATGGGTATATGTCTCATGTGCCTTGTCAACCTCATTCTAAAGACTTGGGGTTTCTTCTCTTGGTCTGATCTGGAAAGTTTGGACCGATGCCAGGTATGGTGGCTCACACTTCTGAGCTCAGTACTCTGGAGGTAGAGACAGGCAGATCTCTGTGAACTCCCAGCTAACCTGCTCTACCTGGTGAGTTTCATGCCAACCAGAGCTACGCAGTAAGATCCTGGCTCAAAAACAAAAACAAACAAAACTTTGCATTTTCTAATAGATTCCAGATAGGGTAAATTTTTTGTCTGTCCAGAAGCTTTCAAACTGTCATGAGGACAAATATTACCTAGAAAACTTGTCTAGAGTCACAGATTCCTAATGGAGAACCCCAGAAAATTGATTCGTAGGTTTGGTTTGAGAATGCTTTTTTTTTTTAAATTTTGGTTCTTAAAAAAGAAAAAGAAATTTAAATTGTTTTGGTACAAGAAGAACATAATCTGGGAAATGTAGTCTCCTACATCTGGAGAAGAGCATCCTGAAGCAGAGGCCGACACTGTACTATACGGGTGTTAAAATACACGTAAGCTCCCCATAGCAGAGGCTGCTATTGAGGCTGGGTCAGACACTCAGATCTGTCCTGGCCTTTTACACTCAGAGGACAGAGACCATGCAGTCATGAGCATGCAATCATTAAATACTAGAGCCCCTTACCAGTTTTTCCTGCATAACCTTCAGACATTCATTTATATGGCCCAGGTGGTCTTTTCTGTACTTGATAAATTGGTTTTCTGTCCATTTTTTATTATTTTCAACTTCTTCATACACATTTGTAGAAAGTGAGTTAAATCTAAGGGAAAAAAACATTTTAATGGGTAAATTTAAAAATTTAGTGTTAAAAAGATGTAGTAAGATAATGGCTCCACATGTGTGGGCAAGTACTTACGGGATGTTTTGGGAGGTGGGGGTCCTGCCTTAGGCTGGAGTCCAGCCCAGCCACTGTCAGTAGCCCTTTGTGTGCCCCAGAATACAAACATACACAGTGACAGGTATACTGTAAGCTTACTGGTAACATTCTCATACAGAAATGCATTTTTTTAAAAATCTGTGTGGAAATCCCCTCAACGCTTGAGGTTCACTGTGTGAGGGAAAGAAATACTCAAGTCTTTGCGGTGGAGGTTGATCTGTAAAGAGCAGGACTGTAAGTATTACAGGCCCTGCAGCCTGAGTGCTGCCGCTGTGGCAGGCGTGTACCAGAAAGGTGGGGGGAGGGGGAAGCATAGCTATGCTCGGATAAAACTGTGTGTATACCCAGAGTCAAATTTCACAAAATATGTACAGGTCATGCAGTATAATTCTTTTAAAAAATATTCAGAAGTATAAAAATACAAAATTCATTGCCTTTGGGCAGGCTCAGCTGCCCAGGCTTACCAACCCTTGCTTTACAAGCTCCACCACAAGGCAAGGAGGAGAGGAAACAGGACTCGCAGTGTCAAGTCTAGCAGGGTCGGGAGAGAGCCTCAGTAGAGCGGTATCCAAGGTTTGGCTTTGGGTAGTGTGCACCCTGGGGGCAATCGTCAGTAGCATGTCCTCTGCCGCTGGTGGCTCTGTGTGGGTGGGCGTGTGCCAAGCTACTCGCATGGCAAAATAAAGAACCTCAACAAACAAACAACCCTGAAGCGGCAGACTTGCAGAAAGGAACTGGCAGGATCAACCATAAGAATATTTAACAATGGGAGTGAATGTTGTTTCAGAGGTAAAAAGCATTGTAAACAGGTGGAATTCATGCAAAAAGACACCATGGAGTGGCTGAGAGGCACAGAGGGGAATGATATCTGAAATGTCAAAGATGTGGATCTGAGGAGAGAGAGAGGAATGCATAGAGGCATGTGAGTACTTCCTAAGATGGCAATTTCAAATTCCCTTTTGGAACAAGTCAAAATATTAGACTGACAGGAATAATGCATATTGTTTGTCACTAATGATATAATACTTCACAACATAGAGTATTTACAAAGTAATAATTTCTCTGATAGTTTATTAAAAAATTAGATAGAGATTGGTTTATGGTATTAATCCTTAGAAATCACTTAAGATATGAGGGACATATGGCACATATGTATATCTTTCTGGCTGCCATTAAAAGTATTTGAAGTCATGATTAAAAAATAGAAGTGTCAGCTGAGTGTGTTAGCATACAACTCTGATTCTACCACTTGCCAGCAGAGGCAGGAAGATTGTCCACAAATTCAAGGCAAGCCCGGTCTACTTATTAAAGTGTAGACTAGACAGGGTTACATGGTGAGATTCTATCTCAAAACACAGGAGAGAAGAGGGGGTCGGGAAGAAACCTCAGAACAAGTGCTATAAAATACTTTCTAATTAGACTAGTGGTTATCAGCTGCAGAGGACATTGAGTAATGTCCAAAGACAATTTTCACTGTCAACACTGGGAGGTGCTATTGACAATTTAGTGTGTAGAGACTGGCCACTACTGAGCATCCTCTAGCAGCTCAAGATAACACTAGCAAGCCATCAGTAATGCTAAGGCGGAGGGGGCAGGGGCCCTTGAAATGTATCTCAAAGACAAGGAATGGGGAAAGCAAGTTAATTAAATTTTGATCATCATTGCATCTAAATTTTCACACATTAGTTTTTGACTCACACAGAAAATAGATATCTGGATTCAGCTGAGTTCCTCAGCATTGAAGAACATGAAATCAGTTTCTTTTCTCATTTTTAACAGTGTCATGATTCCCAGTCTCCTGTGCAAATGTCTAGTTGCTAGGAGATCTCAGACAAGTAAAACCAGTAAATGTTGTGTGGATAACACTGTTTGGGCCAACAGTTTCTTCTTTATGGAATGCTTCTTTGGTTGCTCCTACTCCCATTCACTCAGACTTGTCTGTTGAGTAACACATTTTTAATAGAAGCCTCTTTTTATGACCACCCTGAGAAAGAGCACGCTTTACCTCATGTGACATTCATTTGCCCCATGTCTTTACTGTTCTATTGCTGTGAAGAAACACCATGACCAAGGCAACTCTTATAAGAGAAAATGTTTAACTGGGGTCTTGCTTTCAGTTTCAGAGGGTTAGGCCATTATCCATGCCAGGGGGCATGGTTGCACACATGCCACTGGAGAAATAGCAAGCCATATCATGATCCATAAGCAGGGGAGAGAGAGAGAGAGAGAGAGAGAGAGAGAGAGAGAGAGAGAGAGAGAGAGATCATGGGCTGGTGTGGGGTCTTGAAACCTCAAAGCCCACACCTAGTGACACACTTTCTCCAACAAAGCCATACAATCTAATCTTTCCCAAAAAGTTCCACTAACTGGAGACCACATATTCAAACATTTGAGCTCATGGGTCATTCTCATTCAAAATGAGGCACCACCAGACCTCATTTGTCAAAAATTAAGTGGGCATAGTTTTTCCATTTTGTTTCTAGGTCTTTATTCTATTTTGCATTGGTTTATTTCTATGCCAGAACCAAGCTGTCTTTATTACTATAACTCTATGTGTTATTATTGGCGATTAGGTGTTGTAATACTTCAAACATTATTTTTATTACTTAATATTGCTTTGGCTATTAGTGTTCTTTTGTGGTTACATATGACTTCTTATATTGTATTTCCTATACAGACAGGACACAAACTGAATAAATTGTAATAAACAACAACAACAACAACAATAATAAAGACTTTCACTTCTTTAGTTATTTTCCTAAATACTTAATTTTGGGGGAAATATTTTTTTAATTTTAATTTTTTATTAATTACACTTTATTCACTTTGTATCCCCCCATAAACCCTTCCCTTCTCCCCTCCCAATCCCACCTTCCCTCTTCCTTCTCCATACATGCCTCTCAGATCAGAGTGAGGTGATCAAAGAGCAGGCCAATCAGTTCATGTCAGAGGCAATCCCTATTCCCATTACTATGGAACCTACCTGGATACTGAACTGCCATGGGCTACATCTGTGCAGGGGTTCTCGGTTTTCTCCATGCATGGTACTTGGTTGGAGTATCAGTCTCAGGAAAGACCCCTGTGCTCAGATTTTTTGGTTCTGTTGCTCTTCTTGTGGAACTCCTGTCTTCTCCCTATCTTACTATTTCCCACATCTTTTGTAAGATTCCATGCACTCTTCCCAACAGTTGGCCATAAGTCTCAGCATCTGCTTTGATATTCTGCAGGGTAGAGCCTTTCAGGGGCCCTCTGTGACAGGCTCCTAACTTGTTTCCTGTTTTCTTCTTCTGATGTCAATCTGCTTTGCCTTTCTGGCTGGGGATTGGGCATGTTAGCCAGAGTCTTCCCTCTTGATTAGCCATCAGGGAAATGCAAATCAAAATGACCCTGAGATTTTACCTTATACCCATCAGAATGGCCAAAATAAAAAAACTCAAGTGATAACACATGTTGGAGAGGTTGTGGAGAAAGGGGAAGCCTCTTCCATTGCTGGTGGGCATGCAAACTTGTACAACCACTCTGGAAATCAATCTGGTGCTTCCTCAGACAACTAGGAATAGTGCTTCCTCAAGATTCAGCTATACCACTCCTAGGCATATATCCAAAAGAGGCTCAAGTACACAGCAAGGACATTTGCTCAACCATGTTTGTAGCAGCTTTATTTGTAATAGCCAGAAACAACCCAGATGCTCCTCAACTGAAGAATGGATACAGAAATTGTGGTACAACTACACAATGGAGTATTACTCAGCAATAAAAAGCAAGGATATCATGAAATTTGCAGGTAAGTGGTGCAAACTGGAAAGGATCATCCTGAGTGAGCTATCTCAGAAGCAGAAAGACACACACGGTATATACTCAGTCATATAGACATATAAAATAAGATAAACCTACTAAAATCTGTACACTTAAGGAAAATATTTTTAATTGAAAAAATTTCATATTGAGTATCCTTGATTGTGGTATCCTCTCTCCCAACTCCTCCTAGATCCTCTCTGCCCACCCAACTCCATGACCTTTTTCCTCTCTCTCCAGAAAACAGGCATCTTTAAAAAAAAATCAAACAAACCGTAATCTCCCCCAGATACAAGAAACACACACACACCACCACCATCACCACCACCACGAGAACAACAACAAAATAACAGGAATCAACAATCATTTATCAATGAAATCTCTCATTATCAATGACCTCAATAACCCAATAAAAATACACAGAGTAACAGAATGGACATGAAAACAGGATCCATCTTTCTGCTGCATCCAAGAAACATACATCACCATCAAAGTTAGACAATATTTCAAGGTAAAAGGTTGGAAAAAAATATTCTAAGCAAATGGATCTAAGAAACAAGCTGCTATACCAACTTTAATATCTAGCAAAATAGACTCTAAACCAAACCTAATCAGAAGAGATAGGGAAGGACACTTCATACTCATCAAATGAAAAAATCAGCCAAGATGACATTTCAGTTCTTAGCATTACTGCCCCAAACACAAGTGCACCTACATTTGTAAAAGAAACATTACTAAAGCTTAAATTACATATGGACCTTCACACACCAGTAGAGAGAGAGTTTAATACCCAGTTCTCACCAACAGACAAGTCATCTACACAAAAACTAAACAGAGACAAGCTGGCACAAATAGTCATTATAAATCAAATGTAATAAACAGATATTTATAGAACACTCCATCCACACCACACACCTCACCTCTGAGCACCTCCCAGAAATTTCTCCAAGCTACAGGAAAGTTCATAGCTCTAAGTGTCTACATAAACAACTGGAAACATACTAGCAACTTAACAGCACACCCGGAAGCTCTAGAACAAACAGAAGAAACCACACCAGAAAGCAGCAAACAGCAAGAAATAACCAAACTCAGAGTTGAAATTAATATACTAGAAACAAAGAGAACAATACAAAGAATCAATGAACGAAAGAGTTGGTTCTTCGAGAAGAAAACAATAAAATTAACAAAACCTTATCAAAAGTAACTAAAAGGCAGAGAGAGAATACCCAAATTAACAAAGTCAGAAACACAAAGGGGAACATAACAACACATACTGCAGACATGCAGAGAATCACAAGGACATACTTAAAAAACTATGTTCCATCAAAAATCTAAATGAAATCTAAAATAAAGGTTTGTTTTGTTTTGTTTTTTGCTAAATAGCACTTGCTGAAGTTAAATCAAGATAAACAATTTAAGCAGACCTATAACCCCTAGTGAAATTGAAGCAGTAATTAAAAATATCCAAATCTGGCCCTGAGTCAAATGGTTTTAGCAATAATTCTACTAGACTTTCAAAGAAGAGTTAATGCCAACACTCCTCAAATGATTCCATAAAATAAAAACAGAAGAAACACTCCAGTTCATTCTGTGAGGCCACAGTTACCTTGTGGTACTTTGTGGTAATACACAAAAACTCAACAAAGAAAGAAAAGGTACAGACCAATTTCCCTTATGAACATAGATGCAAAAAACAATCAGTAAGATACTTGCAAGCCAAGTCTAGAAATATTTCATAAAGATCATCTACCATGATCAAGTAGACTTCATCTCAGAGATACTGGGGTGGTTCAATATACAAAAATCAATAAATGCACTCCACCATACAAGCAAAGTAAGTGGAAAAGAAATCACATGGTCATCTTGTTAGAAAAATCCAGCTCCCCTTTATGATTGTCAGTATACATTAATGACTGAAAAATTTCACCAGGAAACTACAGCTGATAAACACTTTCAGCAAAGTACTTTGAGGTGAGTTTTGATATAACTATGCCTTGTGCACTGGAGATTGTATTACACCAGGAAACTATTTCACAAATTGTAGTGTGTTTAAAATTACTGGCAATAAACCAACTGGCACCAAACTCATGAAGTTTAATCAAGCCTCAGTCGGGCTGAACCACATTTTCATTCTCACGTCTTGGTGGATCATTTCCCTAACTGCCATGACACTACAGGGACCCCTCACTTGCTCAACTATGTTTACTGCTGCTTTATTCATAATAGCCAGAAGCCAGAAACAACACAGATGTTCCTCAACAGAAGAATGGATAAAGAAATGTAAAATATTTACACAATGCAGTTTACTCAGATGTTCAAAAAATTACCATTATGAAATTTGTAGGCAAATGGATGGAACTAGAAAAAAAAGTCATCCCAAGTGAGATATACCAGACCTAGAAAGATAAATATGGTATATATTCACTTATATCTGGAAATTTATCATTAAATAAATAACCAAAGTACGATTCACAAACCCAGGGAGTATAGGCATAGAGAAAAGGACTAAGCCAAACACATGGATATCCCATGGAGGGGGAGATAGATAGATTTTATGGATGGAATGGAACTATGGAGAGGAATGGAGAGGGACAAGAATGGGATCAGGTGGGAAGGAGGAGAAGATATGGGATTGAGGGAGGGAATGAGGGAACCAATAGCTAGAACTGAATGACATTTGAGAAGCTATATGGAAACCTAGTGCAGTGGAAAGTAACAATAAATGAATAAACAAATATACTACTAATAAACTAATTACATTCTAAATAAACTTACATATTCTATAAATTTTAATTTATTCTATATAAATTACATTCTAAATAAGCTAATAATGAACTAATTATATTCTGCTATACTCATAGATTTGTGTTCTACAAAATGAAGTTAAAAAATTTGCAGGAAGATTTATGAACTTAGAATGTCTATTATTAAGCAAAGTAACACAATCTCAAAAGAAATGAGCTGCATATTCTAACATGCTGAATCTAGTCAATAATATATGCACATATGTAAGCAAATATAAGTGAAGAAAAAAGCACAAGAAAGTAAATATCTCATCCCCATGAGAAAAAACAAAATGCAGGTAATGGACACAAGTTATGAAAGAGTGTCTAAAGGTAATTGTTTTTCTAGCTCTGATGCTGTCATGAAATTTTTGGTTGCATAAAATATATTCAACACTAGAGGTGCAAAATGTAGAGTGCAGTTCCACAACTTCTGTTCCAGTAGCCTGTTCTAACTGGGTAGCAGCCCGCTGAGATGTGTAGACTTTGGATCTGGTTAATTTAGTATGTTATATTTTATTTATATGTAAATTTTTAGTAATAAGGTTTTAAAAAAATAAAATACAAATGACAGAAAAAACTTGTCAAGCTATTTAGAAACCTAATATGCTTTTGACTTTCATCTGTTCTGTGTCTGCGGGAAGTACTAATTGTTACGGTTTACAGGGACAGTGAGTCTCAGGTAATCCTTAGTCTTCTGACTAAGAACTGAGAAGTCAGGCTTACCTCTGCTTGTAATGAGTGTGAGCATCTGTTCCTGTATCACACACACACACATATATCACACACACACATATATATCATATACACATGTATATATATATATATATATACACATGCAGTATGAATGTCTCTTTGAACAAGAAAACACTAACTATGGCAAAGTAATATCTTCTGGAAGGGTATGTTGCTAACTAAAATTCTGAAATTAAAATAAAGCCAGAAACACAGTTACTACTGTGACCCTTTTTTTCATAAGGCCAGGCTTCAATGGCTTTCCTGGTAACACTGGAAATCAGACTCCATCTGCTGGTAATATATTAAAACACAAAAGCATTTGGAAAAGCATTTTCCTTCAAAGAAAAAGTAAATAGGTGTGTAAATCTTTGCTTAGATGTTCTCTAGCATCATGGACATGATTTCCCTAATTCTATAATTATAGAACTGATAGTTAAAATTGAAATATCATTAATATATTATGCCATTTTCAATTTAGTTACTAGATCATCTACTGTCCTGGGTGTCGGAGTAGATCAACTGGGAGTAAGTAGGTAGGTAGAAAGAGTGACAGACAGACAGACAGAGAGACAGGCAGGCAGGCAGGTAGATAGATTAGACAATAGGTAGGTAGGTTGTTAGGTAGATAGCTTTTTAAAAAAATTTAAAGGACAAAAACCAGACTTTTAAATCATGGTCATAGTCCACCAATTAATGTACAGAATAATCCACATAATTTAATCTACACAACCTATAGAATTAGAATTAAGAAAATGCTGGCTATTCATTTTGGTTTTGTTTCATTTTTATATAGATGAAACAAGGCTAAATTTCACAACAAGGTTAATTCAACAAGACCTACTGGAGACCGAAGTCACAGCAGGGGCTGGACCCAAGCTGTGGTGAGAGCTAGCAGTGCAGATGCCTTGATTGCAGCTGACATACTTAGACAGCTCCATTTTAAACCAGTGTTCCCAGGGCCACTAATGACTTCAACTCAATGTCAAACAATTCACTGAGTGAACATCTTTAGAAGATTCAAAGATTTTTTTTTTATTATTCAGACTGTGGCTTTGACAAATTGAATGTGAAAAAAATAAAAAGAAAAGAGAAGACAAAAAAGCAAAGGATTTTCATAAATTTATAAACACAGAAGACATTTTTAATGTTTAATTATTTTTTAGGTGTATATTGTCGACAATGTGCTATTTCTCTGGAGAGTGAGTCAGTGTTGAGCTTCATGTCAAAAATGAGAAATTAGTTTTAATGAATACATTTTTATCCTAAGTTCATTTCTATTAGTTCTTTTAAACTAATTTATGTTGTGGGGTACGGATTTATTAATGGACTATCCACCTAGCACCCATAAGGCCCTGGGTTTGATCTCCAGCACTGGACCAAATAAACAAACAAAAAAATAAATGAGTATCTTAAAGGTATCATGTAGGATAGTAACTTCCTGAGCTTTGCAGCTAGATGCTTACTACTTGTGTGATTTGGGCAGATCACTTAATCACAATAATTCAAAATGTCCTGTCTTTTGAGCATCGATGAGACTTTGGAGGCACGGCTGGGTGCAACACTGAGCATCTTGAGGTCTCAAGGACTGGCAGGTATTTATATATTTGTTTTCTGTCTATGTCATTTAGCAGTTTGATTCTTGTTTTACTTGCGTTTAGCTTCTCACTTACCTGTGCTTTCTTCTCACCTGTTTGTGTCTAGGGATAAATTATATATATAAATTCATGAAGCTTACCCATTCATTCATCCAATTTGTGTTTGATTATGTGGTGTGCTAAGTATACAAAGATGGGTGTCACAGAGTCTTGTCTTGGATACTTTTCAGTTTTTTGCCATGATAATATTTTCAAAGTTAGGCAATAAGAGTGGTCTTTATGCTTTTATATCACTGACCAAATGGCCTGGGTTTTGTTTTGTTTTTTGTTTTTTTAAATCACTATCTGCTGAACAGTGACAGCAGTAAGAACTATTTAGGGAGTGACTGCCATAAGCTGCCCCTGTCAAACCCTTGTTAAGAGATGGCTGCTTTTAAAGATAGGCAGACTCTTACTATATAAGCATTAAATTGTTGACTTAGGATATTCTGTAGCAGAACAGCTGACTAAACTGCCTCAGGAGGGAGGTGGCTCCATGCAGAACTCCAATGCAAATGTCTGTTGTTAGGTCTAGTGATAGGCAAAATTATAGGTGTCACTAGAATGCCACCATGTAACATGGATGTTTCTAAGTTCAATTAAACATGCTTAATTGACAGAAAATGTGCTAAAATCTCTAAATGTGAAACTGATTATTTAAGTTTAGCCTTAAGGTCATGAAAATATTTGTTGAAGCTGCTTCCTTTGTTTAGAGACAATGCTTCTTTTAAAGAGAGAAATGCAAATTCCATACATAATTCACTCAAACTGTAAATTTATATGCCTTAAAATTCTAATACTACCAGTGACTTTTATGCTTTTGGAAAGTTGCAGAGGTGTTTAAAAGCAACTTTGATAAATGTTAAAATGTAATACGCCAGGTTAAAGCACAGATCCTCTGCCTTAAACAGCCTACCCACCTTACTTTGCATTTATTAAAATGCACTTGGAACACACATTTCAGTCAAAAGGTTAACAGCCCTAATGGAAAGGAATACTACAAGGTGCTAAGAAAATGACTTTAAAATTTTGATGCAAAATTTGACAAATGATAAGAATAGGCAAATCACAGAAAAGAGAAGTCAACTAGTGAAGGGATGTGAATTAAAACACACAGATTTTCATCTGGTCGTCTGCAAGCCTTGCAAGGGAAGCACACCCAGTTTGTTGCTGATAAAATGTAGACACTTACAAAATCTAACCAGTTAGCTATAAAGAAGCTCATTGCGCTGTACAGACTGGGGTCTGGTTAATTTCACTGTGCGTTGTCTTCTTATTTGCAAGTTCCTTATAATAAAGTTTTTTAATATACTCTTTGACCTAGAAATTATTATTTTGTTATGATAATTAAAATTTAAAATTAGCATGCAAAGTAATGGCTTTACTATGGCATTTTTGTACTTAAATGTCATTATATTAGTTCTTTCTGTTTCTTTGCTTTGTTTCAAGATAGGGTTTCTCTTTGTAGGCTCGGCCATCCTGGCTCTGTAGACCAAGCTAGTCTCAAACTGAAGAGATCCGTCTGCCTCTGCCCCCTCCCCACCTCCCAGTGAGGGAATTGAGAGCATGCAGTCTTTATTTATCCAGTCCTTCTCCTCTTTACGGTCCCACTCCTCCCCAAATAGTCTTCCTTTCTGCTTTCATATCACATGGATTTCTTTACCTTCTCTCTCTCTCTGCGTGAACATCTTTTCCTTCCTATTGTTTCCTTTGTACTTTCTGACCTGAACATACCACACACAGACACCGACACACAGACATACAGACACAGACACATACCCAAGGTTCCACACATGACAGATACTATATAATATTTCTTTCTGAGTGTTGTTTATTTTACTTAACATAATCTTCTTCAATTCTACTTCCCCATGAATTTCATGCTTTCAACTTCTTTATGACTGGAGGAAATTCCACTGAGTATGTACTGCATTTTCTTTGTCCTTCCATGTGTTGATACACACCAGGTCTCAAACCATATTTTTAGTTGTAAACAGAGCACTGATAACCACAGATGTGCAAGTGTTTCTGTAGCATCTTGACTGAGGTTTACGTAGTTAGGAGTGGTATAGCAGGGTCATATGGTAGTTCTAGTTTTAGTTTTTTCAGGGGCCTCAATGCTAAGTTCCATTGTAGCTGCAAAAGCTTAGAGTTTAAATTGTATGTGTTAAAATGTTTGGCTTTTCACTTCCCCTTTGAATATTTTTCTTTGCCTTATTCCAAAAGTAAGGGGGTTAATTAGATCAACTCCAAAGCTATTTACTGAATAGTCTCATTGGACAAGAACTTCATAATCTAAAAATGTTCTGAATATAAAGAAACTGGTAGTCTTCCTTTACTTGAGAAATCCATGTTTCCAAGATTTAACATTAACTTATTTATCTTCTTTTTGGGTACATATGTTTTCCATTTTAATATGACTAAATTAAAGTACATACACATTATGGCATACATTATGGTTTATTTGCTTTGTGACTTTGAGGTTTAAATATTGTAGTGTCTCTTGTGATCAGTGGGCATACAGAAGAGATGTGGAGAATGGAGAAAGCAGGGTATTTCCCAGTTAGTATGGGACAGAGAGGCAACAGAACAAGATACAAAGAATGGTAAGATTATAGTATCCAAGTAACTGAAGTTTTCCTTTGTGTTGTATTCTGTGACACAGTAGTCACCTAAACAAGAAAGGGAGCCCTGAGAACGATGGCAGACATTCAAACTTTATTACTTTCTTTATCAAGTAGGGGTAAGTACCAGTTTCAAAAAGGGGAATACAAAGCAGTGAGTACACAGCCACAGAGGAAGCTTAAATAACCAAAATCATTCTAAAGCCATATCACATAGTCTTTGGTAATCAATTTGTGTTCAGTAAAACTTTACACATTTCAACATAAATTGATAATACATTAATACTACTCTACAGGAAATGTTAGTGTTTTGCTTATGAGCTGATACACAAAGAAAACATCAAAATTAATATTCATGGGCTGGTGATATGTCTCATGGGTAAAAGTGTTTAGGCACTGATCCTGATGATTTGGGTTGAACCCTGGGACCCACATGATGGTAGGAGAGAATCAACACCTGCAAGTCCTCCTAAAGATTGCCAAATATGGCTCCATAAATAAATAAGTGCAATAATTTAAAATTTAAATAATTTAAATAATGTTAAATTCAGTATTTACATTTATTCTATTATGAACATTGTTTAAATTGCCATAGTGTGGAATGTCCTTTGAATTGATTTGCTACTTTATTTCTTGTCCAGGCTCCAGTTTCTGAAATAGGTTCCATTTATTGCTAGTACGTTCATTATGCAAAACTCTTTGAAATTTACTTAACAGAATTAAAAACCATCCATTTACTTACCTGAATTCCAAAAGGTTCATTTCATGTTGATAATCTCCCTGGACCATCTTTAAACTTGAGGTGTGCTCTGATGTAGATGACTCTATCTTTCCTAAGAGCTGCATTACCTAACAGAAGTACAAAATGTTTGGGTGTGTGAGCAAAGTCACTAGCACTTATGCACGCACACATTCTTTCTGAAGACTCCCAGAGCACATCTGCATTAGAAAGTGATTCACCTGCCAGAAGACCTTCCCCTCCCTCCCTATTACCTCAGACCTAGTCCTCAGGGTGGCCCTTGTGCTGCAACAGAATACCAGCTGCAGCTCCCCCCATGCCGCCTGTGGATTCCAAAAATCATCTCCCTCTGCCATTCCCACCTCATCATTGCGTTCCAGCCCCCAACTCAGACGGACACACCCTGCTCCACCACAGGCTACACCTGACCTCGGACCTTCCCCATTCCCCTGTTTCCCAAGATACAATTCTCATGGTTGCCCCTGCACAGAACACCAGGGGCAGCTTTTCCTCCCCTGTCCAAGCCTCTGGTAGGTCCCTCAACTATCTCCTCATTGCCTCCTCCTCCCACACCCTCTACCATCAGCAAGCATTCCTCCCCTCCCACCGCTACCCCTGTGAACATACAAGCCTAGCAAATAAGTAAAACAGACAACACTCAGCCAATAAACAATCTCTGAAAATGTAGAGAAGAAACAGAAACCAAGGAATAAAACTCTCAACCAACAAAGACAAACCCCCAAACCAACACCTAGACCTATAATCACCTCAAACCCAGATGCTTAGACACCAGCATAAAAACACAATCAAGAATAGTCAGGGCAATATGTCTACACCACAGTCCAGCTATCCTACCACAGCAGGCCCTGAATATCCTAACATAGCTGAAGCACAAGAGAAGGACCTTCAAACCAACTTTATGAAGAGGTTATATATCCTCAATGAGGAAATAAATAAATCCCTTAAAGAAATTCAGGAAAACACAACAAAGAAATGGACCAAATACATAAATCTATTTTTTTAAAGCAAAGAAAAAACAAGCAAACAGCTGAAGAAAACAAATAAAAGCGTTCTGGAACCGAAAACGGACATAGAAGTAATAAAGAAAACACAAACTGAGGGAATCCTGGATAAAAAAAAAATTAGGAATTTGAACACGGACCACAAAGGCAAGCTTCACCAACAGAATAAAAGAGGTGGAAGAAAGAACCTCAGGCATTGAAGATATAATAGAAGAAGTGGCTATATCCATAAAAGAAAATATTAAATCTAAATACTCATGACAAAAAAATCCAAGAAATCTGGGTAACTATGAAAAGACCAATAACAGGATAGAGTCAGGAAAAAAAATCTCAGTTTGATGGCATAGAAAATATTTCCAACAAAATCATAGAAGAAAAAATTTCTAATCTAAAGAAGGAGATGCTTATAAAGGTACAAGAGTCGTATACAACATCAAGTAGATTGGACTAAAGAAAGTCCCCTCAGTACATAATAATCAAAACACTACACATATAGAACACAGAATATTAAAAGCTGCAAGGGAAAAAGTTCAAGTAACAGATAAAAACAGACCTATTAAAATCGCATCTGACTTCTCAGTGGAGACTTTAAAAGCCAGAAGAGTGTTGACAGAAGTATTGCAGACCACGGAAGGGATCAGGGCTCATATGGGCTCACAGAGACTGAAGGGGCAAGCATAGGGCCTACATGGATTTGCACTAGGTCCTCTGTGTATGTTATAGCTGTTAGCTTGGTGTTTTTGTGAGACTCCTAATCATGGGGTTAGGTGTGTCTCTTACTCTTTGCCTGCTCTTGAGACTCTTTTCCTCCTTTTGGGTTGCCTTGTCCAGCCTTGGTATGAAGACTTCCACTGTGTCATATTGTATTTTGCTTTGTCCTGTTAGGCTGTTGTCTCTTGGAGGCCTGCTCTTTTCTGAAGAGGAAATGGAGGGGGGAGGAGACTTAGACGACAGAGGAGATTGGGGGCAAGAAGGAGTGGAAGGAGGAGAAACTGTGGTTGTCATGTATTGTATGAGAGAAGAATCTATCTATAATAAAAAAGAAGAAAATGATTTCACATTACAGTTACAGCATTCTCGTGAAAACATTTCTAGGAAGTAATCCATTTCATTTTCTTTATTGCTTGTTACTTCGTTAATTCAATTTTATTTTGTCTTTGCTTTCTCCCTCCCTACTCACAGTCTAACCTTCCCTCATTCTATTCTCAGCTTAATGGCCAAAGGTAAGAATTGAGATATCTAATTGGTAATGTGTAATTACTTAAATACTTATTGCATACATGATTGCATGCCCAATCAGGCTCTAAGGGAAAACACACGTGGCAGACCTGAGATTTGGCCTCTGTGATTTCCAGAGTCGACCATAAGAAAATAACTTTTGTGACATGACTCAAGGCATATTCAATGGAAAAGAAGTTCCAGAAACTTCTAGGTACAAGAACTAGATTAAAAAATGCACAATGACAGCATGCAATTGAGCCTAAACAAATCTCAATCTCAAAGAATGAAGCCATAGCTCCCATGACAGATGAACACTAAAGACCAGCATCTTTCAAACAGTTGTTCCCTTAGCAATAAAAGAAGTGAAAATGGGGAGATTCGGATGGGTAAGGAATGAGAGAGCAGCCAACAGTACCTGGGTGGTTTCTTTTAGCAAGAGATATTAAAGATTAAAATAGGTAAAAGCATAAGAACTGAAAATAAGATCATATACTGGGACACGCATGGCAGAGGTGGGAGAAGAGAGCCAAGAAATGCTCATACCAAAAAAGCTTCGCTCAGCCCTAGGTAAGAGAGGGACAGGGTCCTTCTGAAAAATGAAGAACTTTGAATCTTCTGTACCTACATCCTATTAATTTTTAGGATAAATTAATAAAACATATATTAGTGTTTTAAATTTTTTGTTTTATTTTATTGTGTGTGTGTGTGCTATATATGCTAGTGCTCTATGACGCCACAGGAGAGTGTGGACTCTCCTGAAGCTAGAGTTACCTACAGGCAGTCACGCAACTGCCCAGCATGGGTTCTGGGATGTTAACTTGGGTCATCTGGAAGAGCAAGTGCTCTTAACCACTGAGCCATTTCCCTAGCCCCTAGTAATTATTTTTAAATGACTTATTTGTTCTTTACTTTTCAAATAAGTAAAGCACCAACAACGATTACAACAAGATATGAAAAATACAATTTTACTTAATAGATGTGTGCACCAGCCCATGATACTCATAAGTAGCTAGTACTCACTCATTCTTTCCCAGCAGGAGTGAACATTTGCAAGCATTGTGACCTGAAGGGACGTTCAAACTGCTCCAGATTCAAGAATAGCATATGCTACACACATGTACTGTGCTAAGTGAAAATGAATAGGACAGAGTACGTTTGAAGAAATCACAGTTCAGCTAGTTAGGTACAGAAATAGGGTTTTACATGCTTTTGACAGCTACTGCAAGGGGCACGCTTGGCCCCAAGTCTGGACTCCTGGGCTTAAAGCCATTAGCGTTCTAGGTACTCTGAGCACCAACTCGTTTGCTGGTCCCAGGTGTCTCTGAGTGCCATTCCTCGCGTGGGTAGTTTTCATTCAAGGAACCTGATGCAATGTTCATCATGGAATCTCATCCAGCTCTCTTCCTTCCTTCCCTGTCTATAACACAGAAGTCAGTTTTCTATTTCCCTGTCTCATCCAGCTCTCTCTCCACTATTCCTCCCAGACATGCCCTTAGTGAGCCTCTTGCTCATCTAATTCCTTCCCAAAAGGTCTGGACTAATGCCAGTATCAGTGAGAAAACCCCCTCAGCAACCAGTTTACCTAGGAAATGAGAATGAACATGGCACCTACTGACAGGACACAAACAAATCTACAGTCAAGTAGCAATTTGCAGGTAGCTCATTATCGCTGGGCAGAAAGAGTAAGTCAGAAGGCCCAGGCAATAGGTAGGTCCATAGAAGAGTGTCTATGATGCAGGTCTGAGGATGTTTATGCTTCATGTGAAAAATCTCACCCACCGCAGTGCTTAAGTACACATGTAGCATTATCAATGACACTAATGTTTGTCTATAATAACAACAGCTTCCATGGGAACTCCTTTTAAGCATAATCCTGGACTCCACAGTGTTGAAGGAAGCCAGAAAGATCACATATCTGCAATGACAGAAGCAACCCATGCTCACAGTGGAAGCCTGTGCTGGGACACAGAAGGTACTTGTTAAATACTTCTTGGTTTAATTGACTGAACTCATAATGTATACTAATGAGCTTCATATTAAATCCCTTGAGGTAAAGGGTTCTCTTTTCTGAGTAGCCTTTTTGCTGAGCTTTCACATGCTGATGGTAGCACCTTAAAATGTCCTACAAATCTCATCTCTTTCAGTTACCTTCATATCCAAGTTCTTGGAAATGGTGTGTAGGGAAGAAGCGAGTTCTTGAACGGATTTCTCAACCTGCCGGCACTCCTGCCTGATGAACTGGATGTCTCCAGAAAGTTTCACGATGCTTGAGTCACATCTAGTGTCAAGATGGAAAGCTGTGTGAGGTCAGCAGGCACACAAACTAGAAACTCCACAGTAGGATCTAGCCATTCACTTGCTCCCAAAGCTCTCCAGTTCTTTGACTAACATGTTGGCAGATGTGAGGGGCCATGCAGAGACTGAGACATGCTAGCTTAGTCACACTGGCCCAGTCACGGCACCCAGGTCCTATGGGAACATGGTGAATGGGACAACATTTTACATTTCAGGTATAGAAATTTTTTTCTTCCTTCCTTGCTTGCTTTCCTTCCTTCTTTCCTTCTTCTCTTCCTTCATCCCTTTCTTTCCTTTCTTCCTTCTTTTTAAAGCAAGATCTCACTGTGTGCCTCTGGTCGGTCTGGAACTTCTTATGTAGACCAGACTGGCCCTGAATTCATTGAGATACGAATGTCCTCCTCACTGCTGAAATTAAAGGCCCCACCACGCCTGGCTAAGCTGAGTGGTTTTTTTTATACATTTTTGTGTCTGGGTAATATACAAGGCAGCCTATGATTAGGCAAGCCTGAGAAATATTTTCTTTTCTCTATCATGTTCTAAATCTACTTTTCTCTCTTAGCCCCCAACTGCCAGTTTTCCTTTGGCTAGAAAAAAAATGTCTTGAACAAAATGTTCCACTCTATCTTCAAAAAGCAATGTTCAATTCTCTTAGCTTCTAACAAAACTTCTCTTCCTGGACTGGTCTCAAATTGGTGTTGCCTCATCGACAAAGGCAGTTCATACCGCCACCTAGATGAACATCGGTTCTTAGCATTGACTGTTTTAGGGAAGGAAGTCTGGTGAGAAAGAGGGAAGAAAACAAAGATCCGCCTGCCTCTCTACTGTTTCTCAAGCCAGTCTTAGAAAAGCTGCATTACGGATCAGTTCCTGCTGCTGCTTGTGTTTGAATGAATGGACAGAGCACAGAGGATCTGGATTTCTATAAGGCTGAGCTCTCAGAGAGCTCTTTTGGATAGTTGTCATTCTAGAAAACAACTTTCTGATTACTATCAAGTAATAGTCACTTACTAGGAACCACAATTTCATTTTTATCATGCCAAAATGAATAAATAACATAAATATCTTAGTTCTACCAATATTTTGTAAGCATCAGGACTAAATTGTTTTCTTAAACACTTTTGGAACCAAAAGTGAATTAAGATAGTAGTATTCTGTGAAGGAAAGGTGTGCTTGGCGACAGGAGGCTGTAGGGAAACAAAATTAGTGGTCAGTCTGATCTAGAATGAGAAGAATGTGCCATGCACACATGTCAAAAACTGTTGTACACATTTGTGTCTAGAAACTGTAATGGTTGGAATAGCAGCTCTCTTGCTGGTTTGTTAGAATGTCCTTATGTGGTCATACCACCCCAAAGAGCAGGCAGGAGCTGTTGCCACTTCCACTTCCTGTCCCCTTCTGCCACCCTCTCCTTACTCTCCACCTTCTGAAATAGCTGGTGTGTGCAAAGGAGGTTTCTGACTAAAAAGCTCGTGTCAAATAGACTGGGCTTTGAGTCTTACCTCTGCTGATGCTTAGGTTTGTTGTCTGCGATGTTTCTTAATGCTTATGAATAGTTCAGGGACCAATGATGCTAAAGTCCTGGCACATAGATGCATATTTTTACACTGAACTATTCCAGGGATGCTAGATATTGACAAATGTGTGCATGTCTTCTGATGCCTGCTCAACCTTTAGGCCTCTAAGTAGCTCTCCTGATAGTATTACTTCCCGAAGTTATTTAAGAACAGGAAGGGGCAGCGAGTGTGATTTAGACAGTACTTGGCACAGTGGGAGCATGTACGTGAAGTTGGCACCTTTATTTACTTATCTGAGAGTTACTCCTGACGTATTCTTACCCCACAGAGCCTAACTCCACATGTGTTGACGTCTAGGATTGACCACCAGCTTCTGAGAGCTTGCTTTCTACTCCTGAGGGCTGTTCTTTGTGTCCATCCTTCTCGAGGAAAATTTTACTAATGATAACAATACAAGCCCATTGTAAACATTGTTTTCTGAGGCTGGCTGACTTTGAAAACAGAGCCCATGGATGAGGGCTGACAGTGTACTTCTTTACTATAGGAGATATTTCTTCCTGAAATAAATTGCTTCAAAGGCTAGAGCAGACCGAGTTGCTGGCTGCGTACATCTGCCCTCTCAGTTGTAGACAGTGTCTGCTGCCCATACTTCCTCCAGGAGGAAAAAGATGAAATGAATGTATTTATCTGGTTCTTTGGCATTTTTGTAAATATTTTGCTTTTTTTTAAATGTCAAATTATAAGATACTTGAATTGTGTTCTACAACTGAAGTATTTACAGTTATTGCATTTTCATTTACATTCCATAGCAGACACTCTATGGACCCATCCTTCTTTTAGTTTATTTCTTGGTTGGCCAGATTTTGTTTTTCTGATTTTAATAGAAGAGCTCAGATATACATGAGTACTTAAGTCTGTAAAGGAAGCTGTCTGCTCTCACATACATGGAAGAATGATTTGAGGCAATATTTTTCTCTCATTCCTGGTGTGTCTAGAAGGGCTCAGAAGCATCTGCACTGTCCTGGCAGACTCTGCCACTCTCGTCAGTGGAGAGATGACTTGGCTAAGACAGTTTGTCTTCCATCCAAATATGATAGGCGATATTCTATTCTTCTCAGGAAAGTTCCACGTTCATGTAACTTAAGTACATTATTATATTTAAAATTTGGTTTTAGTCTCTCACTGAGCTTAATTCATTAAGTCAAACTTTAGAGTAAATAACTAAGACTAATTACAGTTAACACAGGGTGAATACTAGCTGCTTTGGGCATCTCATGGATGTTAGTAAGATGTCTTCCACCGGTGAGATCTGGGTGGTGGGACCCGACCCTGCCTCTCTCTGCCTATTCCAGTTTCTCTAGAGATGAAGCTGGACATCTTCAGAGAACTCTGTCACATAATCTCTGCTTTTGGATGTAGAGATTTAAAAATGGTGTGATTAAGTTTCCTAAGGCCACTTCCATATGCTCTTCTGTTTTATGATTATATCCAGAGTTTGTCTCAGATAACCAAATAGATTTCAGAATTTTTCCATAAATATTAGACATTTCAAGAAAAAATAAGACCTTGCCTTGAAGTTACAACTTCAGATTGAGGATAAAGGTTCACAAAATACTGCAGACAGAGAAATGTGCAGGCAAGTACTTTCATATCCAGGTCCTTGAGGGGAGGAGATGGGGGATCAGGAATTTCAGTCAGCCTGGGTAATACAGCAGTGCTCTGTCACAAGACACACAGAGAAAAGCAGGAAGAGACAAAGGCAGAAAGATATAGAGAAAGAGAGACAGAGGGAGAAAGGGAAGGAAGGAGTTAAGTAGTAGAGCATGTGGCTAGCCTGTGAAAAATCCCTGAGATTTGATTCCTGTGCCAAAAATTTGAGATAAAAAATTAAATTGGAGCAAAGGAAAAAGAATGCCACATGATCTTGATATTATTCTATTGTTCTTTTTGTCATTTAAAAACACACAATGCTCTGTCTCTGTATCTCTCTCTGTGGGTGTGTGTATATGTGTGTGTCACACATGTGCTAAAGCTCAGCTGTGGAGATTCAGAAATCAGTTCTCCCCTTCCACTCTGGGTTTGGGGATTGAACTCTCTAGACTTATACTGCAAGCACTTATACCCAATGAATCATCTCTTGGGTGCTCAGTTACTTTGAATCGACTTGTTGTTTGCCTTATGTGTAAAATAGACTCTATAAGAACGAAATAACAGACTTTGGGGGGGGGGGTAACTGATTTTTTTTAAATTTATTTTTATTTTTATTAATTACAACTTATTCACTTTGCATCCCACCTGTAACTCCCTCCTTCCTCCCCTCCCATTTTCACCTCCCCTCCTCTTCTCCACCCATGCTCCCCGCCTGCCCCCAGTCCACAGATAGGGGATGTCTTCCTCCCCTTCCTTCTGATCCTAGTCTATCAGGAGTGGCTGCATTGTCTTCCTCTGTGGCCTGGTAAGGCTGCACCCCCTGAGGGGGAGTTAATCAAAGAGCAGGCCAATCAGTTCATGTCAGAGACAGTCCCTGTGCCCATTACTAGGGTACCCACTTGGACACTGAACTGCCATGGGCTACATCTGTGCAGGGGTTCTAGGTTATGTCCATGAATGGTCCTTGGTTGGAGTATCAGTCTCAGGAAAGACCCCTGTGCCCAGTTATTTTTTTTTTCTGTTGCTCTCCTTGTGGAGCTCCTGTCCTCTCCACGTCTTACTATTTCCCACTTCTTTCATAAGATTCCCTGCAGTCTGCCCAAAGGTTGGCTATAAGTCTCAGCATCTGCTTTGATTCCCTGCAGGGTAGAGTCTTTCAGAGGTCCTCTGTGGTAGGCTCCTGTCCTGTTCCCTGAAATAACAGACTTTTAAGTGTCATCAGGATACCACTAAACTGAACCACATCATACTTCATTCAAAAGGAAGTGTTTGCTGTTTATGTTTTTCAATATATATATATACATATATATATATATTTAAGTAAGACTGTAAGTTCATTCATGTTTCTCTTATTATCTTGTATAACTCACCCAAATCTTAAAATTCTTTTGCATATATCAGATATTGTATAATAAACATAGAATGATATATAAATGTTGTATTTATTGAGTCTCTGGATTGTCAGTTAATTAAATGACTTTCTAAACATAAGTATTATTTCCTAAACACTACTGAATTTTCAGAGGAACAAAGTGATACTTCAGAACTTGGAGAGTCTTCCCTGGAGCCAGTAAGCTATTTTTGTTGAAGGACAACAAAAATGCTGGGCTCCTCATCTACCTCTATCCCTCCAGCTTTCCCTCTGAGCGATGCCCACTCTGGGTAAGATCCCACAGTCTTCTCAGATGTGACAGGTTTTCGAGCAAGGCATCATCACGTTTTGCTTCTTTCTCCCAGCTGCCTCTCATTTCATAGTTTGTTCCTCTGCTGAATACTGGGAGCAGGCAGGTATTCAACTGGACCCCATACTAAAAATTTAGATATGTTTCTTAAAAATTTTAACATGTATTCCTCTATCCTAATTAATGTTGATTCATGTAGTAATTCTGTAGATTCTATTTTCCTATGTCTGTCCTCTGCACTGGACATCCATGGCTACTGACTTAGTCTAGGCCCTAGCCACCTCTACCCTGGGTTGCTGCAACAGACTGCCTCTGATCTTATGCCCAATTTCTATATGCACCAACCATTTAGATGTTATTAGAATGCCACTAAATATAACATCACCTTACCTAAAATCCTCTTATGGATATCTATAATCTACATGAAGGTCACTTTAGCCCACAAGGTCCCTCATTTTTCAACGTTGGTTGTTTCCTTGGCATTATCTCCTATCTTTCCTTGAATGCATACTCTAAAACATCATAACCAGTATACTCTTCTCATGGGCAGGCCTTGGAATGTGCCTTAGCAGACCTTCTCTTTGCTCATTTCCATACATTTTTCTCCTATGTGAAGTGTCTTTTCCAACTTTCTTGGCTCATTACTACAAGTCTCTCAAAAACCCATCCTGAGTATTGCCTCCTTGGGCAGCCTCTTCTGCTCAGGCTGATGTGAACATTGCCATGGCAATTCCAGGACAGCATTATCTTCGTTGCTGGCAAGCTGTTGATAGAATTGGTTTTGCCAGGTAGACAGTGAGAGCTAGAAAGGGGACTGGGTTGCTGGATCTTAGCTTGGCATATGGCAAATGATGAGTGAATTGAATGAGTTGTAGCTTTTGTTTTGGTTGTTTTGAGATTGGGTCTCTCTATATAGCCTTAGATGTCATGAAACTCACTATGTAGATCAGGCTGTCTGCAAACTCACAGAGCTCCATTTGGTTCTCCTTCCTTATTACTGGGATGAAAGACATATGCCATCATGCCTGCTAATGAATATATTTTTATTTAACTGATGAAATAAATATCCTAGAATTCTCTACCTTAACTGTCTATCATCCAAAATTCAAGTACTGTTGGTGTGATACAATTAGGAGGTGGAGCATCTGACCACAGGAGCTCCCTACCAGATGAATAGAATTGAGGCCCTCATGGAAGTCTTCAGTTTTCTGACACACCCTGGAAGATGCAGCCCTCAAAGGACATTGGGGCCTGCTGTCCAGCCACTGAAACAGTGAGACACTCAAGCCTTTCTTCTTAGAATACCTGATTTCAGGTGTTCTGTGGTAGCTCTAGACACAGACTAAGACATTTGACATGCCAGTCATCTAATTCTTATCTGGTAATTTACATTTTGGAAAGAATAAGGTGAAAATGGAAAATTCAGGGACCAAGATAATAGATTTGGGCAGACTAAGTAGAGATGGACCATATCCGTGGTAATCCAACCACAAGTAATTTCTCATGTGTCTGTTGGTGTTTCTAACATTGCCATCATCTATAGTTTTTTTCCTGATCCATACACTATTAACACTTGATTTAAACATACAATACAAAAGATGTTACTCAAAACTTCATCTGTTGGCATACTTTAAATACTTTATTTCTTAGAAGGTGTGTTTATGTGAGTGTTCTGAGTGTAACTTTTGGCATTTGCTCAGCAGAAGGCTGTAAAAACAACTCTGGTAACTTTCAATAGAAAAGAAAACTGGACATTCTATGTAAACGTTCATGGAACTGGAAGCAAGCATCAGATTTTCAAAGTTTTATGAGACAGTTTCTTAACCACAGGTCATCCACTTAGCTCAATATAAATTGACACCTCATCTACTAAAATGTGAAAACATTTTGTGAGGAATTCAGTAGCCAAAAGCTGGCTGGCAAACTTTAATTAAACACACTTCTTCTCACCTGGCTACTCTTCCCCGAAGGTCTCCAACTCCTTGCAAGTGTTTGATGTTTAAATCCTGCACTGCATAGTTAGTTCCTGTGGCTGCCTGGTCTCGGATTCTTATTTGGTCTTCTAGGATCTGTCATTTTGAGTTAAGAACATCATTAATTTCCCAGTACTCATGAAAAGAGAACATTACTAAAATGCATACAATGTTTAAACACATGGGATGAAAGGCAGAGGGAGAAGGGGAGGGAGAAGGAGAGGGAGAAGGGGAGGGAGAGGAAAAGAGGGAAGGAGAGGTGTAAGGGTAGGGGGGAGGGGATGAAGAAGGGAAGGAGAGGGAGGGGGAGGGGAAGGAGAAGGAGAGGGGAAGATTTTTCAGAGAGAATTGAACTTTGCTTTAACTGAGGGGGGCTGATATAGTTTCAGTTGAGTGTTGCCAGGGACAAATAAGGTCTCAATAATTTCTGAACACTAGCCAAAACTCCAGGCTTTATGTGAAATCTTTCAATTAAAAAATACTGTCATCTACTATGGAAATCAGCATGGCCGTTCCTCAAGGAGCTGGGAACAGATTCACATCAAGATCCAGCTACACCACTCTTGAGCATCACCCACAGGACTCTACATCCACCACAGAGACACTTGCTCTTCTGTCTTCATTGCTTCTCTATTCATAATTGCCAGAAATAGGAAACAGCCTAGATTCTCATCAACAGATGAATGGATAATGAATATGTGGTTTACAAAATTGTTCAGCTGTTAAATAAAAAAGAAAATCATGAACTTCTCAGGGAAATCGATGGAGCTATAAAAATAAAACCAACCTCAATGATATAATTCAGACCCCAAAAGACAAATATGTATGCATTCTCTTATATGTGGATGATACCTTTCAAATATTCAATAGGCATGCTACAATCCATATTACCGCACTCTTTAGGGATAGAGTAAGGCTGTCGGAGGGAAAGGAGAATCTCTCAAGTAAGAGGAAATAATATGGAGAGATCTGGAGGAGACTGGTACAGGAGGACTGAATAGGAGACAGGAGGGGAAGGGACAGCTAACACTGAAGGCCCTTCGAGGGGTCATATGGACAGCGACTAGAGTACAAGCTTCTTAAAATATGTCCATATATGAAAAAATATGAAAGGAGCTGCCAAATAACAGAGGAGACAAACCCCAAACTGGACGTCATTTGAAGAGGGTCTACTCTGTGTGTGTTTAGATTTTACCCCTGGCTATTAGTCATATCTCCAACACAATCTGGCATTTTCCTATAGTACCAAATTGGTGTGCTGAGCATAGTGGTTTGAGAAATATTTTACACCAGTTTGTAACTATTAAGTTAAAAACAAAAAAATACCTCTCCGTGAAAAGTCATGTTTGAGTTGACAAACAGCGCCAGTGCACACTGGCCAACAAAGTGTTGAGAAAAAAGCACAGCGCTTCGGACAAACAAGTTTGACTTTAGTTATATTTGACAAATGCCTGAACCGTGTTTTACTTGATGAAGTTTACAAGGCAAAAGAATTTTTTAAAAAGTGAGCGATAGGAATGAAAAAGGCCATATATACACAGATTTTCCCATTAAAAAAACTGGCAGATTGGGGTAATCTAGGAGTGCAGAAAACCTGAACCCCAGACACAGAAGTCAGGAGCATGCTGATGCCAGCCCATTTTCTGTAAGGCTGTGGCCACCTCATGCCCATGAATATACGAACTGCACAAATGGGACTCAAATTGGGTTTAAATTTTTTTTAAAGGATGAAGAAGGGGAGCAGATATGGGAAGACTTATGGGAGAAATGAGAATGAATCAAAATATATTACATATCTGAAACTCTGAAAGCTTTAATAAAAGGTTGTATGTTTTAGAAAGTAAGCATCAAAAACACATTTTTTGGCTTTGTCTTTTGCATTGCTTTTTAAAGAAAAGACCAGACATAAGGCAGATGTGAGGCAGATTCTGTGAGCCTGGTCTACATGAGTTCTAGGACAGAGTGACATAGTAAGACTTTGTCTCAAAACACAAACAAACAGCAGAGCTAAAGTAACTGGCTCTGTTCAGTATAGAATATTTCCTAGGTCAAAACCAAGTAAATCAGTGTAGCGGTGACGAGTTGAAAGCGATCTCAGTATAATGTAGCCTTGTCCTGTCATGTAACATAGCAATGTAATGGAGACTGCTCTAACCCTGGAAAAGGAATGGCTACACTAAGACCTGTGTGTGTGTGCAGGTGTGTGCGTGTGTGCAGGTGTGTGCAGGTGTGTGTACGTGCAGGTGTGTGTGTGTGTGTGTGTGCAGGTGTGTGCATGTGCAGGAGTGGCTACATTAAAACCTGTGTGTGTGTGCAGGTGTGTGTGTGTGTGTGTGTGTGCAGGTGTGTGCATGTGCAGGAATGGCTACATTAAGACCTGTGTGTGTGTGTGTGTGTGTGCAGGTGTGTGCGTGTGTGCAGGTGTGTGTGTGTGCAGGTGTGTGTGTACAGGTGTGTGTGTGTGCGTGCAGGTGTGTGTGTGTGTTTACATGTGTGTGCACACGCATGTGTGTGGTGATAGTGGTGGTGGTGGTCGTGGTGCACCATAAGGCAGGACCATGACAAAAAAATGTCAGTATTTTTGGTCACTTTTTAGTTGCGAAGCAGAATATTTGACTGTTTAACTTTATATAAAGCCATTCACTTAAAAAAATTAAGATATAAGACATTCACAGTGGTGCACTCCTGTAATCCCAGCAGTTGGGGAGGCAGAGTCAGATGGATCTCTGTGAGTTTGAGGCCAGGGTGGTCTACAAAGTGAGTCCAGGACAGCCAAGGCTACACACAGAGAAACCCTGTTTCAAAAAAACGAAACAAACAAAGAAGAACTAAAAGCACAAGGAGACATTAGAAATGCTGTTGCCAAGGGTTTCACTGTGTTGGGAAGCCAGCATGTGCCTTTTTGTGAGGCTGGACTATATATTCATCTTCCTTTCTTCCTGTGCTGTTGTGCCATGAGGCTGGATTGAAATCATAGCAGAAGTATTAATACCAAAAGAAAAACCAAACACCACAAAGCAGGAATTTTTCTTAGAGAAAAATACGGTTGCTTATTGTTAAATGTTAATAATGTGCCCTGGCTATCATCCTTACTATATAAAAGAGCTTATTATATTAAACATAATTAAAAAGTGCTAAAACCCCAAAAGATGTATTAGCAAAATAAATGAACAGATTATTGACAGAGGGAATACAAATTATCATAGTCAGATTAATAATTGGATTCAACATCTTCAAGGGAAAAAAACCCCAGCACTTAGTTTCTGTACATTAGCAAGGATTGAAATAATAAATCTTGATGTTGGCATAGGCCCATTGCAAAGCATCTCATATAATGCTAATGGAGAGTAAATTAGTGCAGAGCTTGTGAAGACAATTTAGCAACATATATCAGGAACTTTTATAGTGTCTACACCCTAGTAATTCCATTTCCAAGAATATATGTTATGGAAGTAATCCAATAGACAAAGATATTTCAATATTGAGAAAATAATTAAGCAAATCATGATCTATATGCTATGTAAAAAGATTTTAATGATGTGAGTTTATTTTATGCTAAAGATGTGCTTGCACTTATAGTCTGTCTCCTAAGTGGAATGCTTACAAGGACTAGAGGGAGATTTCTCTGGGTGTTTGTACCACCATTTGGTGGTAGAGACTATTTTCCCAGATTTCAAAATTTCTTTCTGGATTTTCAAATGAATTATAATAAAGAAACATTAGTTTTAATAACTAGGAAAAATTCTCTGCAACAAAGCAGTTTTAAGGATAAAAATTTTCTTTACTGGCTTAAAGAATAAATTAATTTTTAAAGTTACAGTGAATTCCTGGGTAAAATGTTTGTCTTTATAGGTTTGGTGGTGCATGTCTGTAACCCCAGCGTATGGAATGCAAAGGCAGAAGAATCATAGGTTCAAGGCCAGCATTTGCTGTCCAAAAGGAACAAGCCACTTAGCTGCTGCAACTGTGATAAGATACCCCTCCCCCCAATTCTTTAAAGGACTTGAGTTAAGCATTATTTCATAGTTCAATATATCTATAGGGCCAATATGCAAGTGGACTAACTAGGGTTGATGAGTCTAGTTTCCTTTAAAATATCAGAATAGCATTCATTTCCTTATAAAATGTTCGTTAACTGGGATATTTACTAATGTTAGCCTAGTAGTTTCTGCTTCACAGTGTTTAACTGGATTATCTTAGAAGCTTGAATGTCTTTTTGTGGTCCCAGGGCTCAGCCTCGGGGCTTGCACATACTAGGCAAGTGTTCTACCACTGAACTATACCTTTTGGATTTGCAAGACAAGGTCTTACAGTGAGCAGGCTGGCCTGGAACTTGAGATTCCCTTGTGTCTTGCCTCCAGCTGCTGAGATTACAGGCAAAGGTCAGCATGTCCGGGCATATAAACACCACAATCACGTCCAGTGGTATGACTTCCCAAAGACCTTTCACTTCCTCCACTTTCTCAGCTGTATTATGAATGCCACTAGATTTACATACAAGTATCACGTTTACACAAGTTTGTGAGCCAGTTATACTGATTTAACCCCATGGGTGATGTCTGGTTTCTTTCTATTAAAAAAAAGAAAAACCTGTCCTAAAATCTCACTGATACTAGATGGGGGCAAGAATAGTGCAGGACATTGTTGTCAAGTTTCATGATTCTACAAGTTTTTGAACCTTTGCTTGAGGTATGCTCTCCAGATTCCTCACCCAAATGCCATCGTTTACATGCCTATGCACTCTCGGAACTCTGAATTAAAGGCCTGTAGTGAACATTTGTTTTATTTAGTCTAGGGATTCTGTTCGATCAAAACTTTGTTTCCTTTAACAGATTATATATATATATATATATATATATATATATATATATATATATTTTTTTTTTGGTCTGGTATGTTGATTAGTAGTAAACTGAACAAAATCTAAGCCCCATGGAGATTGTGTTTGGGAAGGGAAATAGACATTCACTAATCACTGTAGGCCATGAGAGCTACGGATAAGAATAAGGAGAAGAAACTGCTGAGGTGGGGAGGGGCTGCCCTAGTGTGGAGGAAGTGCTATCGTGCAGGGCAGCGTTGGAGCAGGAACTTGAGGGAAGTAGAGGAGCCATAGAGACAGGAAGACTGAAGTGAAGAGACTGCGTAGTTAGGGGCTAGCATGGCCAGAGAGAAGAGAGGACTGGGAGGTGGTCACTCTTTGGTTCCATTTCTTGATGCATATAAAAAGCTCGACTTGAACTCACTACAGTCTTGTAGATTTAGACTAATATTTGGCACATTAAAGAATTTTCTTTAATGGCTCACTTAGATGTATAGTATTTTCTAAGGAAAAATTTGTTTTCATTACTTTTTACCATAACAAACAGTTCAAATTTAACTCTTTCTCTGGAGCAATAGCTGCACATTTCTGTAATTGAAAAATGATTTTGATCTGGTAAGTAACTTAAACTTAAAAGCTCCCCTTAAACTTCATTTCTAGTCATAGCTGTCACACCTAGAATGATCACCTAGGTCTGTTTATTTTCCTTCCAAAATACAATCTCCATGGGGCTTACATTTTGTTCAGTTCACTACCAACTCACATACCAGAGCAAACACACCCATACCAGTTGTTGGGCAATGATGCCAACTCATGGAAACAGATGTACCTCAATGTTTTGGCTGAGTTTCTTGACAATGCTTGTGATGGTCTGTATGTGACTTTCTAGTAACTTCCTTGCAAGAGATTCTTCTTTCCGAAAGCCCTGGGTTCCCTGGAGGCAAGCGGAGATCTCCTCCTGGATGCGGAATGCTTGCTCAAGGAGGAAGGCTATGGTGCGCTCCTGGTTATTCAGCCTGTCTTCCAGTTGACTTGTCTGGTTGCTTTGAATGACAGGAAGAAAGGGACAGCCCCTGTTCAGAAGAAGAAGACATAGTGTTACTGGACTGAACACCTGTCTCTTAGTCCTTGTTCTCTTGCTGTGAAGAGACGCCATGGTCAAGGCAACTGATACAAAAAAAAAAGCATTTGCTTGTGCTGGCTTACAGTTTCAGAGGCTTAGTCCATTATCATCCTGGTGAGAAGCATGGCAGCACATAGGCATGAAGTAGCTGAGAGTTCTACATCCTGATTCATAAGCAGCAGGCAGAGACACTGGGCCTGGTGTAGGCTTTTGAAACCTCAAAGCCACACCTTCTAATCCTCGGTTCTCAACTTTACTAATTCTGCAACCCTTTCATACAGTTCCTCAAATTGTGGTGACCCAACCATAAAGTTATTTTCGTTTCTACTTTATAACTGTAATTTTGCTACTGTCATGAATCGTAATGTAAATCAGAATACCTGATGTGCAGGTATTCTGATATGTAACTCCCAAAGGGGTCACCACCTGCAGGTTAGAACTGCTGTCCTAATCTTTCCTAAACAGTTTATCACCTGGAGACTAAGCATATATGGGCCTATGGGGGCCTTTTTCATTCAAAACAAGGCTCCAGGAACCTGAACTCACTTTTCTACTGCTACTTTTTCATTTTCTTTCCTGTGTCCTGTGAGACATTTAAACTTTTTCAGAAGCTCAATTTGTGTCTCATCTAAGGAACAGATCAGACTTCTGCCTTGATATAGTATTAGACATCTTCGCATGCTTCTCAGGCAAGAGCTATTTCATAAGCAAAGATGACAAACTGTAAAGCTGAAATGGTAATAGCTGAGAAGGAATTAAGAGTTTCCTGAGGGAAGATGGTGGAAGCCTTCTTCAGTGACTTTTGTCTCTATACGCCCTTGTATACACAGTCTGTTTTAATCTAAAAAAATATAAGTTCTTATATATGACTTTAAAAATGCCAAACTGGGGGCCTGGGGAAGACCAACCAGCAGGTAAAATGCCTGCTGCACAAGCATGAAGACCAAAATTCATATTCCTAGAACCCCATACGAAACCAGCACAGCAAGGAACACCTGTTTTCCTGGGAAACAGAGGCAGGCAGCTCCTAGCTCACATAGCCACATCAGTGAGCCCTATGTTCAGTGAGAGACCCTGTCTCAAAATATTAGGGGACAGATGATTGAGAAAGGTACCTTATGTCAACCTCCACCCAACACCCACACAAACACACACATATTCATGTATGCAGGCACATCTATGTCCACACAAAGTGACTGTTTAGACAGTTTCTATGAGGTTCTGTCTTGGAATAGTAAATAAAATGGGCCACTGCATAAGAATTTTGTAGCCAAACAAACCTTTAAAAACATTGTATACAATAACTCTCTCTTGGTGACTTACATTATGCATTAGCTTATCAGTGTTTAACAGTATTATATTAATTTCACAGAAAAGGAAAATAGTTTATACACTAGGTAAAAGGTTGGCCCAAGGATCATTCCAGACATATGACTAAAACATTTGATTATTTTTATTCCTGAGCACAGGTCACTTCTAATGTTCTTGAGGGCAGATTTCTAACCTCTTAAATGGCTACAATTTCATTAGATTTATGTAGAAGAATTATATTAACCTTAAACTAGTCTGCAGTGCTATTCAGCTTCATGGGGCCTTTTATTATGGTACCATGTGGGAGCCTTTTTCTTGGAGCTTTTGTTTAGCACACTGAGCTTCTGCAAGAGTGCTTACTCTAAAGGAGTGTTTCTATGTGAACCTCGATGTGTTTTGAAAACTTTGAGTATCACTTAGTGTTGTATACAGGTGTGTATAATAAGTGCTCCAAAAGAGTGACACAGCAAATAGGGACTTGGGGCTGTGGAAACAGAAGTCTACAGAATGCTGCCCCAGCAGTGGTGTGGCATACTGGGAAAGGCCTCAAATAAGGCAGGCTCCTCTGGAGTCCTGACCACCACAGAACACACTTTACCAGAAGCCTGAATACTTGACCACTGTGGCACAATGTGTATTTCAAACAAAAAAGGAGGGTGAAGAATATGATGCTTACCAGGTGAGCCTGTCCACCCTTTTTTCTTTAAAATGAGAGATTTCTGGAGGCTTCATCATGGCATTTCTGTCTCTTTCATTGATTTAAACTATGACCTATGGACACATTTTGTGACTTACAGACAGTTTATGTGAGTATGAAGACTGATGAATCAGGCAGCCTGGAACTGAGGGGTTCTGCCAGCAATGTGCTAACCAGCTTAGGCATTTCAAGAGAGATCTTCCAACCTTTGGACGATAACCAACCAAGACCTTGTGAGGCAATCTGAGCCAGATCACCTAATGAATCACTCTGAACTCCCAGTCCATAGAAACTGTGGGACGTGGCAGCAGATAAGAAATAGGGACAGCGATTTATCTGAAACATTGGTGGCCTGAGATTAAGATGGTGATTCTGGACACACAGGGCGGACAGCCATCACAGAGATTAAGCACCCAGGAGTTAAAGAGATTGGAAATGAGCTCGGAAAAGTCTCATCTACAGGTTCTAATTTGTGTTTAACGAGCAATGATTCCTTTAATCAAAATTGCAATAAAAAAAACACTAGATGTAGGGGAAGAGGATAAACTTGAGATATTTATATAAAGTTTCCCATTGGATAACCTGAAATATTTCTAGAGATAGAGATTTAGGTGATAGTTGATGATTTGGTGAGGAGGGGAGCAATGAGATCGTGTGTCTGGTATGTGCCTGTATGTGCACATTGTGTCATGGGGAGAAGGCATTTTCAGTGTTGTTTAGTTTGAGCTAGGGGCTAACCAGACCACATTCCCCTGCAATCTTATAGGCACCGGACCGGGATGTCTGTCAGCCGGACTTCCAGCGTTTCAGCAGGGGGAGAGCAGCTGCTGCAGATGTTACGGTCTGAGCAGGGTTAGACCCTAACGTTGCATCCTCACAACCATCACTTAGAAAAGAATCCAGTTGCCCACTGTGGCCCTCCCCTGTCCTCCTGTCCACCTGGTCTGTGCTGTCAGCCTCAACTCTACCCAAACCTAGATGCTGTCTGCCATTCACTAGAGGGCCTGGACGCTGGTAGGAAGGAGTCTGGAATTCCTGGAGCAGCTTTTGGTTCTATGGAAAATGTTGCCTTTCTGTCTGCCTGTGAGTCCGAGTGACTGCAGAATCCCTGGTGAGGGTGCGCCCAAGACCACACAGTTCTGTTCTTAGCTCTAGAGGGTGCTTAAGGGGCCACATTTAGCTTTAGCTACCTTAAAAAACCCAGACTTCAAAGGAAGAACCGAGACCACTGCCAGGTCTAAGGGAACACCAGTTCCCCTGAAAGCTCAAGCTGCACCATAGGAGCAGCGGGTCTGTCTGCCTGCCCAGAAAGGGCCGCTTTCCTTGGCTATACCTGTGGCTGCAAGTCAAAGCCCAGGGTAGCCCCAGACTCCCCCAGTTGACTATTCACATGTACCAGTCACACATTTCAAAGTTCGCACTAGCATCCTGGCGCTTCTCACCTCCTCCTCTACCCTAAACTAGATGGTTCCATGTGTCCTTCGTATAAGCCTCGTACTTTTTCTACCTGTTTCTCTAGCTCTGGGCATGGCCAGTCTGCTTACTTTTCTCTCTGCTCTGGACTCTTCCACATGCGCTCTTTCTGTGAGAGAAACCATTTCAGGGGTTTCTTTACTGTGTTCTGAGTTACAACCCTGACAACTGATGTACATCTGCTCTAAAAAAACATAAATCATCTGAGACAAAGCGCAAAGCCAAAGGACCTGAATGATACAGTTCATTGGGGTAAATGATACAGTTTACAAGGGGTAAACTTTCTGGGTTAATGATAGTTTTGACAAAAATGCTGAATTAGCATGATTACCCTCTTCCCAACCTGAGAGAATTCCTATAAAAACTTGTAAGACCTGGAGAAAGCATGCATACTGTAAGAAATTCTGGGACCGTGTGTGTGTGTGTGTGTGTGTGTGTGTGTGTGTGTGTGTGTGTGATTTTTAAGGCAATGAGTGGGTTTCTGAATACATTGATGTTATAATGTGCCAGCCACTGCGCTCTCAGGAAGGAGGGGCTTATTCCCCTCACCTGCTGGGAGGGCTGACAGTAGGCAGATCTCAGCAGGTCGCCTGCTCTGGGACTTTATTTAGTGGAGAGAGTCACCTTGTCAAGGTCATATCTACTGGACTGGCTTGCATGCAGTGTGAGAGCAGGAAGGCCTGGCTTTGCTCTAACTCAGAACAGCTTTGAAAGGCCATCTCCACTTGTTTGGAGATGCAGTCTGAGTCAGATGGCCACTGTGTCCTGGGTGGGAGACAGCTCAGCCTGCCTGTGGGTGGGTGAAGTGGAGGCTTCTCTGTTGCCCTGCGGACAAACTACTCTTGAAACTTCAGACTTGCCTGGACTTTTGAGAACCACTTGCCAGAGCTGAGGACTTTGGTAAAGTTCCGAAAGAGGCAGAATAACAAGAAAGAGGAAGAGCAACTGACTCTGGACAGTTTCCTTCCTAGAATTCCAATACAAATGGCTCAAAAACTCAACTGCTCTCCTGCAGAAAGAAAAGGCTTGGCAGAAGGTAGGTCCTTCATATGTCTGACAGAGCTTGCCTGTGCTTTTCTGGAGCTTGGTGCTATAGCCACAACTTCCCACTTCTGGACTCATGGTGTGAGAAAGACATAAGATAAATATCTGAAAATCCTTCCTCACCAGGACTGTGTGTAACAAACAGAGCATGTCTGTGATACACAAAAAGAAGGCAGATGGCATACAAACAACTGAAGGGATCAGAATTCACCAGGCACTTTCTGTCCTTTACCTTCTACCTCTGGAAATACTACTTTCTCTTTCTTAATAAACTTTTTATTTCTATCATGATTCATATGTTCAGTTCATTGTTCTGGAAGACAAGAACTGGAAAATCTCATTAGGTATGCCTTCTATTTGGACTTAAAACACACCTCCTGGATATATGTGTTCCACTCCTGCCCAATCTTGAGGTTACAGATGCCTGTCAGCAAACTGACTTTTATTTTGCATGGGTGCCAGGAATCTGAACTCTGTTCCCCACTAACCTATCTTCCCCACAGTGCCTGTGGAGGCTAAAAGAATGTTGGCCAGATGGTTGTTGGCTGTCATATATAGGAATTGAGTGTGGGTTCTCTGCAAGAGCAACAAGCCATCTTTCCAGCTACTTCAGTTCTTTTCTGTCCGCTCTCACTGGACATTATTTTCTACAGTACCCTCAGGAGGAGTGCATGGTACGTAGGAATAAGTTAAGCAATTATAGCTGACTAATTTCTCTGTTCTCTTAAGGCTCAGTAAACAACAACAACAAAACAAGTCTATCAAGTTGCAGGATATTGCAACATTAGGGCAATTAGTTTGCTTTCCAGAGAAAAATTAAATAGCCTTGGCTTAGTAGCATTGTTCCTTCCTATTGCCTATATATCCAAGAAAGAAGATGAAGAGGAGGAAGGATGTGCTAAGGGCTTTTATTAGTCAGAGTCAACCTACTACTCATTTGGCTCAAAATGTTCTGGGAAATTACCAAATGGAATAGATACACATTCCTCTAAAACTGAGCCATGCTGACAGTGTTACCCTTGATCCGGTGTGTGAGTCGAAGCAGAGGAAGATGATGCCAGGCCCTGTTGATGGCGACGTGTAACCTAGCAGTGATGTAGATTTGCACATTAATTTCTTTGAGCTAATGCTTCTTTATGGTCTCTAGGCAATCTGTAGCCTGGGTTGTCAATAAAGGGGATCTCTAGTTTTCAGTTCTAGACCATGCTCATAAATGACACTATCCCCTACCCTTCCCCTTTAAGATTATTTTCTTGGGTGTTTTCATTGTGACAGACACTGTTGATCACGTTCCTGAATTCCTAATGGCCATCACAAACTTATGCATGATTTGGTTCATGCACCTGTCCCTTGTATCCTGTATGTTAGTTCCATCCTTTCAGATTGAGATGAGAGAGGTTTAGATGGAAACATGTGAAGCAACTCTACAGAAGGAAACTTGCTTAGAGGATCTTGGCCTCCAAGAAGGAAGAAGAAAATGAAGAATCAGCCTCTTTTGCTCTTGTTATGCTGTTTGGTGCATGGAACTGTTGAACTCATCTAGTGAGCACAAACTAAAAGGAAACACAGGAAAAAAGAGAGAAAACAGCTGGCTGCTTGACAATTTTTTGAGGTCTCCAAATTAACCAAACTCTAGATCCTGTTGCTATTGTGGTTATATAAACTAATGGTGTTTTTACAGTCCAGCATTTTTGCTTAGAGGTTTCTGTTATGTGTAGGTAAATGCAACTTTTCTGTACCTAGTGACTTAAAAATTACATTATTATTAATTTATTGTGTGTGCTGTGTGAATGTATATGTGTATGTCTATCAGCACATGATGGCTACAGCATGCGAGCAGTTGTCCTGGGGATCCAACTTACTGGTGGGTTCCTTTGCCTGCTGAACCATCTTGTCTGCCCCTATATTTAGCAATTTACCAATAAACATACACTGGTTAGTTTCTACTCTGTGACAGTGTAATTCAGTGTTTCTCATCAGACATTTGAATTAGTGATACAGGAGGACAGGGAGAAAAGTACAGATTTGTTGATTCCACCATAGACCTGTTAGATCCTAATTTTCAAGTGGGTCAGGAGAGCTAGGTTGTGTGTGCGTAAGGAGAGCACTTATATGATTTAAATGTACACTAAAGACTGAACACCACTGTGTCGGTTAAGACTGGTAGTGTGATGTGGGAATAAGAGAAGGCAGGCTACATAACGAACTGCTGAAGTGTGAAATGTAAGCGTTCGAGTTCTGGAGAAGCATCTTTGCAAGCCGGAAAGCATGCTAGTCTCAGGGAGCAACATGGACTCCATCACTTCAAAACCAAGAGTTACAGTTGTTGATCTTCAAAAACAGGGCCAAGAGGCCTGGCTCACTGTTTGGTTGTAAGTGCTGTGGTAGTGGGAAGCCTGTGGTAGTGGGAAGCCTGTGGTAGTGAGAGGCCGAGAGCAGGTGGTAGACCAACCTGCCATATAGATCTGCTGTAGTCCAGGGTTGTAAGGTGCCCCAGTATCCTCTCCTTGGGGGATACTGTAAGCTGTGATCAAGACTGTCCACAAGAAGACCAACAAAGCCACCTAACCTGGGCCTGGGGGGAGGAGGCTTGCAGAAACTGACACACCAACCAAGAACCATGCATGGACTGGACCTAGGCCGCCTACACAGGTGTAGCTGATACACAGCTCAGTCTCCATGTGGGTTCCCTAGTATGGGCAGTAGGGGCTTTCTCTGAAAAGGATGCTGTTGCCTGCTTTTTGATCACTCCCTGTTGGCAAGGCTGCCTCGCCAGGCCACAGGGGAAGATGATGTGCTCAGTCCTGATGTGACCTGATATGCTGAAGTGGGTTTGTAGGGGTGGCACTCCCCTTTTTGAGGAGTCAGGGAGAGGAGATAGGGAGAACAAGGAGGGAGGATTGGGCTGGGAGGAGAGAAGAGAGGGGACTAGACAAGGATATAAAGTGAATTAAAAAAAAAGATTGTTTCTACTCAGAAAGTGCAGAAGCAGAGGGACCAGTGAGCAGGACTTCCCCCTGCCCCGCCCTTCCCCCCCCCCCGTTTCTGGTCCTGTTATAGCTGGCTAAGTTGTATTTCTATTCTATAGGGCTTGTTACTGAAGCCTCTAAGGAGGCAGCTCATACTGCTATGCAAATGCATTTTCTTGCACTGTGGAGACACCTAAGGACTTACACAAATGCTGGTCTATCTCTCTTCTCCGGTGGTTTTAAAGGCTTATTTCTAAGTTATTTTATATCTAGAGAACTGTCTGGAGCATTCCTTCCTTGACATGCCTAAGACTTTCTGTTACCTAGCGCATAATTATCATGCTTGTTAGTAATGCTCTGCAAAGCAATAACCAATGCCTCGTTAGCTTTAGTCATGGGATTCTTAATTGACAAAGGCCTTACTTTCTCCTGCCAATGCCCACTGCTGTAAGGAAAGTGCTTTCCTCACTTATGCAACAACCGGAAGAACAAACTTATGAATATTTTTAATGTAATGGAAATTCCTGATGGAACTGTTATTCAAACCGCCAGGTTACTCCCAAAAGATGACTCACCCGGAGACCTTTCACTGGAATGGTTTTATAAACACAAACAAATAAACGAGATAACTCTAACTGATATGCTACACTAAGGTGACTTTGATTTAAAGTTGACCTTGGAGGGGAAGAAATAACTGAATATTCCAGACATTGGAGTTACTAACCACAGGATAAAGAAATCCTGGGGCCTCTCCAGAGACGCTTTGCACACATCACTGACTAGCTGAATCTGAACAGATTTTCCCCAGACTCGAGAGTTCTGCTTCTCTGAGCTGGTGTGACTTACACCAGCTGTGCTGTGGCTGGCAGAGGCCCTGGTACATGAGCCCTTGCTTTGCTGCCTCTTCTGTCCCTGTGAGGAGAGCACTAGATTTGCTTAGGAGCTTCTGATAACCACTTTGGAAACCTGTAAAAGCCAGGGACAAAAACATGAGAACTTAGCCCTCTTCTGAACACAAAAAGCCATGCTGAGAAGATTTTTCTACACTTTCACAAGATCAACTTTAAGGAGTAGTTATCTTCAGAGAGCACAGTGTACTGTAAGAAAATGTAAAGTAAAAATGTAGTGAATATTCTGGTGGCTTACAAAAATAATTCTATGATCATTTGGGAATAAAGAATTAGAAAGAAATATTTGTTGTAGTTTCTGCATTTCTTGTCTATAACCACCTATGGTTTCCCCATTTCTGGTCCATAACCACCTATAGTTACTTCATTGCTTCTCTATAAGCACCTATAGTTCTGCATTGCTTCTCTGTAACCATCTATAGTTCTGCATTTTCTCTGTAACCATCTACAGTTCTGCATTTTCTCTATAACCATATATAGTTCTGCATTGCTTCTCTGTAGCCATCTATAGTTCTGCATTGCTTGTCTATAAACATCTGTAGATTCTCTATTTTGTGTCTATGTCCACCTATAGTTTCTGCATTTCTTGTCTATAACCACCCAATAGGTAGAGGTTTTAAGAGGATTACAAAATGAAAGCCATACCTGACGCAAATGACATCCTCTTTTTTTTTTTTTTGTGGAGATATTAGAGTGGATAAAGGTTGTAAGTAACACCCTTGTGTGGATGGAAGCAGGGTGGACATCTGGGTTGCACATACAAATAAAATGTGTGCTTGTAGCAGTAGGAGCTGAGGATGTTTGGAGTTCCCATAGAGTTTGTAGCCTCGCTAAGACCTTTCCCATGAAAACTTCTCCCTCCCCCTCCCTCCTCTCTCCCTGGTTCTCTTTCCTCTCTCCTTCTCTCTGACTATCTCTCTCCCCTCTAAATAACATATGTGTCTATGTGACTTCAGTATGAAAAACATATATGGAATTGGAAGACCTGGGTTCAAATTCTTGTAATTTTTATGTAGCACAATGAGCTGCCCATAAAATATATGTTGAAGTCTTAATAGCTGTTATATCAGAATGTGACTTCTTTTGGAAGTAGAGTCATTGCAAATATTGCTGAGATGAGGTCACAGTGGAGTATCAGGGGCCTTGAGCCAAGATGGCTGGTGTCCTTACATGAAGATGGCCTTGTGAAGGGCAGAAAGGGGGTGAGAAGAGAAAGGGAGAGATTAAAGTGAAACTTCTATGAGCCAGGAAGTGCCAAGGATTGCCAGCTATCATCAGATGCCTGTGGAAAGCTATGCAACAGATTTGCCCTCCCTGCACAGAGGAACCAACCCTGCTGACTCTGTGGGTTTGGCCTTCTGACTTCCGAGACTGTGAGATATACATTTTGTTTAGCAACAGCTGACTGGTGGTGATCCTGGCAGTCCTGAAAGTTAACACAAGTAGTTAGAGGGATGGTCCCAGCACAGCAGACAAGTAAGGAGTTTAATTAGTGTCTCTTACTTCTATAGAGTCCTTAGAGCTAGTACCTCACTCCTACAACTGTATTTTAATTGTGTTTCAACTTCATAATGACCTTGGCACATAAACTAAACTTTTCTGAGACTTGGAAGTTGATAGTGTCTTTCCTCCCTCACTGCAGCATCCTATAGGAAGTTAATGCCTCTTTCTGATGCTTTTGCACCTCAGAGAGGGGAGTGTGCTCACCTCCTTGCTTTTGAGTGTGTACTTTGCCTCCAGTGTCATGTAGTTTTCCCCTAGTCGCCCTTTTTTTCTCTGTTCACATCTCTTCTCGCTGAAACCTCACTGAGTCTCTCTGGAGAGCTGAGCTTAGTGTGGCCAATGTATGCTCCAGTGACATCCTTTATTTGTTGTTTCTTAGATGTGGCAAAAATTGAGACCCGCCTGAGGCAGGGACAGCTGGCTTTCTTCTGGCAGCCTTGTACATGCATAGCACATGATGCCTGTGGCTATACCTACTCATCACCAGCAAGTTGCCCATCATGGGCAAAGGTGAATGAGGGAAGATTACAGAGAATCAAAGACTGTCGTGGCTGGTGACAGCACAGTCTGCCATACCCCATAAAAGCTTAGCAATAGAGCCTCGCCTTCCATTCTCATATATCATGATGTGAGCGAGCTGTCACTGTCCTAAGACCTGGTGTGACTGTCTTCCAACCGTAGAGGTCACATTCTCACAAGAAGAAGTTATCAATCCTTTATTTGCCCATTTGATTCATTGAACATTTTATCTGTCTCAGTTTTAAATACTCTGTAACTAGCAGCCAGACCCCTGTCTTCCCAAAATGTACCCTCAAGAGGGTTACTGAGATGTACAGTACACCTAAGAACTGTTCAGTATGAAACAATAATGTTTCTCAGGCCTCCTTTTCATTTAGAAAACTGAGAATTTTCCCCTTAGGCAAGACAGATTAGAAAGTCAATATATCTGATATCAAAATTTGTTTGTATTTCTATGCTTCTTACTCCACCCACCCTCACTCCCTTGCATTCCTGCCTGAAAAATGTCCTTGCCCAGGTGTCCACAGGCCCATATTCTGGTCAGCTCAAACGCTATCCTGTCAGCAAGAATTGTTCTGGCAGGCTGACTAGAAACTTGCGTCTCTTCCTTTTCTGGAACTAAAAATATGTGACATGGGAACTTGTTTAATTTGCTCACTGGTGACTTTGCAAGTGCTGGCCCAGTGCTTGCATATACTAAGTGCTCAGTAAACACGTAGGTGAGTAATGACCAGCTTCTGAAGGATTAGAAGGGACCTCAGAAAGTTCCAAGGTGAGGAAAAGAAATTCTTCCCTTACGGGAGAGCCAATTAAATGAATATCAGAGATTCATGAGGACAATTTGCTTTTCATTCAAGATTAAATCCCATGAGAAGATAATTTATGTTCTAAAAGTATAACCCACCCAGTTTATCACTTAGGAAGGTGTGGATAAAAAGTCATGGTCAGAACTGAGAAGTATCAAGAGCGCATCACTGATTGCTTGAAATCCTACTCTATTACACAGAAGGCAGAAACTGATCAGAGAATGGAAGGGGCTTTCTTTCTCAGTTTACAGCCAATTGAGCTATGGACACAAGAACTCACTATGGAAGTCCTGAACTCCATTTGTGTGCCTTCTACCAGCAAGAGAAAAGCAATGAGAAACATGACTTTTCAGTCCAGTAAGCTTAAATGAGCATGTGTACACCATCATAAAGTCCGTGTGTCTGCTTATTGTGAATTAACAAACAAGTATGCAGTTCAGAACGATTTACTACATCACCACCGTTGTCCTATAAATACAAACATCCTGCTCCCCTACACATGTGTTATTAACATGACCTAACATTTAACAAGTTTTGATAGTTATGTGGATTCTACTCCAATTGACAGGCCAAGGAGGGCACGAACACAGCTAGTCTGCCACCCTCTTTCGTGTGTATATCTCTAAGCTAATCCTTTTTATAGTCTAGGAATGATATCTCTTTTTTTTTGCTCAAGTTTTGCTTTTGGGGGCTTATTATTACATTTTTAGTACTTCCCTTAAACATATTGATATTTGTCTATAAGGATGAATCCCTGACTCTGTATAATGTCTACTAAGGTAGTTCAGTGAGTGGATAATGGCCTTTATTTGTCTAAGTGCCTCATTTGCATTCCAGGATGTCTGTTGCCAATTGGTGATTAAGAGGGTATAGTTATTTAAAGACAAAAACCTGTTGAATTTTTTGATTAAATATGTCAATTCAAAATTCTGCAGTGATAGTTGCAATGTCTGAATGACATTTTGTTTTTCTGCTAGTCAGCATCCCATAAATACTCCTGTAAGTGGAGCTTACACAAGTCAGTCCTCCCAACCATCTGCCTTTCTCCATTGTATTTGTCAGCGACAGTTCGCCAAAAATTGATATTCAATGCACCATGATAGACTGCTGCTGGGCTCTTAAAAAGCGTAAGGTTATGGAGCCCCTGTGTGTGGGTCTGCAGCCTGAGAGAATAGACGTGAAGAGAACAGTAGATCTGAGCCTCTCTGGTGGTAAATAAAACAGGCACATGACTTAGGCAGTGAGAGGTGGGTGTGTGATTGTGAGTGTGACTGATGTAGACATGAGCATTAGAACCAGGCAATCTCTGTCTGACCTCCTTTTTGCTGAAATCCAACTGGGTGAGATAGCTAAGCTCATAAAGCTGCTTGCTGCCAAGCCTGGTGACTTGGAACCCACATATGCAAGGACAGAATCAATTCACAAAGGATGACCTCTGACCTCCACATGGACATCCTGGCCCACATGCCCCAATACATATACATATAAATACATACATAAATAAATGTAGTTAACCTTTTCTTGGTCTGAAACCCAAGATAATGTTTTGTTGTTGTTTCTTTGTTTTGGTTTTTAGAGACGTGGTTTCTTTGTGTGGAGCCTTGGCTATCCTGGACTCGCTTTTGTAGAACAGGCTGGCCTCAAACTGAGATCCGCCTGCCTCTGCCTCCCCAGTTCTGGAGTTAAAGGTGTGCACCACCACAGCCTGGCTCAAGATAATGTTTTAAAATTTAAGGTTGTTATCATTCTCCAGTGGTTTATTCTCATATCTCTGACTTCAAACTAGAATTATCTTAATAAATCAAAGGAATAATTTCTGGCTTCCATTTGTCACATGCAGACAGGTGGGAACAACTATCCTTTTTTCTAGGATACTAAAGTTAGCTAGTATGTCCTTTATAATTAATTTGGGGAATGCTACATTCATTGTTCCTAGTTAATTTATCTAAATGGCACATTTTTAAAACACTAAGAAAAATCATTTCTCCTGTTTTGTTCCCCACCCCCAAATGGTAAATCCATACTCATGCACGCAGTGGCAGGTTATGGAAAGCATGAAAAGAAGTAAAACACTGGATTACTAAAATGAATTAAATATATTTGGCTGAGAACAGGAAAATTCTTAACTTAAATATTGCTATAAAAAGCAGGATTTAATATCATTTTCATTGTCAAAGATGCCGCTAAAAATCAGTCTACCATTTATGATTTTTCTTCACATTTACTCATTTCATTTATTTGGCCACATTTCTTCTGTAGTTAGAATACATATTATAGAATCAGATTTATTTTAAGGCTGCAGTAAACATTAAGAACTTCTAGTCCAACCTCCTCATTTTGCAAACGAAAAGAAGGAACTAAATATCCCGAGTACATGGTGACAGCAACAGTGGAAGAGCCAAGACTAAATCGCAACTGCTTTGACTCTGTCACCAGGAGTACAGATAAACCCTTTTATGTGTTGAAGAGAAGACAGCTCCAATCCATATGCATTACTTCTGAAACTTCACCCTTAAAAACAGAATGCTGGGATCATATGGACAACAAGCATCTACCAATAGTTGTGTCCTAGGGACCAGAGCTGTCCCACTCATTTGGACCCCTATAAATGGGCTCCAAGTATAGCACTGTAAGTAGAAATGTAAGTAGGAATTTGATTTTTTAAAAAGTCAAATTTTGTAAAGGGTCTCTCTAATTTCTTTCTCAGCCCATTTGTCTTTTGCATATAGGAGGGCTACTGATTTTTTTTTAGTTGATTTTGTATCCAGCCACTTGGCTGAAGGTGTTTATCAGCTGTAGGAGTTCCCCGGTAGAATTTTTAGGGTCACTCAGGTTTACTATCATATCATCTGCAAATAGTGATACTTTGACTTCTTCCTTTCCGATTTGTACCTCCTTGATCTCTTTTAATTGTCTTATTGCTCTAGCAAGGACTTCAAGAACTATGTTGAAGAGGTAAGGAGAGAATGGGCAGCCTTGCCTTGTCCCTGATTTCAGTGGGACTGATTTAAGTTTCTCTCCGTTTAGTTTGATGTTGGCTATAGGCTTGCTGTATATTGCCTTTATTATGTTTTGGCAAGTGCCTTGTATCCCTGATCTCTCCAGGACTTTAAACATAAATGAATGTTGGATTTTATCAAATGCTTTTTCAGCATCTAAGGAGATTTTCATGTGGCTTTTTCTTTCAGTTTAGGGTATCAAAATATATTCTGAGATTCAGAGCCAAACTTTGGGCATAGTGTAGGGAATCTTATAAAAGAAAGGGGAGATAGAAAGACCTGGAGGGGACAGGAGCTCCATAAGGAGAACAACAGAACCAAAAAGTCTGGGCACAGAGGTCTTTTCTGAGACTGATACTCCAAACAAGGACCATGCATGGAGACAACCTAGAACCCCTGTTCAGATGTAGCCCATGGCAGCTCAGTGTCCAAGTGGGTTCCCTAGTAATGGGAACAGAGACTGTCTCTGACATGAATTCAGGGGCTGGCTCTTTGATCACCTCCACCTGAGGTGGGAGCAGCCTTACCAGTCCACAGAAGAAAACAATGCAGCCAGTTCTGATGAGACCTGATAAGGTAGGGTCAGATGGAAGGGGAGGAGGACCTCCCCTATCAGTAGACTGAGGGAGGGGCATAGGAGAAGAAGAGGGAGGGAGGGTGGAACTGGAAGGGGGTGGGGGAGGGGCTACAGTTGGGATACAAAATGAATAAACTGTAATTAATAAAAATAAAATAAAAAATTTTTAAAAGTCAGACTCTCCTGATGATTAACATGTCTCAGACTTTCCCGGGTTTTCATCACAGTGACAACAGATCTGCTTGGTTTCATTTGAAAGTTATAACTATCTGTGTACTGTGTTATGTGTCACTCCATGCCCCAGTTGCACTATTTCCCCTCAGATCTACAAGGAGTCCATGAAGTCACTTAAAGAGAAGGCAGCACCACGTGTTTACCATGAGCTTTATCTGTTTGAGGCTGTTCAGGCTTTTCTGAAAGCAGAAAAGTACTTCGGTAATTTCAAAGGTTTCATTTAGCCAATCTAATCTCTACTGAGTCATTAAATGCAGTAAGTACTTAAAAGCATTAATTTATAGACTTACTTGTCAACATATTCAACTAGATCTGTAGCGTTCTTGGTTGACATTTTGGCTGGAGATAATCTTACCTAAAACAGAGGTGACATATTCAAAATGTGTCATGTGATGCTTTGGTGGGCTACTCTTCATCCAGCTTGTCTTTAAAGAAATGTTCTTATTTAAAATAAAAAATATAGCACCAGTTAACCTTACATAGGTTGTGTTTGCATTATCGGTGACTAAGACTGAAATTAGGATCTCTCCTAAAGAGCTTTGCTTCATAGGTTTGGTAACATAACAGGAAAAGCTTTTTGGAAGTTAAAGCCATACATCATTCCTAGATGGAAACTCCAATGATTACTGACTGAGTTTTGAAAAAAGTCCAGAGACGATCAATTATTCCTTACGGAGTAATTTCCTAAGGGAATCAGCTAATTTTCAAAACAGCCTCAAAGTAGAAAGTTAGTAAATTGAAGTAATTTTGTATTCTAAAAACCCCTACATGTCAGATTATTATAGATGAAAAATAAAAGGCACAGAACAGCTATATGTATAATTTAGAAGCATGAAACAAGTTGGCTATATGAACATTTAGCTAAAAATCTCTAATTCACTATTTTGTTACTTCTAGAAGGTTCTATTTCTTTCCAAGCATTGATAATTTGGTTACATTCCTATGATGAATAAAGGTACCAAATAAATTCACTATTTCCATATATGGAAGAAAACTAAAGATCCAATGCCTTTTTCTTTCTTTCTTTTTTTTTTTTTTTTTTTCAAGACAGTGTTTCTCTGTGTAGTTCTGGCTGTCCTGGACTTGTCCTAGACCAGCCTGGCCTTGAACTCACAGAGTTCCATCTGCTTCTCCCTCCAGAGTACTGGAATTAAAGGTATGCACCACCACTACCATCCACTCTAATGCCTTTTTAACAGTTTAAAAATGCAGCAAGTTTTATTCTAATTTTAATAGTCAATCACTGAACTGGATTCAGTGGAGGGAATGTAAGTGGTATTCTTCAGTTAACAAATCAAACAAGATATGTTTGTTGGCAATTTTACTTGGGCTATATCACTGCATAGTAAAACAATAGAATAACATGTTATGATTCTTGTTCAAAGATTAATTCTTTAGCAAGTTTTAGTGGGATCAACTGTTTTCTGGCTCAGGGTCAAAACACTTAATTGCAAATACCCCTTCTCCAAATAAACTAAATTTGAAAACCAGGCAACTCTAATATCAAGAAAGCTTGTAGTGATCATGCTGGCTCGATCCAGCCCAGTTGGCAGGAGGCTATGAGAACAGGCTCCAGGCTGGTCAGGCTGGGTCAGTGGGCCCTGGACTACTGTGGATTAGGATCTGCAAGAGCTTGGACTGCCTTAGTCCAGACTTCCCCTACAACAGTGTTTCTCAACCTATGAGTTGTGACCTGTTTGGGAGTCACATGCCAGATATCTTGCGTATCAGATATTTACATTCCAATCATAACAGTAGGAAAATTATAGCTATGAAATAGCAACAAAATAATTTTGTGGTTGGGGGTCACCACAACATGAGGAAAGTTGAGAAGGTCTGCCCTAGAGAATGCTCCCACTGGACACTTGTGCATTTGTGTACTGGATACCATACTATATCCCTACAGGACCCGAGCAGATTTTACCTCGCACCAGTTCTCATTACTGTTTCCTAGTGCAAATGCTTTGGGTCCCGAACTTGCCATTCATTTTATGCCACATATTTTCTACAAGGAATTCCAAGGGTAGTAGGAGTCTGGTCTTGGTATTTCCTCATCAACTGATTAATCTTTGCCTTATGTATTTGATAACCAATAATGCTGTATAAATATTTATGGAATGAATGTGTCCTAAGAAAATGAATTACTAGAATATTTGCATCATTTCTACTTTGGGGGTATAATATATATATATACACATATATAATATATATACATATAATATATATATATATGCTTTTTAAAAGTACTCTTAGAGTCTAAGATGTGTTTATATGTAAAAATTATTTCACAAATAACTATAAAATTTTTACATATGAGTCAATTTTCACCTTACACAGTAGCATTTATAATGTTACAATTTACATACTACAAAATTCTTTCATATATATTGTGATTTCATTTTCCTAATAGTTCTATTAGATCAGTTTCATTGGTTTTTCATATATGACAGAAGTTCCTTTAACTTAAGATGACTCCTTTCATAGGTGAAGAACTTGAGAGTTGGGGAAGTAAAGGATCACATGATGATGATCGCATTATGCATTGAGCCTCTCTTGCCTGCTAGCACTTTACTTAAATAGCTCATCACAACTCACAACAAAAGGTGGCCTAACTAACATATTTTATATAAGAGGAAACTGAGGTTAAACAACCATCCAATCTAACACGGAAACTCAAAGCTCAATGCTATGCTTGCTTTCTGGTACCGTTTTCATAAAAGGAGACTGTATATAATGCTCAGCTGCTGTTAGACCTGCCAAAGTCCAAACCACAACTTGCTTTGCATAGTCTTTATTATTAATGCAAAGTATGAGAAGTACTAAAAAAGGAAATATTGCATATGACTATTCTTTTTCTTAAAGAATCTTTATCATAATAAATTATCAAATTTAGAAACTTAACCCCATATTAAAATCAATCCAGTTAATATTTTTAGAAACTGAGATGATTTTTTATGGTAGCTTTGCTGTGCTCGTTCACTTTATCAAGGCAGAGCAAACAGAAACTGCAGAAAAACAAAAACGAAAGCCATTTTTCTTGGATTCCTTCAAACTCTAAACAACCCTGAGAAACTGAAGAGGCTGAACAAATTATTCCACTCTTAGCATGAATATCTGAAAGTACTTGCTTTCTTTTCTTCATCATTGGCTGAGCCAGGAGGGGGGCCATCAGGTGGAGCAGGCTGCTCTTCAGCAGGCAGGGAGGCACTTTTGTTTACA
>CM053743.1:90005377-90020638 GCA_028658305.1 Pachyuromys duprasi | reverse complement strand
ATTTCTTTTCTGGTCTAGTCTATTTGGTGTTCTGTAGGCTTCTTGTATGTTGATGGACAATTCTTTTTTTAAGTTGGGAAAATTTTCTTCTATGGTTTTCTTAAAAATATTTTCTGGTCCTTGGAGCCTGGAGTCTTCTTTTTCATCTATTCCAATTATTCTTAGGCTTTGTCTTTTCATGGCATTCTTGATTTCTTGGATGTTTTGTGTTTGGGACTTTTCTGATTTTCTTTTTTCCTTGAGTGAGGAGTCCATTTCAGCCAGCGTATATTCAGCTCCCGAGATTCTCTCTTCCATCTCTTGTATTCTATTGTTGATGCTTACCTTTGTGGTTCCTGATCTTTTCTCTAAGTTCTTCAGTTCCAGGTTCTTCTCTGTTTGTGTGTTCTTTATAGATTCTTATTCTGTTTTCATGCTTTGTATCGTTTCCTTCAACTGATTGACTGTGTCTCCTATTTTTTTGGTTGTTTTCTCTATGTATATCCTTAATTGTTCCTGTATGTGGGCAGTTAAATTCTTCTGAATTTCTTTGAGGGCCTTGTTCATTTCCTCTTTTTGTCCCTCTTTTTGTTCCTCTAGTGTCTGCATAATCATAGCTTTAACATAATTTTCCTGTGTCTCCGCTGAGTTAAAATCTCCATTGCTTTTGGGTGTTTCTGGTGTCCTGATTTTTGTTGGGTGAGTTCTTTCGCCGACTTCTGGGCATTTGTTTATATATAATCAAGGAGTTGTTTGTGCTTTAAGGCTGAACTTCAGACTGGACCTGTCAATCTGTTGTGTCAGGGGTATTCTTCAAGAAGATCAGGGAGTTCCAGTGGTTTGTTAGTGTGTGTTGTTGCCTCAGTTGAACTCTGTTGTGGGCTCTGTGTGCCCGGCTTCCTGCTCTGTGCTAGAAGCTGTGAGCACCGCAGGCTGGTCACCCCTCTGGTCTGGAGGCGTGGCTCCTCACTCTGTGCCAGAGTCTGAGTGTCCAGTTTTGAGATGTCAGCTGGGGGTGCTGCTCTGCTCAGGAGGCTCCATGCTCCGACCTGGGCTTGCTGCCTCCACAGGGAGTGTGCCCACGTGATGCAGCCCTGTCTGCGGAATGGAATCTGGGGCCTTCTCAGTCTGGCCCGTGGACACACACAGTCTGGAGTGGTTGTAGGCATTGCCCACCAGTGTGTGCCTGCTGTATGCAGGCCTGTCTGAAATGGTACCCTAGGCCCTCTCAGTCTGCCCCATGGACACACACAGGGACTGAGGTGGTTGCCGGTGGAGCCGAGCGGTGTGTGCCCAGTGCATGCAGGCTGGTCGAAATGATACCCAGGGCCTTCTCAGTCTGGCTCAGAGACTGTGTGACCCAGTCTGGTACGGCGGCTGTTGGCGCCCAGAGAGGCTGCTCGTTCAGATCAGGGCTGTGCACTGCTGGTCACCTGGAGTGTTTTCCAGGGAATAACTGGGTGTCCCTAGGATTTTCCCACTTGATTTCCTCACTGTTGGAGTTCCCCTCACCTGGCAATCACAAATGCTGGTGTTTTAGATCCCAGAGTTCAGTCTCGTGGTCGTTGCGTTGTTACTGCTGTCCTACTCCTCAGACACAGTGTCCTCTCGTGGCAGCCATCTTGGATCTCTTGCTGATTTTCATAGTGTCTCCCTCAGTTTTCATTCCCTCCAGCAGTGAACAGCATTTCCCTTTCCCCTCATCTACCAGAATTTGTTAATAAAAAAAAAAAAACAATCTTAGCTATTCTGTTTGGTGTAAGATAAAATCTCAAAGCAGTTTTGATTTGCATTTTATTGATGGCAAAGGATGTTGAACTACTTAATGGTAGCCCACAAATTAGGAAAAGATCTTCACCAACCTGATATCTGACAGAGGGCTAATACCCAAAATGTATAAAGATCCCAAGAAATTAAAATCCAACAAATTAAAAAATCCAATTAAAAATAGGATACAGAGCTAAACAGAGAATTTTTAGCAGAGGGATCTTGAATGGCCAAGAAGCATTTAAAGGAATACTCAATGTCCTTATTCGTCAGGGAAATGCAAATCAAAATGACTCTGAGATTCCATCTTACCCGACTCAGAATGGCTAATATCAAAAACTCAATTGCCAACACATGCTGGTGAGAGTGCAAACTTTTACAACCACATTGGAAATCAATCTGGCGCTATCTCAGAAAATTGGGAATAGTTCTACCTCAAGATCCAGCTTCTCTACTTCTGGGCATATGCCCAAGAGATTCCCTACCACACAATAAGGATACTTGCTCAACTATGTTCATAGTAGCTGTATTTGTAATAACCAGACACTGAAAAATGGATAAAGAAACTGTGGTACATTTACACAATGGAACACTTCTCAACTATTTAAAAACAAGGAAATCATGAAATTTTCAGGCAAATGGATGGAACTAGAAAAGATCATCCTGAGTGAGGTAACCCTGACCCAGAAAGACAAACATGGTATGTACTTCACTTTTAAGTGGATATTAGCCTTATATTATAGGATAACAGTACTACAATTCACTGACCCAAAGAAGCTAAGAAACAAGGAGGGCCCAATGGAGGATGCTGGAATCTTACTCAGAAGGAGAAATAGAATAGTCAGTGGAAGTGATTGAGAGAACAGGATAGGAGAGGGAACGCTGAGAGAAATTAGGGTGGGGATCATATGTAAAGTGAGCAGGGAGGAGAAGACAGAGGGCTCCTGGGAGGTATGGGGGTGACTCTAGCTAAACTCCTCCTCGTGACAGGGGTCATGGAGACTGGAGACGATACCTTCTACCCAGGCAGGACTCCTGGGGAGGGAGGGAAACACCAACCCACCCACAAAAACTTCTGCGTAGAATTTACCCTGCCTATAGGATATACAGGGTTAAGAGAGCGGAGATCGAGGGAATGTGCAACCGATGACTGCCCAACCTGAGACCTACTCCATGGGAGAGAGCCAACCCCAGACACTATTGATGTTCTACTGTGTTTGCAGATGGGAGCCTGGGTGCCCAGGCATCACAGTGTACACTGTGTGTGTGTGCATTGGTGCACAGGTGCCACCGTATGCACATGGTGGTAAGAGGGAAACCTGAGCAAGTCAGTTTTCTCCTTCTGTCTCATGGGCTCTAGGGTCACACTCAGGTCTTGCCTACTTAACAGAAGGATCTGAAGGGAAACCGTAAATAGAGTAAAAGGATTCGTGTGTAAGAAAGCAGCATGGAGGAGTATCTGTGAGAAGGGAACCAGCCAGAAGGGTGCCTGGGGTGTAACGGAGAGCAGACAGGAGGGGAAATGCAAGAGCACAGGTACAATAACACGTGTATAAAAGGGCCATCTCCTACTCTTGCCATCTAAAAGGTTAGAGCGCAAATGTTCCAGGGACTTCTTCAAGTACAGGAACTAGTCACCAGTCCAGAGGCTTCAAGAGAAGCTCCCTGTCCTGGATCCCAGGACCACACACTGAAAACCTCAGAGGGCGTGGCATCAAAGAAGCCTGCAGAGGTTATTTCGGTTATGCCATGGCTTTGGTATCCGTAACATTGCGGCCTGTTCCCGGAAGAGCACCGCTCTAACCATTCCTCTGTGTTCTTCAGATCCTGTGTGTGAGTGAAGTTTCAAATACTCTAGCCAGGGCTGGAGGTGTTTTATGCTTTCCAAACATCCTCTGCAGGTCTTAATTTTCACCGGCCCCTCTCCCAGGGCCATCCCCCATCCCCTGGGAAATCCGCCCCCCAGCGCCAGCAAGCAATTTGCTTTTATCCCTACCACGTGTTTACGCCTGTACTCTCCCTCCTCCCAACCTTTGTCCAGGCTCTTTTTCTGTTCTCTGCTTTCCTAGTTTACTTTTTTTGAACAAAGAACTTCTTTGTTCAAACACTTAATTGTAGTGGAGCTGCTGTGGCAAATCCTCACTGCTGTCTCTCTTGTCTCCAAGGCTCTTTACTTGGCTTTGACTATAACATCAGCTGAGTCTGTTGATTAATCAATACACTGAAATATAGAATTTCTTTTGATGAAATAAAAGTGCCAAGGGAAAAACATTCTCAGGGGAACCATAATTCATGTTTGTAGCTACATCTTGCAATTAGTGGCTGCACACATTTCTATTTGCACACAGTATCAAACAAAAGTCTAAAAGTTAATAAATCCCACATGATGGGGAGTGCAGAACAACGTTTGGGGAAGGACAGATTCCCCAAACCACTGGAGTGCTGAGTTTGCCATGGGCTTTAGAACCCACAGGCCTTTCCTGGGGTGACAGGAAATCATGCTTGTTTTTAATCAGTGTATAGAATCCCGATGACACTGGCGGCAGGATCTCTGAGTCCAGCTGAACTCTCTCTTTTCAGACAGGTTCTTTCTGAGTCAGGGATGTGCTAGACATACCTCTGTATCCAGCAGTCTACCTGACAGTTCCTAGTCAGTCCCTCCTCCCCTAACAGGCAGCCCAAGGAACAAGCAGGAAGTGGGCGGCATCCAACTTCAGGAACTTGTTTTTGTTGACTCATAAGCCTGGTGGCCCCAATCATCAAGCTGAGGCAGACACTTGTGTTTCAAGGTCACTATAGAGAGCTGTTTGAAAACCATAAAAATAGATTAAACCTTTGAAATCAATGAATGCACTTTTGGCCCCAGACGGCTATACATTTAGCCAAAGCCTCTAGGACAGATTTTAATATTTTATGCTCCCTGTTTTATCAATAGAAAGGGCAATGAAAGCCCTGGGCGAGTTCTTGTGATATTGGAATACCCCTGTGCCCATCAGTAAATCTCATGAGGTTTTATTCTCTGTAAGAAGTATCCCTAAATAACTCTCTCTTCCATAGGAAGACTGGTTTCAGGACACATCATTTTTTTTTTCTTTATCAAAGACAATTTAATTTTAAAACAATGAGATAATAACAAAAGAATAAAAAAGCTTGAAGTAATAAAATGAGCAAAATAGATGGTAATGATTATTAATTATGTATGGTAGTATAGTAAAATATGTTTATCATGATTCCATTGTTTGTTTCATTGTATGCTCATATGAGTATGAACATACATGAAAGAATGCATAAACAATGTAAAAAATGGAATGAGGACCAAGAGTATGTTCTTATGACCTTTTGAATTATTTCAAATGTTTTTTACCAGCATATGTACAACTTCTATGCTTAAATTTTGTTTGTTCGTTTGTTTTGTTTTTGAGACAGGGTTTCTTATGTAGCCTTGGCTGTCTTAGACTCTCTTTGTACACCAGGCCGGCCTCAAACCTCCCAGAGACCTGCCTGCCTCTCCCTGCCAGAGTGCTGGGATATGTTCAAAAAAATTTAAGACAAATAATTATTAAAGTCTTCCATATGTTTCAATACGACATAAGAATCTGAATTTTTAAATAAAATTTCCATTTTACCAAAAAATTTTAGATTTGTCAGGATATATCTTTATGGTCACAATTTCTCATCTTTTAAAAGCCTATTTTTTATTTTTATTTTATATATGGTTATTTTGTCTGCATGTATGTCGGTGTACATTGTGTGTGCTTGTTACATGGAAGTCAGAAGAAGGCGTGCCCTCCTTTGGAATGGGGTAACAGAGGATTGTTGTGCCCCAGATCAGCCTGGGAACTAAACCCCGGTCCTCTGCAAGAGCAACTCTTACCCACTGAGCCATTTCTACAGCCCCGTGGCTTCTTATCTTTTAAAAGTTTCAGCATATCACCTTTGTGCAGCTGTCACCTAGCAGGACTAACGATTTAAAAAATAAAAATCATTGTCAGTGTATTTTTCGTTAGAAGTTTTATTTCTTTCAAGATTTTTCTTTAAACATATTTTGGGTTTCATTTTGACATTTTCACATATGTGTACTGATCTTATATGGTATAGAAACATCTAGACTAAGCTGCACAGGGCAACGGTTGGGAAAAGTCAAGTGTCTTGCTGAATTTGTTCAATATGCAAGGTGTTTTTTAAATTTTTTTATTTTTTATGTTAATTACAGTTTATTCACTTTGTATCCCAGCTGTGGCCCCCTCCTTCATTCCCTCCCAATCCCACCTTCCCTCATCTCTTTCCATGCCCCTCTCTAAGTCCACTGATCGGGGAGATCCTCCTCCCCTTCCCTCTGACCCCAGCTTATCAGGTCTCATCAGGAAGGACTGCACTGCCTTCCTCTGTGGCCTGGCAAGGCTGCTTCCTCCCTCAAGGGGGTTGGGGGGGGGGGAGGTGATCAAAGAGCCAGCCACTGAGTTCATGTCAGAGACAGCCCTAGTTCCCCTTACTAGGAACCTCACTTGGATACTGGGCTGCCATGGGCTACGTCTGTGCAGGGGTTCTAGGTTATCTCCATGGATGGTCCTTAGTTGGAATATCAGTCTCAGAAAATACCACTGTGGCAAGACGTTTTTTGAGTGTGCATATTAATGTATTTCCATTTCATTAATCCTCACAGCAGTTCAATGTGCATAACTATTCCATTTTATAGGAGTAAAGTTAAGAAATTCCTCAGTCTGAAAAAGCCCAGTCTTTCCTTACCAAGGCCTTAACATTGAACTCTTTCCATTTCTTCTTTGTCTTTCCTTCCCTTTCCTTCTTTCTGGTATTTTTCCACTTGTACAGTAACCTGTGTTGCAGACGCTTTTGTTTCCCACTGAATAATTCAGTCAACAAAACAGGGTTAATTTTCTGGCGTTGCTGACATTGTAGAAAAGAATGATCAGTAAGTTTGCATGTAGCTGATCTGTGATATGGACTGAATTCATGGAGGACAGTCCATTCCTGTAAGTGTACATCCAAAGAGAATGGAGTTTATACGGTAGAGAGAGGAGAGAAAACTCCTCGCGGGTGATCACCTATCTATCTGTGAGCTGGCAGACCTGTGGGAACGGAGAAAAGGTGGTTTCCACACAATGGTTGGCCACTGAATCAGGGAAGCATAGGGAAAAAAATTAGTGATCCTGGACTCGGCTTGGTCTGTGCATATACCCGTAGCAATGCACATAATATCCAAGACCCTCACCTGTGTGTCCTATGTACATGTACCCTTCTTCTAACAGTGCACCTAGCAGCATAGCTCACCTAGGATCCCACCTGCACTGAGCTGCATGCACACTCCACTCTAAACAATGAAATTCCTTCCTTTCCCTTAACAGTTATCAAAGGTGCAAGGATGGGTGCCCAGGCAGGATACTAATCTAGCCTCGACTGAGCACATATACTGTAAAGAAACTGTTTCCTCCAAATGAACTATTAAAGACAAACTTATTGTGTCTAAGCGAAACCAGGCTTGCGTATGTTTGAAATCAGATGCATCACAGGAAGGGATGTGCACAATGAGCATGCACACTGCAGCCCTTAGCAACAAGACTTCTCTTTCGCGCCATGAAAGGGTGTCCTAAACAAAAGCCAGTACCCTGAGTGCCTCACTCACGGTGCCTGTTGTCAAGAGTGACAGTGTACTTCTATGATCTACACTGTTGCTTCACCTTTGAATAAAAATTCTTACTACTTTCCAAATCGATGTAAGCTTTTGTTTCAGTTCCTTGAATAAGAGGCCAAGAATCTGGAAACACACAATCTAGACTCCCAATACCAGCAGCACATAGCAAACAGTGAGAGCAGCAGAGGTTGTCAATGAGAAGTAAGGCTGAATAGTTGAGGAGAAGCCAGACTACATTGGGTCCTGGCACAATAAAGAGTGTGGGGAGGAATCCCAGCAGTCAAGCAGCATTAATGGATGAGTCCTCTGGTCCTGTGTTTGCGCTTAGACATTAGAATAAGCCCTAAAAAGGCTCTTTGATCACCTCCTCCTGAGGGGTGCAGCCTTACCAGGCCACAGAGAAAGATGATGCAGCCAGTCCTGATGAGACCTGATAGACTAATGTCAGATGGAAGGGGAGGAGGTTCTCCCCAATCAGTGGACTAGGGGAGTGGCCTAGGGGGAGAAGAGGGAGGGTGGTACTGAGAAGAGACTAGATAGGGGGCTGTAGCAGGGCTACAAAGCAAATAAATTGTAATAAATAAGCATATAAATAAAATTAAATTAAAAAATAAAGCCTAAGGAGAAGCTCATAACATATAAACAAGAGCAAATATGTGGCCTCTTTTTAATTCATGGTGAAAACCCTTTTTTTTTTCAAATTTTTTCTTTTTCAATGAATCCCTTCCCAATCCCACCTTCCCTCCCTCATCTCCTCCCATGCCCCTCCCCACAACAACTGATAGAAGAAGTCCTTCTCTCCTTTCCTCTGAACCTAGGCTATCAGGTCTTATCAGGACTGGCTGCATTGTCTTCCTCTGTGGCCTGGTAATGCTCCCCAATCAGGGAGAGGTGGTCAAAGAGACAGCCACTGAGTTTATGTCAGAGACAGTCCCTATTCCCATTACCCACTTGGACACTGAGTTGCCATGGGCTACATCTGTGCTGGGGTTCTAGGTTATCTTCATGGATGGTGCTTGGCTGGAGTATCAGTCTCAGAAAAGACCCCTGTGCCCAAATTTCTCTCCTTGTGGAGCTCCTGTCCCCTTCAGTCTTTTTATCTCCTCCTTCTTTCTAAGATTCCCTGCACTCTGCACAAAGTTTGGCTATGAGTCTCAGCATCTGCTTTGATAACCTGCAGGGTAGAGTCTTTCAGAGGCCCTCTGTGATAGGCTCCTGTCCTGTTCCCTTATTTTTCCCTCTTCACTGTCTGTCCCATTTGCCTTTCTGAGTGAAGATCGAGCATCTTTTCCAGGGTCCTCCTCTTTTTTTATATATAATTCTTATTAAAATTTTTATTAGGGTCCTCCTTCTTGATTAGCTTATTTAGATATACAGATTTTAGTATATTTGTCCTATATTATGTGTCTAATATCCACTTATAATTGAGTATATACCATGTGTGTCTTTCTGCTTCTGGGATACTTCACTCAGGATGATCTTTTCTAGATCGTACCATTTGATGCCTGCAAATTCCATGATTTTCTTGTTTTTAAATAGTTCAGTGGTATTCCATTGTGTAAATGTATGACATTTTCTGTATCCATTCCTAGGTTGAGGGACATCTGTGGTATTTCCAGATTCTGACTATTACACAAAATGTCCTTGTTGTAAACTTGAACATATTTTGGATATATGCCTAGGAGTAGTATAGCTGGATCTTGAGGAAGCACTATTCCTAATTTTCTGAGAAAGCACCAGATTGATTTCCAAACCCTGATCTCAAGCTGTACTATAGAGCAACAGTAATAATAAAAAAAAAACTGCATGGTTCTGGCATAGAAACAGACTTGTGGATCAATGGAATTGAATAGAAGACCCAGAAATAAACTCACACACTTATGGATACCTGTTTTTCGACAAAGATGCCAAAACCAAACAATGGGAAAACGACAGCATCTTCCACAAATGGTGCTGGTCCAACTGGATATCTGTATGCAGAAAAATGAAAATAGATCCATATTTATCACCCTGCACAAAACTAAAATCCAGTGGATCAAAGACCTCAACATAAAACCAGACACACTAAATTGGTTAGAAGAAAAAGTGGGGAAGAGCCTAGAATTCATTGGTACAGGAGACAATTTCCTGAACAGAACACCAACAGCACAGGCTCTAAGATCAACAATCAATAAATGGGACCTCACGAAACTGAAAAGCGAAGGACACTGTCATCAAAACAAAACAACAGTCTATAGACTGGGAAAGGATCTTCACCAAGCCTATATCTGACAGAGAGCTAATTTCCAGAATATATAAAGAACTAAAGAAGTTAAAAAGCAAAAAATCAAGTAATCCAATTGAAAAATGTGCTACAGAGCTAAACAGAATTCTCAATAGAGGAATATTGAATGGCAGAGAAACACTTAAATGCTCAACAAGTCATCAGGGAGATGCAAATAAAAACGACCCTGAGATTTCACCATGTTCCCATCAGAATGCCCAGGAGTGGAGAAGATGCTCAATCTTCACTCAGAAAGGCAAATGGGACAGACATTGGAAGTGGGAGAAGTCAGGGAATAGGACTGGAGCCTACCACAGAGGGCCTCTGAAAGACTCTACCCTGCAGGGTATCAAAGCATATGCTGAGACTCATAGCCAAACTTTGGGCAGAGTGCAGGAAATCTTACGAAAGAATGGGGAGATAGTAAGACCTGGAGGGGACAGGAGCTCCACAAGGAGAGCAACAGAACCAAGAAATCTGGACACATGGTATCTTTTCCGAGACTGATACTCCAGCCAAGCACTATGCATGGAGATTACCTAGAACCCCTGCACAGATGTAGTCCATGGCAGCTCAGTGTCCAAATGGGTTCCCTAGTAATGGGAACAGGGACTGTCTCTGACATGAACTCAGTGGCTGTCTCTTTGACCACCGCTCTCTGATTGGGGAGCATTACCAGGCCACAGAGGAAGACAATGCAGCCAGTCCTGATAAGACCTGATAGTCTAGGTTCAGAGGGAAGGAGAGAAGGACCTCCCCTATCAGTGGACTGAGGGAGGGGCATAGGAGAAGAAGAGGGAGGAAGGGTGGGTTTGGGAGGGGATGAGGGTGGGGGTTACAGCTGAGATAAAAAGTGAATAAAGTGTAATTGATAAAAATAATAAATTTTTTAAAAATTGAGAATTGTTCTTTCAAAGTCTGTAAAGAACTGTGTTGGTACTTTTATGGGAATTGCATTGAATCTGTAGATTGCTTTTTGTAGGATGGTCATTTTCAGTATGTTAATCTACCAATCCATGAGCATGGAGCATCATTTCAACTTCTGATATCTTCTTCAATTTCTTTTTTCAGAGACTTAAAGTTTTCTTTCAAACAGTTCTTTCACTTCCTTTATTAGAGTCATATCACGGTACTTCATGTTATTAGTGGCTATTGTGAAGGGTGTAGTTTCCCTAATTTTTTTTCAGCCCTTTTGTCTTTCATATACTGGAAGGCTACTGATTTTTTTTTTTTTGAGTTAATTTTGTATCCAGCCACTTTGCTGAAGGTGTTTATTTACTTAAAAGTTCTCTGATTGAATTTTTGGTGTCACTCATGTATTCAGTATTTTTGCATCAATGTTTATAAGAGAGATAGGTCTGAAGTTCTCTTTTTTGGTTGGGTCTTTGTGTAGTTCAGGTATCATGGTGACTGGGCTTTGTGGAATGAGTTTGGTAATGTTCCTTCTGTTTCTATTTTGTGGAATAGTTTCAAGAGAATTGGAGCTCTTCTTTGAAGGTCTGGTAGAATTCTTCACTGAAACCATCTGGCCCTGTTTTTTTTTTTTTTTTTTGGAAGGGAGATTTTTGATGATTGCTTTTATTTCCTTGGGGGATATAGGGCTATTTAATCTATTTACCTGATCTTGGTTTAGCTTTGGTAATTGGAATCTATCAAGAAAATTGTCCATTTCATTTAGATTTTCAAATTTTGTTGCATATAGGATTTTGTAGTAAGACCTAATAAGTGTTTGGATCTCCTCAGTGTCTGTTATGTTTCCCTTTTCAGTTCTGATTTTGCTGATTTGGACAGTTTCTCTCTGCCTTTTAGTTAGTTTGGCTAAGTGTTTGTCTATCTTGTTCATTTTCCCTAAAAACTAGCTGTTGGTCTCATTGATTCTTTGAATTGTTTTCTTTGTTTCTAATTCATTGATTTAGCTCTGAGTTTGATTATTTCCAATCCTTTAGTCCTCTTGAGTGTGTCTGCTTCTTCTTCTTCTTTTTTTTTTTTCCCTTTGGGCTTTCAGGTGTACAGTTCAGTTGTTTTTGTGAGATGTCTCAAACTTCTTTCTGGAGACACTTAGCGCTATGAACTTTCCTCTTAGCACTGCTTTCATTGTTTCCCATAAGCTTGGGCAAGTTGTGCCTTCACTTTCATTGAATTTTAGAAAGTCTCATTTTTCATTCTTCCCTGACCAAGTTGTCATTGAGTAGAGAGCTGTTTAGTTTCCATGCATATGTAGTCTTCTTGTTATTTCTGTTTTTGTTGAGGTCTAGTTTTAGGCCTTTGTGATTTGATAGGATACAAGGGATTATTTCAATCTTCTTGTATCTGTTGATGCTTGCTTTGTGCCTGAGTATATGGTTAATTTTTGAGATGGTTCAATGAGGTGCTGAAAAGAATGTATACTCTTTTGAGTTTGGGTGAAAAGTTCTGTAGACATCCATTTGATTTAGGACCTCTCTAAATGTCATTATTTCCCTATTTAGCTTCTGTCTAGATGATCTGTCCCTTGGTGAGAGTGGAGTGTTGAAGCTTCCCACTATTAAGGTGTTGGGAGATCGATGTGTGATTTCAGCTTTAATAATGTTTAGTTTACAAATGCAGGTGCTCTTGTATTTAAGGGGTAGATAGTTCAGGATTGTGATGACCTCCTGGTGGATTTTTCCTTTGATGAGAAAGAAGTGCCCCTTCTCATCTTTTTTGATTAAGTTTGGTTGAAAGTCTATTTTAGTAGATATTAGGATAGCTATCCCAGCTTGTTTTCTGTGTATGTTTACTTGAAAATCACATTCCCATCCCTTTACTCTGAGGTCATGTTTATCTTTGTTGCAGAAGTGTGTTTCTTGGATGCAGCAGAATGTTGGATCCTGTTTCTGCAATCATTGTTAGTCTGAGTCTCTTTATTGGAGATTTGAGTCTGTTGGTATTGGTAAATAAGAGTGACCAATGAGTGTTAGTTCCTTTTAGTGTGGAGTTTGGGTGTTATGTGTTTCTATGTTTGTTTTATTTTAATTTTTTGTTGTCAAGTTACCTATATCCTGTGTTTTTGGGTGGAGTTGATTTCATTGGATTGGGGTTTTCCTTCTAGCATCTTCTGTAGGTCTGGGTTGCTTTGTAGATATTGTTTAAGTTTAGTTTTGTCCTGGAATATTTTGTTGTCTCCACCTATGTGGATAGAAAGCTTTGCTGGGTATAATAGCCTGAGTTGGCATCTGTGGTCTCTTAGAGTCTGCATGACATCTGTCCAGGCCCTTCTAACTTTCATTGTTTCTGTTGAGAAGTCTGGTGTGGATGCTGTTAGGTCTACCTTTATATGTTACTTGGCCTTTTCCCCTTGCTGCTTTTAGTATTTTTTTGTTTGTTCTGTAGAGTTAGTGTTTTGATTATTATGTGACATGAGGAGTGTCTTTTCTGGTCTAGTTTATTTGGTGTTCTGTAGGCCTCTTGTGTGTTAATGGACATCTCTTTCTTTACATTGGGAAAATTTTCTTCTATGATTTTCATGAAAATATTTTCTGGACTTTGTTGCCTGGAATCTTCTTTTTCGGCTATTCCTATTATTCTTAGATTTTGTCTTTTTATGGCATCCTTGATTTCTTGGATGTTTTGTGTTTGGAACTTTTCTGATTTTACTTTTTTTTGAGAGAAGTATCACTTTCTGCAATTTTATCTTCAGAGTCTGAGATTCTTTCTTTTGTCTCTTGTATTTTGTTGGTGATGCTTACCTTTGTGGTTCCTGATCTTTTCTCTAAGTTCTCCAGCTCCAGGGTTTTCTGTTTGTGTTTTCTATTGATTCTAATTCTTTTTTATGCCTTACACTATTTCCTTCATCTGTTTGAATGTGGATCCCTGTCTTTCCATTATGGCCTCTATTTTTTTTTTTAATTTCCTCTCTATATGACACCACTTGTGCCTCTACTTGGTGCCTCTATTTGTTTGGCTGTATTTGCCTATATTTCTTTGAGAGCTCTGTTTATTTCCTCTTATGTGCCTCTAATAACTTGATAGGCATAACTTTAAAATTATTTTTCTGTGTTTCCAATGGATTAAAATATCCATTGATTTTGAGGGTTAGTGGTGAAGCCATGATGTCTTGATTTTTGTTGTGTGTGTTCTTACCCCGACCTCTAGCCATCTGCTTATCTCTAACCTTCGATGTTTATTCCTGGAGTCTATACTTCAGACTGGGTCTGTCTGTCTTTGGTGTCTGGAGTATTCTTCAGGAAGATGAGAGAGGTCCACTGATTTTCGAGTGGATGTTGGTGTTTCAGCTGTAGGTTAGGGAGGAAGGTCTCAGGCACATTTGTGCAACCGTGGGCCTGTGCATGGCAGTGTGCCTTGAGGCAGAGGGTTCTAGAGCATGTAGATGCCTGGAAGGTAAAGCTTAAATGTGGGAGGGGGTGTGGGTGTTGGCTCTGTTCACTGGTGCAGTTTTCACTGCTGTAATGCACATGCACTGATGACCTGAATATCTCAGTGGCCTACAGGCCTGTTGTACTGTCCTCCTGGTATTCAGATCTTTCTGGGCTCCAGGAATAGTTTGCTTGGATTCTACTGGGAGACTCACAGAGCAGGGACCTCAATGTTGAGAATGCTGTTCCAAGGATCTCTATGTTGCACACAGTGGGGTTTTGGGTGGGAGGGATCAGATGTCTGTCTGCTAGTGTAGAAGGACCCTGGGTCTGGGGTTCTGCAAACACTCACTTAAAGGTGCACTCACTCACTCACTCACTCACAGGCCTTATCAGAAATCACAGGGGATCCTCCTGTTCTCCACTCTCTGATTTGGGCCTGTCGGGGCAAATGAGAGTGCAGGAGATCCATCAGCTCAGTGGTGACCACTGTTTGGCTGCCAGGCAGGGAAGCCTGTACTTGGGGCAGCCGCCTCTGTAGTTGTCAGTCATGGAGCTTGAAGCTCCCGCTTCGACTAGCTGCTGACCGGGAGAAGCCATAGCTCTGGGAGGCTTGCCTGTGTCATTTCAGTCACAGAATGTGGAGGCTCGTGCTTGGGGGAACCACTGCCACCTCAGCTGAGCAGGGAGACCCATGCTTGGGGCAAGAGGAAGTGCAGGGGGGTTGAATATTAGCCACTCTCAGTCCGCAGGTGACCTGGATCCAAGCTGTTCAAACTCACAGGTTGTCCCCTCTCACCCAGGAAGCCTGACTGTGCATGTTTGGGTTCAGCTGCCCACCGCTCACCCATTTCAGACTTTTGGCTCCTGTACCCCTCAGATACGGTGTGCACTGGTCGCTACCATTTTGAACTTCCTTTTTCTTCAAATTTAGATCAGGTGAAAATGCAGAAAGCATAATAAACATTGAAAATTTAGTTGTTTGTATTTTGTTGTTGTTGTTGTATAAAACTGTCATTGTATAACCTGCTTAAACTACCTACAGCTGAGCAAACCTGAGATTCTGAGGTGACAGAATGACTCAGATGTCTCATGGCGCTTTGTTGGGAATTTCTGTAAGTTGCATAATGGCTCTATTGTTTTAACATGAAAAATACCTGCTATATTGAAAAATATCTTTGGCATTGAAAGAAAATGATACTTCAAAATGACTTGAGGGAATTGAGTTTTTTTTATTAAAGATTTATTTATTAAGTATACAGTATTCT
>CM053743.1:89975755-90005277 GCA_028658305.1 Pachyuromys duprasi | reverse complement strand
TAGATCCCAGGGGAGGACATTGCAGCCAGCCCTGAGGAGACAGGATGAGCTGGGGTTGGATGGAAGGGGAGGAGGTCCTCCCCTGTTGGTGGACTTGGAGGGGGCAGGGAGGAGGGAGATGAGGGAGGGAGTGGGAGGGTGGGAGGGAATGAGGGAGGAGGCTATGCCTGGGATGCAAAGTACCTAACCTGTGATTGATGTAAAAATAAATAAATTAATTAAAAAAAAAAGTATACAGTATTCTGCTTGCATGACAGAAGAAGGTTCTAGATCCCATTACAGATGGTTGTGAGCCACCATCTGGTTTCTGGGAGTTGAACTTAGAACCTTTGGAAGCCAATGCTGTTAACCTTTGAGCCAGCTCTCCAGCACAACTTCTGGGAATTGAAACACATACTTTTCTTTATAAATGTTTAAATGTTATATTCATACATATCCATGCATATGTAATTTTATATGAATATATAATTGTGATATCATAGAGCTGCCAGAAATATTAATCTCTTGAATATGTAAAAATCTATGCCAAGACACAAAGAAAGGATTATTTGAAGTGATTTCCATTGAAATAATCACTGCACATATTAAAATTTTTACTAAATACTATTTTATTTATTCTTTGAGAATTTCATTCATTTATTTATGTTGTATTCAGTCTCCACTACCCCAACTCTCATATCCCCTTCAGCCCTTCTCATCATGCCCTAGGAACGTCATTTCTTTCTTTTTTTTTCCTTTAAAAACCCGCTGAGTCCAACTAGTGCTACCCACATATGAGCAGGCGTGGGCCCACCCCCTGGAGCATGGTCATTCTACTAAGGATCACAACTCTAAAGAAAACTAACCTGCTCTTAACAAACTATCAGTTGTCACGAGCTAGCAATGGAGGCTTATGTGTCCCTCCTCTAGCCATGCTTTTGAATGTGGATTGGCTTGATTTTGTGTAGGTCTTGTGCAGGCAACCATAAATGCTGTGAGTTCGTGGGTGCAGAGTCCTGGCATACCCAGAAGATACTGTTCTCCCAGTTCTCCCTGACCTCTGGCTGCTACAGAGGTCACTCTATCCCTCTTTCACAGTGATTTCTGAGCCTTTGGGGAAAGAGTGTGGTATAGGTTGACTCATGGCTGAGAAACCTGCCAACACTTATTCTCTGCATTTGACTAGTTGTAAGACTCTGTAGGAGCTGTGATTCACTGTACAAACTTGGTTTTCTGTGGCAAACTGAGGGCTGTGCTAATCTAAGGGTACAGAGACACACATTTAAAAAGCAGTTTGATAGTATTTCATTTAGCAAAATAGTAGTAATTGCACCTTGGGACTCTGGGTTCCTCAACCTCATGTTCTCAATCAGATTTGCAATACCAGGAGTGAGCTTCCTCCTGTCCATTGGGCCTTAAATCTAATCAGAAAGTAGATGGACATTATTTTACCCTTGGGCAAATGTGTTGTAGTTTGCAAGGTTCACAATTCGGTAAAGCTGTTAATGATTTTTCACCCCCAACAGCTAGCATAGCACCTTTTGTTGCTATGAAAGTTACCCAGCAAGAAGGAAACTTCCTGGTCATTACCAGCTTGATTACTTTATGTCCTACGAATCAAGGTGTGATGCATTCAGCAATAGGGTCTTACTATTAAGTTCTAGTGAGCAACCAAGAGTGGTGGCAATTCCCTACATTGTTCTGAGCTTTGAAGTAATCTCCATTGATAAAAGCACTATATACATTGACTTTTTTATTATGTACTAATTTTTATACTATTTATTCCTCATTTTATACTACTTATTCCTTAAGAATGTTACACATGCATACAATTTATTTCTATTATGTCTATGGAAACCTGTAGCCAACAACTTGAGGGGAAGTAGCCCACATGTGACACTGGGATTTTTATTTGGCAAAGTACAACTTCATTAATACAGCATATCACTAAAGTTAAATGAAAAAGTCTGGGAACAAAATTATATGTATGGGGGGGGGCAGGACAACATGGCGGCGCCAGGAGGACGCTGAGTCTAAGCAGCAGGACGACATTTTCAGTACAGTGACCAAGAGCCTAAACTCTGGGCCCTAAAACAACAGCGATGGTGTTTCCCAGGTGAGAGGAAACCCCACGGTGTGGGAACCGGTTGGGTCCACTCTCAGGTCACCCAGCCAGAACCAGGAAGAGATCCCGAATAGCGAAGGCACTTGGTTGCCAGAGCAGAGCCACATGCCTGCATGTCCTGATCACCTTCCCAGGCTGAACGGTGGGCACAAAAACACCAGAGACTGGGAGTCTCAGTCAAGAGAAAACCCCACAGTGAAGGAAGGAAACAGGACTGACCTAGGTCACCCAGTCCTCCCCAGGAAAAGGTTCCTCAGAATGGTGGGTTTGCACTGCCATCTCTGAACTAGGCTCCACCGGAGAGCACAGAGACTTGCTGCATGCCCAACTCTCCATCACAGACAGAACTGTGCACCCCAGGGCATCAGAGACTGGGTTCCCCTGTTGGGAGAAAACCCCACAGGGAAGGAAGCAAACAGGGACCGATTTAGGTTACCCAGTAATCCCTGGAAAAGGTCCCGCAGACTGGCAGGCTGACAGCCCAGAGACCTGCTATGCACTAACTAGCCTCCTGCGGCTCCCAGGAGAACGGTGCTTACCAGCCACTGACTACTGCTTGGGTGCTTGAGGCACCCAAGGTGAGCTATGGCAATTCCTGAAAAACACTGGCTATTCAGTGACCATACCCAAAAAGGGGGCTTCCTTCAGGAAAAACCATCTTCCTGCTAAGGGGATTCTCTCCACCACAAGATTCCAGGAACCATCAGAAACTAACACCCAACACCCAAGATAGCCCAATGGGTAGAGGTCAGGGTAAAAGCTCAACCAACAAAAGACAGAGCAATATGGCATCTCCAGACCCTAGTTTTCCAGGGGCAAGCAGCCCTGGACATCCCAGTATAACTGAAATTCAAGAAGATGACCTAACATCTATGCTTATGAAGAAGATAATAGAGGAAACAAGTAAAATACGTAAAGATCTAGAGGGAGATAAAGACAAACAGATTATGGCCATCTGTAACAAAATACAGGAAGTTGCCACCAAACAGTTTGTAGCCTTTAGAGACGAAATACTTAAATCACTGAAAGAAATAAAAGAAATGGAGGATTGTTCAAACAAACAGCTGAAGAAATAGAAGGAAAAACAGGAAAATACAGTCAGAAAGGTGAAGGAAATCAACAAAACAACTCAAGATCTGAAGATAGAATTGGAAAAATTAAAGAAAACACAAATGGAGGAAATTATGGAGAGAAAGAACTTAGGGAAGAAAACAGGAACTACAGAGGTAAGCATAACCAATAGACTACAAGAGATGGAAGAAAGAATCTCAGGTGTGGAAGATACAATGGAAGAAATTGATGTATCAGTCAAAGAAAATGTTAAATCTAAAAAATTTCTGACACAGACCACCCAAGAAATTCAAGACAACATAAAAGACAAAACCTAAGAATAATAGGAATAGAGGAAAAAGAAGATTCCCTCCTCCAAGGCCCAGAAAATATTTTCAACAAAATCATTGAAGAAAATTTTCCCAACTTAAAGCAGAGGCCTACAGAACACCCCATAAATTAGACCAGAAAAGAAAATCCTCCCCCTACATAATAATCAAAACAGTAAGTGTACAGAACAAAGAAAAAAATACTAAAAGCTGCAAGGGAAAAAGGCCAAGTAACATAGAATAGCAAACCCATCAGAATCACACCTGATTTCTCAACAGAGACTATGAAAGGCAGAAGGGCCTGGACAGATATCATGGAGACCCTAAGAGAACACATATGTCAGCTCAGGCTACTCTATCCAGCAAAACTCTCAGTCCTCATAGCCGGAGAAAACAAGATATTCAACGACAAAAACAAATTTCAACAATACCTACACACAAATCCAGCTTTACGGAAGATACTAGAAGGAAAAATACAACCCAAGAAAACTACTTTCAAGAAAACAAAGGAAATAACTAACCTCACTACAATAAAACGAAAAGTAACTAAGCACACAAACTTACTGCCACAGCCAACATCAAAATCGAAGGATCAAACAGCCACTGGTCATTAATCTCTCTCAACATCAATGGACTCAATTCTCCAATAAAAAGACACAGATTAACAGAATGGATGCGTAAACAAGACCCAGCAATCTGTTGCATACAAGAAACACACCTAAGTCACAAAGATAGACATTACCTTAGAGTAAAGGGCTGGAAGACGGTTTTCCAAGCAAATGGACCCAAGAAGCAAGCAGGAGTAGCCATTCTAATATCTGATAAAATAGACTTTCAACCAAAATTAATAAAAAGAGATGGTGAAAGACATTTCATACTCATCAAGGGAAAATTCCACCAGTAAGACATCACAATCCTGAACATCTATGCCCCAAATACAAGGGCACCCACATTTTTTTTCTTTTCTTTTTTTTTAATTTATTTATTTTTATCTCAATCACAGATTAGGTACTTTGAATCCCAGGCGTAGCCCCCTCCCCCATTCCCTCCTACCCTCCCACTCCCTCCCTCATCTCCTTCTTCCCCGCCCCCTCCAAGTCCACCAACAGGGGAGGACCTCCTTCCCTTTCATCCAACCCCAGCTTATCCTGTCTCCTCAGGGCTGGTTGCAAAGTCCTCCCCTGGGATCTAGCCAGTCTGTCACTCCCTGGCTTGTATGGGGGAGGGTCAAAGAGTGTCATCAAGATCATGACTGAAACAGTCCCTGTTTCCCTGAATAGGGTCTTCAGCCCTACACCAAGTTATCATGGGCCCCATCCGTGCGGGGGTTCCAGTCCACATCCACACATGGTCCTTGATTGTAGAAACCGTCTCTTACAAGACCCCTGGGGCACCCACATTTATAAAAGCAACATTGATAAAACTTAAAGCACAGATAGATCCCCACACATTAATAGTGGGAGACTTCAGCGCCCCACCCTCAACAAAGGACAGGTCAACAAAACAGAAATTAAACAAAGAAACAATGTCTCTAACATAGGTCATGAATCAAAAGACCTAACAGACATTTACAGAACCTTACACCCAAACACAAAAGAATTTACCTTCTTCTCAGCACCTCATGGAACCGTCTCCAAAATAGACCATATGGTTGGTTACAAAGCAAACCTCAACAGATACAAGAAGATTGAAATAATCCCTTGAATCCTATCTGATCACCATGGAATAAAGCTGAACCTCAACAACAACAGAAATAGCAAAAAGCCTACACACACATGGAAACTGAACAACTTGCTTCTCAATGACAGCTGGGTCAGAGAAGAAATAAAGAAAGAAATTAAAGTCTTCCTAGAATTCAATGAAAATGAAGACACAACGTACCCAAACTTATGGGACACAATGAAAGCAGTGCTAAGAGAAAAGTTCATGGCACTAATTACCTTCAAGAAGAAATTCGAGACTTCTCATTCAAGCAACTTAATGACTCACCTAAAAGCCCTAGAAAAAAAGAAGCAGACTCACCAAAAAGGAGTAGACAGCTGGAAATAATCAAACTCAGGGCTGAAATCAATAAATTAAAAACAAATAAAACAATTCAAAGAATCAATGAAACCAAAGGCTGGTTCTTTGAGAAAATCAACAAAATAGACAAACCCTTAGCCAAACTAACTAAAAGGCAGAGAGACACCATCCAAATCAACAAATTCAGAAATGAAAAGGGGGACATAACAACAGACACTGAGGAAATCCAAACAATCATTAGGACTTACTTCAAAAGTCTATATGCAACAAAATTTGAAAATCTAAGTGAAATGGACATTTTTCTTGATCGATTCCACTTACCAAAGCTGAATCAAGACCAGGTAAATCAAATAAATAGTCCTATATCCCCTAAGGAAATAGAAGCAGTCATCAAAAGTCTCCCATCCAAAAAAGCCCAGGACCAGATGGTTTCAGTGCAGAATTCTACTAGACCTCCAAAGAAGAGCTAACTACAGTTCTCTTCAAACTGTTCCACAAAATAGAAATAGAAGGAACATTACCAAACTCATTCTATGAAGCCACAGTTACCTTGGTACCTAAACCTCACAAAGACCCAACAAAGAGAATTTCAGGTCAATCTCCCTTATGAACATTGATGCAAAAAGACTCAACAAAATACTTGCAAACCAAATACAAGAACACATCAAAGATATCATCCACCATAACCAAGTAGACTTCATCCCAGGTATGCAGGGGTGGTTCAATATACGGAAATCCATCAATGTGATCCACCATATTAACAAACTGAAAGAAAAAAACCACATGATAATCCCCTTAGATGCTGAAAAAGCATTTGACAAAATCCAACATTCATTCATGTTTAAAGTCTTGGAGAGATCAGGGATACAAGGCACATACCTAAACATAATAAAGGCAATATACAGTAAGCCTATAGCCAACATCAAACTAAATGGAGAGAAACTTAAAGCAATCCCACTAAAATCAGGGACAAGGCAAGGCTGCCCACTCTCTCCATATCTCTTCAACATAGTTCTGGAAGTCCTTGTTAGAGCAATAAGACAACTGAAGGAGATCAAGGGGATAGAAATAGGAAAGGAAGAAGTCAAAGTATCACTATTTGCACACAATATGATAGTATACCTGAGTGATCCCCAAAATTCTACCAGGGAACTCCTACAGCTGATAAACACCTTCAGCAAAGTGTCCGGATACAAAATTAACTCAAAAAAAGTCAGTAGCCCTCCTGTATACAAAAAACAAAAGGGCTGAGAACGAAATTAGGGAAACAACACCCTTCACAATTGCCACAAAAGACATAAAGTACATTGGTGTTACTCTAACCAAGGAAGTCAAAGACTTGTATGAAAAAACTTTCAAGTCCTGGAAGAATTAGAAGATAACAGAAGATGGAAAGATCTCCCATGCTCATGGCTTGGCAGGATTAAAAATGGCCATATTACCAAAAGCAATCTACAGATTCAATGCAATTCCCATAAAATTACCAACACAATTCTTTACAAGCCTTGAAAGAAAAATTCTCAACTTCATATAGAATAACAAGAAACCCAGAATTGCTAAAACAATCCTCTACAGTAAAAGATTTTCTGGAGGTATCTTCATCCCTGATCTCAAGCTGTACTATAGAGCAACACTAATAAAAACTGCATGGTACTGGCATAGAAACAGAATGGTGGATCAATGGAACTGAATAGAAGACCCAGAAATAAACCCACACACCTATGGACACTTCATTTTTGACAAAGATGCCAAAACCATACAATCAAAGAAAGATAGCATCTTCAACAAATGGTGCTGGTCTAACTGGATATCTACATGTAGAAAAATGAAAATAGATCCATACTTATCACCCTGCCCAAAACTAAAGTCCAAATGGATAAAAGACCTCAACATAAAGCCAGACACATTAAATTGGTTAGAAGAAAAAGTGGGAATAGAGCCTTGAACTCATTGGTACAGGAGACAACTTCCTGAACAGAACACTAACAGTATAGGCTCTAAGATCAACAATCAATAAATGGGACCTCATGAAACTGAAAAGCTTCTACAAAGCGAAGGACACTGTCATCAAAACAAAACGACTGCCTACAGATTGGGAAAGAATCTTCACCAACCCTATATCTGACAGAGGGCTAATATCCAGTATATATAAAGGACTAAAGAAGTTAAAAAGCAACAAATAAAGTAATCCAATTAAAAAATGGGTAACAGAACTGAACTCTCAATAGAGGAATATCAAATGGCAGAGAAACACTTAAAAGAAATGCTCAACATCATTAGCCATCAGGGAAATGCAAATCAAAACGACCCTGAGATTTCACCTTACACCCATCAGAATGTCAAGATCAAAAACTTAAGTGACAAGACATGCTGGAGAGGTTGTGGAGAAAGGGAAACCCTCCTCCATTGCTGGTGGAAATGTAAACTTGTACTACCACTCTGGAAATCAATCTGGCGTTTCCTCAGACAACTAGGAATAGCGCTTCCTCAAGATCCAGCTATACCACTCCTAGGCATATATCCAAAAGAGGCTCAAGTAAACAATGAGGACATTTGCCCAACCATGTTTGTAGCAGCTTTATTGGTAATAGCCAGAAGCTGGAAACAACCCAGATGCCCCTCAACTGAGGAATGGATACAGAAATTTCGGCACGTCTACACAATGGAATATTACTCAGAAATAAAAAAACAAGGATATCATGACATTTGCAGGTAATTGGTGGGAATTGGAAAGGATCATCCTGTGTGAGCTATCCCAGAAGCAGAAAGACACACAGAGTATATACTCAACTCATATAGGCATATATTATAGGATAAACCTACTAAAATCTGTACACCTAAAGAAACTAATCAAGAGGGAGGAGTCTGGCTAAAATGCTCAATCCCCAGCCAGAAAGGCAAAGCAGATGGGCATCAGAAGAAGAAGAAAACAGGAAACAAGTTAGGAGCCTGTCACAGAGGGCCTCTGAAAGGCTTTGCCCTGCAGAATATCAAAGCAGATGCTGCGACTTATGGCCAACCCTTGGGCAGAGTGCATGGAATTTTACTAAAATGTGGGAAATAGTAAGATAGGGAGAGGACAGGAGCTCTACAAGGAAAGCAATAGAACCAAAAAATCTGAGCACAGGGGTCTTTTCTGAGACTGATACTCCAACCAAGTACCATGCATGATGAAAACCTAGAACCCCTGCACAGATGTAGCCATGGCAGTTCAATATCCAAGTGGGTTCTATAGTAATGGGAACAGGGACTGCCTCTGACATGAACTGATTGGCCTGCTCTTTGATCACCTCACCCTGATGCAGGAGCAGCCTTACCAGGCCACAAAGGAAGACAATGCAGCCACTCCTGATGAGAGCTGATAGACTAGGATCAGAAGGAAGGAGCAGAGACCTCCCCTATCAGTGGACTTGGGGAGGGGCATGTGTGGAGAAGGAGGAGGGAAGGTGGGATTGGGAAGGGAGGAGGGAGGGGTTTATGGGGGGGATACAAATTTTTAAAAATTTTATGTATGAAATGATCTAAGCTATATGTAGATATGCACCTGCATGTTCTCTCTCTTTCTCTCACACACATTTATAGAAAAAAGTTAGGAAGTAGCATATCAGAATAGAAATCATATAATGGAAATGTGGCACTTTCAATAAAATTTTATGCGGCTGTAGAGAAAATTGAAATCGACAAGCAAAGGTGTGAAACTGAAAGCATTACACTGTGTGGCATCACTTGGACCCAGAGAGACCCAGGAGAAGGTCTTTGTTTAACATTTTATTGCTGGTATGTGAATAGCAGTATTAAATTATTGGATTTGTGTGTTTAAGTTGGAGCAGCTATAGAAGACAAGAAATAAAAAAGAGGCCTTTGTGGGGCATCTTAAGGTAGGGATAGTAGTGGAAGATAAGCACATTTGATATACTTCTTCCTAGCCTTTTTCTATGAACACAGAAATAAACATATATCTATATATAATATAAAACACATATACATATAATATAAATGTTCATCTAATCAGGATTTTATATACCATGTTCTGACCTTTTATCTGCTATTACATAGTTTTTAAACTGTGACTTTAATGGCTGTTTTAAGTATGTTCATTGAATATCATTATATTGTTTAACTGCTTTTCTATTTTCTAGCATTTCATATGTATTTGGACTAGAAGGTGGAAATAATTTTGAAGATATTGATACATATTGTCATATTGCCTGATAAAGATTATTATAGTTTCATAAAGCAAGAGGCCTTTTAATATACAAGAGATGAATATTTTATATTCAAATTCAGTCATTGTCCATGTAAGATACATAGAGAAATATACTTTCACAGGGAAATTAATTTAAGTATATCAATCACAGTGTTTAGATAATAAAAAATTGGGACCACCTCAATATTCAACACTAGAGAGTGTTTAAATATTACTTCAGTGTGACCTAATTGTGACAACTACTAAAACTGTTCAATATAAATATTTATGCTCCAAAATGTGCTACAATTTTAAGTGGAAACTTGGCATATGAATATCATATTCAGCTTATTGTACTTTTATGCATATATATTACTTTACTATTTTTAAAAATGACTTATAAAAGTTTAAAGTACAGCACAAATTTTGCTTTATTTCATTTTTCAAATATCTTGAATAATGTCATGTTTAAAATAAAACTTCAGTCCAATTTTGCTATGTAATGTATGTCAGTTTTTACATTTTGATTAAAAAGCGCAGTCAAAACCACGGGGATTTCTTTTCACATTGGTGATTTAGTACTAGCGCACATTCTTTTTTTTTTAATGTAATTTATTTATTTTTATATTAATCACAGGTTAGGTACTTTGCATCCCAGGCGTAGCTCCCTCCCTCATTCCCTCCCACTCTCCCCATCCCTCCCTCATCTCCTCCCTGCCCCCCTCCAAGTCCACCCAAGGGGGAGGGTCTCTTCCCCTTCCATCTGACCCCAGTTCATCCTGTCTCCTCAGGGCTGGCTGCAGTGTCCTCCCCTGGGATCTAGCCAGGCTGTTACTCCCTGGCGTGTATGGGGGAGGGTCAAAGATTGGCGTGTATGGGGGAGGGTCAAAGAGCCAGCCCTGGAGTTCATGACTGAAACAGTCCCTGTTCCCATTACTAGGGTCTTCAGTTGGACACCGAGCTACCATCGGTCTTATACAAGACAGTTTGTCCAACCAAGGACCATGTATGGATATAGCCTAGAACCCCTGCTCAGATGTGGCACACATTCTTTACTAAATGTGGTTTTCCTGCGACATTTTCACACTTGTTCATGCTCCTGTTACCTTCTACTTTCTCCATTTCCTCCACCCTTGCCTCTTTTCCCAGATGATCTACTTTTGTATCATGTGTATGAAACACACACACTAATACACACTTCCACACTAGAATAAAACTTGCTATTTGTTGCTGTTTTTGAGTCTGGCCTGTTTTATTTTATGTATTTATTTTTTAACACCATGATCACTGCTTTCATCTCATCTCAAAATTTAAGTACAAATGGCACAGGACTTTTCTGACATTGCCTTGGGCTGGGCAGGCTGTAAGTTCTGTTGATTTGAATCTCACAAACTCCACCGACAGATGCACAGACTTAGGACCGGGAAATCGGAGGTGGCTTCTGGCCTTTCCCCGTCTCTGCACGTGTTAGAAAGCAGTGGTAAGGAAGCCCATGGCATCTGTTACTGATCCATGCAGAGGCCTGGGGCCTCTGTTTTAGAGGAGAGTGCTAGATTTACCTTGGGAAAGCGTTTTCACTACAAATCCTCGATTTCTATCAGTTAATAATACCATGGGCTTTAATTTGTTTTTATTTTTTAAGGTAGGAGAAAAATATTTAATGTGAAATAAAACACATGTTGAGGAGGTTCAGTAAGTTTTATTTTAAATTGTGAGCATGAGATGCTTATACTTTTTTATGCCTTAAATTGTATATTCAACCTGTATATAAATGTACACAAGCATATAATTTTATGCAAATGTACAAAAGAGATGAGACTTTTGGTGATGATCCCTTCTATTTTTGCTTCTTCTTTCCCTGAGCTCTCTCATCTACGTTAATTATCTACCCTTAGCCTTGGTAGGAGACCTTTATAGCTTCAGAATACACCAGGCAGATTAAAACACCCCTTCCCACTCCCACTCCTGGGGGATGTCACACTCCAAATGCTAGTCTGGACTGGAAGCTCCACGGCAACAGACTCTACTTTACTAATCAGAGTCTTTGCTAATCACACCCTAGAAAAGTGGTTCCTGCTTGTGTGTGAAGATTCAAAGACCTGCATGCTGTTCATGACAGGTGAGTAGACTTTCATAAAAACATGCTACTTAGCAACATCCTCCTGTGCTATTGATAGAAAAGACCACAGTGGCTCTTTTGGGAGTGAAAGGATGTTCTATGTCTTGAATGACAGTGTGTGCTATTCATTAAATTCCTTGGAACTGTATCTTTAGAATGGGCACATTTGATTGTAGGTAAATCATTGATACAAATAAGTTTTCAAGACAATATTTTTAAATTTTTTAAACTTATTCTTCTCTATATAATCTGCCCTCACTGAAGCTTCCCCTCTCTCCTCCCCTCCCAGTCCTTCCCCACTTTCCCTTGCCTCCATCCACTCCTTCTCCATTTCTCTTCAGAGAAGGGCAGGCCTCCTATGGATATCAACCGAACATGGCATATCAAGTTGCAATATGACCATGTACCTCCCCTCATATTAAAGTTGGACTAAGCAACCCAGTAGGAGGAGAAGGGTCCCAAAATCAGAGAAAAGAGTCAGAGACAGCCCCTGCTCTCACCATTGGTCATTTCACAAGAACACCAAGCTACACAGCTATTACAAATATGTAGAAGGCCTAGATCAGACCCATGCAGGCTTCCTGGTTGCTGGTTCAGTTTCTATGGGCCCCCATGAGCCAGGTTAGTTGATTCTGTGGGTTTTCTTATAGTGTCCTTATGGTGTTCTTATAGAGTCCCCTCTGGCTCCTACAATCTCTCCTCCTCCTCTTCCACAGGATTCCCCACACGCTGCTAATGTTAGGGTGTGGGTCTCTGCATCCATTTCCATCAGTTTCTGGATGAAGCCCTTCTGATGATGATTATGGTAGGCTCCTGTCTGTGAGCAAACCAGAAGATCATTAGGAACCATTTCATTGACTTTTCTTTTTTAACCAATTGTGTTTGGTTCTATCCTAGGTCTCTGGGCTCTCCAGCCTCTGGGTCCTGGCCCTTCAGGCAGTGTCAGGGGTGGGCTTCCTCTCATGGCTTGGGTCTCAAACCTGACCAGTCATTGGTTGGCCAACTTCCACAATTTCTGCACCACCTTCAACCGACATCTTGTAGGCAGGGGAAATTGTAAGTTGAAGGTTTTACGGATGGTTTGGTATCTCAATCTCCTCCACTGGAAGTCTTGCCTGGTTACAGGAAGTAGCCAGTTGAGGCTCTGTATCACCCATTACTAGGAGTCTTACCTAGGGTCACTGTTGTAGATTCCTGGGAGTTTCCATTGTACTAGTCTTCTAGCTCTTCCCAGAGATGCTTCCAGTTGTCCTGCCCAGGATCCTCTCCGTCCATCTACCCCTCCGGGTCCTTCCTCTACTGTTCGAGTTGTCCTGCCCAGGATCCTCTCCCTCCATATACCCCTCCCGACCCTTCCTCTCCTGTTCCCACCTACCATAGCTGTTTCATTTCTCTCTCCCTGGGAGATTTATGTGCCCCATCTTGCCCTCCTTGCTACTTAGCATCCCTGAATCTGTGAATTGTAGCATGGTTACCCTTTACTTTACAGCTAATATCCACATTTAAGTGAGTACATAGCATGTTTGTATTTCTGGGTCTGGATTACCTTACTCAGGATAATTTTTTTCTAATTCTATTCAGTTGTCTGCAAATTTCATGTTATTTTTTTAGAGTTTTTCTCTTTTTTTAAAATGTAATTTATTTATTTTTATATTAATCACATGTTAGGTACTTTGTATCCCAGTCATAGCCCCCTCCCTCATTCCCTCCCACTTTCCCCATCCCTCCCTCATCTCCTCCCTGCCCCCCTCCAAGTCCACTGATGGGGGAGGACCTCCTCCCCTTCCATCTGACCCTAGCTTTTCTTGTTTCTTCAGGGCTAGCTGTAATGTCCTCTTCTGGGATCTAGCTAGGCTGTTCCTCCGGTGTGTGTGTGTGGGAGGGTCGAAGAGCCAGCCATTGAGTTCATGACCAAAATAGTCCCTGTTCCCCTTACTAGGGTCTCCAGTTGGCTACTGAGCTACCATGGGCCACATCTGAGCAGGGGTTCTAAGTTATATTCATGTTATTTTTTTAACAGTTAAATAATACTCCATTGTGTAAATGTACCACATATTTTTTTAAAATCCCTTCTTAGGTTGAGGGACATCTAGGTTGTTTCCAGTTTCTGGCTATCATGAATGAAGCTGCTATGAACATAGCTGAGCAAGTCCTTGTAGAGTGCTGGAGCATCCTTGGGCTTATTATGCCCAGGAGAGATACAGCTGGGTTTTGAGGTAGATCAGTTCCCAATTTCATGAGACATAGCCACATTGATTTTTTATATTAATTATAGTTTATTCACTTTTTATCCCAGCTGTACCCCCTCCCTCATTCCCTCCCAACTCCACCCTCCCTCCCTCATCTCCTCCCATGCCCTCTCCAAGTCCACTGATAGGGGAGGTCCTCCTCCCCTTCCATCTGACCCTAGCCTATCAAGTCTCATCAGGACTGGCTGCATTGTCTTCCTCTGTGGCCTGCTCCCCACTCAGGGGGAGGTGATCCAAGAGCCAGCCACTGAGTTCATGTCAAGACAGTCCCTGTTCCCATTACTAAGGAACACACTTGGACACTGAGCTGCCATGGGCTGCATCTGTGCAGGAGTTCTAGGTTATCTCCATGGATGGTCCTTAGTTGGAGTATCAGCCTCAGAAAAGATTCATGGGCCCAGATTTCTTGGTTCTGTTGCTCTCTTTGTGGCGTTCCTGTCTCCTCCAGGTCTTTCTATCTCCCCCTTCTTTCTTAAGATTCCCTGCACTCTGCACAAAGTTTGGCTATGAGTCTCAGCATCTGCTTTGATGCCCTGCAGGGTAGAGTCTTTCAGAGGCCCTCTGTGGTAGGCTCCTGTCCTATTTCCTGATTTCTCCCTCTTCCAATGTCTATTCCATTTGCCTTTCTGAATGAGGATTGATTATCTTACCCAGGGTCCTCCTTCTTCATTAGCTTCTTTGAGTGTACAGATTTTAGAATGTTTATCTTATTTTATATGTCTAGTATCCACTTAATAGTGAGTATATACCATGTGTGTCTTTCTGCTTCTGGGATACCTCACTCAGGATGATCTTTTTCAGTTCCCTCCATTTGCCTGTAAATTTCATGATTTCCTTGTTTTTAATTGCTGAGTAGTACTCAGCCATATTGATTTTCAAAGTGGCTGTACAAGTTTGCATTTCCACCAACAATGGAAAGATTGTTCCCATTGTTACATATCCTCACCAGCCTGAGCTGTCACTTGTGCTTTTGACCTTATACATTCTGCCAGGTGTAACATGGAATCTTAGAGTCTTTTTGATTTGCATTTCCCTGATGACTATGGACACTGAAAATGTTTTTACGTTTTCTCAGCGATTTGTGGTTCTTCTGTGGCGAATTCTCTGTTTAGATCTCTATCTCAGTTTTTAATTGGATTATTTCTTTTTTTGATATATAGTTTCTTGAAGTTATTTACATATTTTGGAAATTGGCCTTCAGTTTGATGTGAAGTGGAGGAAAATCTTTCCCCAATTTGCAGACTGCCATTTTACCCTAGTAATTTGTTCTTTGCTTTACAGAAATTTTTAGTTTCATGAGTTCCCATGTATTAATTGTTGATCTTAGTGCATGCACACTAAGGAAATTGCTCAGGAGATGGTCTCTTGTGCTGGTGGGTTCAAGTCTATTCCTCACTTCCTGTTCTATCAGGTTCAGTGTATCTGGTTTTATATTGAGGTCTTTGATCCACTTGGACTTGAGTTTTGTGCAAGGTGATAAATATAGATCTTTTTGCGTTCTTCTACATGCAGACGTCCAGTTAGACCAGCACCATTTACTGAAGATGTTTTTTCTCCCCATTGTATAATTTTGCCTTCTTTGTCAAAAATCAGGTGTCCATGGATGTGTGGATTTAAGCCCGGGTCTTTAATTCCATTGATTAAGTGCAGTTTTTATTGTTATTGCTCTGTAGTACAGCTTGAAATCAGGGCTGATGATACCTTTTATTGTACAGGATTGTTTTAGCTTTCCTGTGTTTTTTGTTTTCCCTTATGAAGTTGAACATTGTCTTTTAAATGTCTGTAAAGAACTGTGTTGGACTTTTGGTGAGGATTATATCTGTAGATTTAGGTAAGGTTTTACTATTTTAATTCTGCCTATTGTCAAGCACGGGAGATCTTTCCATCTTCGGGTATTTTCTCAAGTTTCTTTCTTCAAAGACTCGAAGTTCTTGTCATATAGGTCTTTCACTTGCTTGGATAGAGTTACATCAAAATATTTTATATTATTGTGGCCATTGTGAAGGCTCTTATTTCCCTGATTTCTTTCTCATCCTGTTTATTATTTGTATAAAAGAGGGCTACTGAATTTTTCTTTTTTTTAGTTACTCTTGTATCCAGCCATTTTGCTGAAAATGTTTATCAGCTGTATGAGTTTCTGGTAGAATTTTTATGGTCACTTATGTATACTGTTAGATCATCTGCAAATAAAGATACTTTGACTTATTCCTTTCCAATTTGTATCTCCTTGATTTTCTTTAGTTGTCCTACTGTTCTAGCTAGAACTTTAAGTACTATATTAAATAGATATGGAGAGAGTGGACTACCTTGTCTTGTTCCAAGGTTTTAAGTGAATTGCTTTGAGTTTCTCTCCATTTTATTTGATGTTGGCTATCAGCTTGTTGTATATTGTTTTCATAATGTAGCTTGTAGCTGTGATCTCTTCAAGACTTTTTATCATGAAGGGGTGATGGATTTTGTTAAAGGCTTTTTTTTTAAGCATCAAATGAGATAATCATGTTTGTTTGGTTTTATCTTGTTTATATTGTGGATTACATTTTTTGGTTTCTGTATGTTAAACCATCCCTGCATCTCTGGGATGGAGCCTATTTGATCATGGTAGATGATCTATTGGAAGTGGTTTTTGATTCAGCTTGAGGGTATTTTATTGAATATTTTTGCATCAATGATTTTTATGGTTTTGTCAATTTGGATATTCTGTCTTTTAAACTAGATACGATTTTGTCAATCTTATAGCTTTTCTCAAAGACCCAACTGTTTGTTTCATTAATTCTTTGAATTGTTCTTTTTGTTTCTGATTTATTTATTTGATTATTTCCTGCCAACTACTCCTCTTGGGTATGTTTTCTTTTTGTTCTAAAGCTTTCAGGTGTGCTGTTGAGTTGCTAGAATGAGATCTCCTCAATTTATTGGGTTTTTGTTGTTGTTGTTTTTTGAGACAGGGTTTTTTTCTGTGTAGCCTTGGCTATCCTGGATTTGCTTTGTAGATCAGGCTGGCTTCAAAGTCGCAGAAATCTGCCTGCCTCTGCCTTTCTGAGTACTGGGATTACAGGTGTACACTACCACACCTGGCCCGAATTTCTTTATGAATTTCTTTAATATTATGAATCTTCCTCATAGCACTGCTTTCACTGTGTCCCAATAAGTTTGGGTGTGTTGGACATTCATTTTCATTGAATTCTAGGAAGTTTTAAATTTCTTTATTTCAGCGTTGACCTGGTGGTCATTCAGCAGAGTTGTTCAGTTTCCATAAGTTTGTAACTTTTTATTTCTGCTGTTGAAATTCAGCTTTAATCCATGGTCTACTTATACGTTTAGAAAATAATATTTTTTATTGATTTATTTAAACTCTGAATACTTAGTCTTTCTTTCTTTCTTTTTTTGTGTGATAGCATTGTACTCACTCTTCCAAGGAACACGTAACTCTTGGATGATTTATTTTGTGGACCCATCAAGCACTGGGAACAGTGGCTTTGCAGATCTCAGGATGTTACTCAAGAAAATGGAATGGCAGATGCTTACATTGTACCTTCATTCTGACACAGAAGTAGCTCTTTGTTCCTCACAAAGCATCTTCAGGTAGCAGCAAAAGACACAAAAGGAGGCCACTCTTGATTTGGTGTCATGGTGACATAGTCTCTTTCTCCCTTTGTCCCTTTCTTAATCTCTCCCTTTCCCTTTGGCTTCCTTTTTTTTTTTTTTGTCTTTTATTACTCTATTAAATGTAGATCAAACAGAGAGATTTCTACAAGTTAATGAAAACATTAATTCTGATCCAAGCAATTCTTTAATTTTAATAGTCTCTCTTAAGGGAGACTTGGACAGAAATTAATTGGTTCTTTTATTCAGTTTACTTTAATCCAGGTGACCAATAAATTACAGTTCAAGAAATGGTTATACATTGCATCTCACTTTAAAACACTCTTAGTTAGAAATAGTGAAATGTAGATTATGAAATTGGCAATGCAGACAAATTCATTTTTCCCCACTGACCCAACATTTGGCCCTATAATTGCACTGTTCTTGAAGTTGTATGTTTTCAGGGAGACACTGCCTTTCAACTCCCAGTAAAAGCAGCAATGCTTTAGATAATGTGCATTCTTCACTTGATGCAACTAAGTCATAGAGAAGGTGCACTTATTCTGACTTCATGTCGAGCAAGGAAGCTGGGAAATTCAGAAGATGCAGAAAGTGTTTGACAGGGAACTGGTCTGAGGATTGCAAGGATGGTGTTTGGGAGCTTCTGGGTGAAAATGTGTGATCAGCTTGGGAGAGCCATATTCAACATTCGCTACCACCTCTACTCAAACCCTTACTTCCTAGTTTCGTTCTAAGACTTACACCAAAAGTGTATATTTTTAGACTCATTAAATACTTGGGAAACAATATTTGTTTGCTTCTGGAAACAGTGAGCAGCAGCTTGACTGTTCTGTATGGAGAATGATCTGTTATAGTTGCATGTTTTGAATGAGTTTGCTAACCAAATAGTATTTTAGTTACTTTCTTGTTGTTATGATAAAATACATCAACAAATGGAGAAAAAGCTTATTATGGCTTATAGTTTCGGAGGGGTATGGTGCATCCTGGAGGGAAATTGAGGCAACCATCGAGGAAGGTACAAGGAAGGTAGGAGCAGGAGGCTGGCTGGCATCTGTACTCAGGAAGTGAATAGAAAGTGGAGCTAGCCTGTAACATCCCATGGTACTTGCAGCAACTCATTTTCTTCAGCAAGGCTCTCTTTTGTAAGAGTTGCACAACCTATGCAAGCAGTGTTGCTAGCTGGAGATCAAGTGTTCATACATGTGTGCCAGTTCACATTCAAACCACAACAGCAAGCGAAATGAAAAGAATAGCCAGGAAGTATTGTACAGGTAGAAAGAGCAGATACATAACGAGTCATCATCAAGTTAGGTGATTACAGGATCCAGGAGGAATGTCTTGGGACGAATGCTGAGTTTGTCAGTGTGAAGTTTCTTATGGAGAGATTTCCAGGCAGTGTCCATGCTCTGCACAGTGAGCTTCTGCCTCCTGTTCCCATGAGGCATTGCTTTTATAAGGAGGTGAGACTTATTTTAGCTCACTGCTTTAGAGATTTCAGTCTGTTGTCAAGTGAGTTCTGTTGCTCTGGATTTGTGCTGAGGCAGTGATCATGACAGGTACACACTGGAGCACCCTTCTCACTCTTTGAAGATCAGGATGCACAGATAGAAAGAAAAGGGAGGAAGAAAGTAGGAGGATGGGCGTGTTCCCTATGACCCAACTTCCTTGCTCCAGGCCCCACTTCCTGAAGAATATACCACTGCAAACAACCTACTGGCTACTGACAAGCCTTAAAAATACGGCTCCTTCTAAGGCAAGTTATAGCAAAACATTTCTAAGCTACAGATAATCTAAAGAGAATCCCATTGGCAGTGTGCATTCAATCAGGCACAGGGAACTTTAGCTAAGGATGGAAATTGTTGAGCCTGGTGTTTGTGTTATCCTTGTGCGAATGAGCACATTCAATTGTTTTCACGTGATGCTGACACACACTAAGTGATTTCTCAGTCATTCAGGATGCATACTGGTTCTGTTGCCTCATTTATTTCTTACATTTTTGGCAATAGAAGTAAACCATGAGGCATTTTCATATTATAGGAAAGAGCAGTAACCTTTATTGGAAATGGCTGATCTTTTAGCTGTTTGCAAGGGCACAGTGTTGGTTTCATTTTACTTTTTTATGTTTACTTTTTTAATTTGTAAAATAGTCTTAGCTCTTAACTATTTTCTTTTCTTCCTGTTAAAATGTTAGGGGGAAGCCTGACCCAGTACACAGAGTTTTGGAGGTTGTTTGAGCTGAGCATGACAGGGACAACAGAACCCTCTTCATCCTTAAATTCTGCATTCACAGGTCGCCGACAGCAAATGAAAATTTACTAGTATAATTATATTACTGTACGTTAGTCACATGGATAGAGACAGAGAGCTAAGCACAGCTGTAAGAGCCAGACTCCTGAGAGGACCATGAGGAAGGAAGCCCTGAGGATTTCACATCATTCAGTTGGAGGGACACATGAACTTTTATCAGGGGTAAAGACAGTGTTTGGATAAGATAAAAATCATGAAAGACAACGAAGAGGATGATGTAGGCTTCCCAATGGGTGCTAAAACTACAGCACAGACAAACCTTAAAATCTTTCCTACATTACGATTTCAGAAGCAGTAGAACACCTTGATTATGTAAATTAGGTAGAATTATCTGTTACTTGAAACAGAACCATCCTGTTAATAGAATTATTAGCACATATTATAGCATGTCATCTATGTTTTAAGTGTATAACTGTTAAATGTTTGCCTTAAAGAGTCAAATAAGAAAATCAAAATTATTCAACAGCCCACTGTCCTCGTTGTATTTTATGTATAAGACAGATATTGAAACATTTGCTATAGAATTTCTGTAAAAGATTTAAACCTTAAAAAGCATAAAAAATTACCTCGTCATAGCATCATGTTTAGCTCTAGTTCCAACTCAAATGGCCGTAGTTTTACTGACAATGCACACATAGTTTTTAAATAATAATGTACAATAAATTTAGTCTGAAATAAACTCAAGTTTTCTCTTTGCAAAAGCAAATTTATTTTAGAATTATTTTTAATTGCTCAAGGACTTGGTGGTACCTAAACAGTGGAGAACAGTTTCCCCTGAACTCATACATAATCACTTTTTCTTATGCTCATGTAATAACTCAGTGTTTTAAGTTTCAGGCATAAAAATATTTTACCTTCACCCCCTCAGTGATTTGTGTAGCAAAGAAAAGACCTTATCATTTTAAGGGTAGCAGTTTAGTTACGAACCGTTTTAAAATTAGAAGGCCTTTAATCTTGCAATGTGTGGCTGGAAGAACACACTGCAGGTCATCACAAGAGAAGTTTAGACTATTACTTCTTTTCATGAAAAGCCATTCATCTTGTCTTTTCTGAATTTTCACCTCCAAGTAGTGCTGGGATCTGAGCCTGTATGCATTTTTCCCTCTGACAACTCTTGTTAACTTTGAAAATTCTGCTCCTTGTTTATTGAAGAACTGTGACTTGTACTCCTGGAACCTTGCCCTTGCAACATAATGTATGTTCTTGTGTGAGCCTCAGAGATTTTCTAAAAAAGAGGAAAAATTGATAGAGAGCAGTTGACATGCCTGCATTCTGCTTTCCCAAGTCTGTAAATACCTGCTGACAAAGCACATCTCTCTGCTTAAGTGGAGGAGAGTGGCCGCAGGATGTTGTAAGTTAGCCACACAGTTCTAGCATAAACTCTAGAGACCAGGAAGACTCACTCACCCTATTAATTACAAGCAAGGACATAAGCCCACGTCTTACCGGGAGCCAACCCCTGTAAAGCATCTAACTGGGGTGACTCTGTCCGGATTTCAGAGGATAGTGTGTCTGCGCCACGCTCTTAACCATAATGAAAGTCTAATAAAGCATGACAAAGGAACTTTTAAGCCAAGTTAGGGTGTTTATAAGTAATGCTCAGTGGACATGAGAACATGTGAGGAAGTCTTAGAGAGCAGTAAAGATAAAAGCAGTTGGTTATAGTAGGTCTTGTTGAGACAAGAATTTTCAAGCAGGAAATATGTAAAAAGAGGTTCTGTTAATGCAGATTCTAACTCTGCTCTTGTTGGCTATTCACGCTGACTCCCCTTGTAAACTTTGTATACTTTTCAGGAAAGCGTCCGCCTGGGGAGCTCCAGGAGCCAGGATGGGTCACTTTTAGTTTTGCCTCTGGGCTCCCCCCATCCTTTCCCTGGGCGCCACCCACTGTGGTCACAGAAAGGGGTGTTCAGTGTTGCTGGCTTCTTTATACCCCTGGACAACAACACCTCAGGACTCCGGAAAGGCTGAGGCTAAATCTCCACAACCCGGGGGTGGGGGTGGGGGGACCTGCGATCAGATGCCTGGAGAAAGTGAGAAGCCGAGGCCACAGAGAAAGCAGCAGCACCAGAGGCGTTAGTAATAATAGCTCCTGCTGACGGGGAAGGAGGCCTGTTCAACCGGAACTCGTCTGAGAGCGCCATCACCATCTGGCAACGATGTAAAAACTAGCTATTTTCCCAAATCAGGTAGCTTTGCATGGTTTGGCACTGCCAGCCAGGGACCAGGACCGGAAATCTGATCCCTTAGTATAAGTTCATACTTTAGTTAAGGAAAGTTGTTTTGTTTAGCTTAGAATTCAAGTCTGTGTAAACCCCGTTAATGCTTAAGTTAATCGCCCCTCCCCCACTCCTCTCTGTCAGTTTGCCAGTTCCAGCCTATATCTGTCACAAAGGCAATCTCCAGCCTCTCAGTGTGACCCCTCCCAGATTATGCTAATTTTAGGTGAAAAGTCTAAACAAAAACCCACCAATCCCCTAAACTCCCTCAAACGCAGGATGTGAAATCCCACCAACCCTCACTCTGGAAATCTCTGCCCTAGAAAGCTCTGGCCCCTAAAAAATCCTATATAAAGGCCATGTCAGCTCAGTCCTCTGCTGTCTTCTCCTGGGAACAGAGGAAGGCGCTCCTGGAGTCATCCCTCCTCTCCTGGAGTGATTCCTTCAATAAATCTCTTTTAAGAGATTTGCTGACTGGTGTGACTCTCTTATTGGAAGAAGCCAAGGAGCCTAGAAAAGAAGACGGGAAGAAGGAGCAAGGCTCCTGAGGTCCTCGGCTCAGCCGGGACTGGGGAAACCCTCCCTTGGGAGCTGCAATCTCTCAACAGAGGCCTCCTCGCAGTGGTTCCGGGGCTTCCGTGTCTCAGGTTTCGTTCCCTTGGGACTCTGTCCCACCAGCTGTATGGTTCAAGACTTCAGAGTTGTGGGTTTCCTGGACACCTTCGCATTGGAGCAGGAAGGCCAACAGCTCTTACTTGGAAGTGATATGGCCAAATACAGTTTGACTGAGAACAAGGTCACCAGTCTTACTTTGCTGACACCTTTCTGGCGTTATTACTAATGGCTCAGGGAACCCATTAGTGGAATTCTCATCCCGAGGAATCTGATGTGGGATTGGTGACTGGAGACCTTGAGGAAAGTGTGTTCTTAAATATTTTTTTTTTACCATAACCATTCAATGTAAATGCAAGACAAATATGATTTCCTTAGTAGGTTTAACTTCATATCAATTTCAGAGAGATCAAGAAAGAGAATTGTTTTTTTGTTGTTGTTGTTGATTTGTTTGTTTGTTTGTTTTTTCTGAGGTTACAGGTTATTGTTCCAATATTTCTACAGGGTGGATAATTATAGTCAGGCTTTTTGGGTACCTTACTGGGTTCTTAAACCTATTACCCTTCTCCATTCCAATCCCTTCCAACCCCCAAACACTAAGGTAGGTGAGAAAGAAGGTTAGAGGGGAAATGGGGCTTAGATCTCTTTAGACTACTTCCTGCTGATTAGGGACATCGAGTTCCTTGGGGCAAGTCCAATCTTCATCATCAGGAAAGCTCCAACCAGCAACCAGTAATCCAGCAAGCAGCAATCCAACAATCCAGCAATTTATTAACAGCAAAAGCAACAGCAGGAACCAGAAGCAGCAGGGACCAGAAGCAGCATGGACATCAGGCAGGGGGAGAAGCCACTGCCACAGGTCCTCTTTGGAGAGTTTATACGCTCTCGAGTTCCCAGAATTCCAAACACACAATATCTGCCACTGGCAAAAATCATGCCCTTGCTAGAGCACATGACAAATCAAAGATAGCAGCTGTGGACAATTTGAAGCAGCCTCATCTCCCATGTGTGGGACTAAAACAAAAACATGTAATTGGGCTTTTTAAAATACCAAAAATTTCACTACGATTTCTTGGTAGTTTTGGCTGGCCTCAAACTCACAGAGATTTACCTACCTCCCCTTCCCAAGTGCTGGGATTAAAGGTGTGCGCCACCACCACAAGGCTTGTTAACTTTATTTTAAATTAATAAACAAAGTCATCTCAAAGAATGAGTGATTCACAGAGCACATTTTCAAAAATGCTTTAGAGGCTTGCCTCTGGAGTAACTTCAGTGGAAGCTTCAGAGTTCAGAAAAGAACTTTCTTTAAATTCTATTAGGGGTTAATTGTGTCTTCACCAATGAGCTTTCAAACTACAGCTTTCCTTGGCAGTCAGGAGTCTGAGGGCCACCATCCAGACCAACCTCTCACCAAGTGCTGCCTTTTCTAAAGCCCAAGCTTGTGGTTGCTGCTATGTCCATCACTGGAGAGAAGCAATACCATCTTGCATTATTGAAGCTCTCTGTAAACGAGTCTTCATGATTTCCTGCGTTTAACAAACATAGAATCCCAAACCTAATCTAGAGAAATATTGTAGACAGGAACAGCATTAAAAAGGAAAATATGATCATTGCTGTAGTTGCTTCAAGGTCTGAGTAACATTTTAGTTAACAAGAAACATCACTCTAGGCAGTTGTTAGAATTCTTTTTTAAAATTTGGATGGAAGAAAATGGTTATGATGTAAAGTAAGGGCCTGTTAATAAAAGATTGCCGTTTGGAAAATGGTCAAATTAATAAAATACAACTAAGTTCCTGCCAAACACTACCATTATCATCACTAACATGCTGGGAGGTCAAAGTGCAGATGGCTACCCATGAATATTTATAACTGGAGAACATGGTAGCTCAGTTAGGTCATAGGTGCTTTTTATGTGACCCTCTGTCATCAGACAAAGCTGTTTTGGGGTTAACTGAACATAGGGAAGTTTTGTTCAGAATAAACAGCAACAAGTAAGAATTCTTAGAAATAGGCACATTGTTCTTCAAGAATTCTTTTGAAAATCTATATTAGCTGCATTGTCTTTTCTATGATAGATACAGCATTTAAGAGGTTTATCATCACTTGACATTTTTTAGAAAAGAGCTTACCTAAAAAGGAAGAAACTATCTCAATAAAACACCCCTCTTAGGGAAGAGCTTTTCCAATATTTGTGAACGTTTTGGATTCCCAACCTCCATTTCTAGAATTTTTAGAAAAGCATACCAGAGGTTACAGAAGAATACACCAAAAGATTTTTTACTTAGAAAATAAATTATTTTAAAAAGGCATTATTCTTTAGTATGCTTTGAGTAGTAACACATGAAAATTAAGGTTATTTAATGCAAGACTAAAGTCCAAGGCCGGGAAGGGAAGAGAGTTATCATTTCAGTTGAGTTTGCTGCATGTAGCCATCCACTCAAATGAGTCAGCCATGGGAAGGAGGTGGCTTTCTCTAAAGCCAGTGTTTAGCCTCAGCACTTTTAACCTAGGTGTTTTCAGAATGTTACAGTTACTTGGTTGGGAGCTGGAACAGTCCTCACAGACACATCCTCTTTCCCACTTTCTTTTGAGTGAGTGTCTCTCTGTGTAGTCCCAGACTTGAATAGTCTATGCATCCATTGCTCTCATTGAAAAGAGAAGATTTACTGATTAAGAGTAAGAATAGCATTTATCAATGGGTATAAACATATATAGTAAGGCTGAAGTTTGGGACCATGTTAATTTATCTAAATCCCAGAAATTTGGTTCACCTAAGGTTTATGACCTTTGTCTTAGTTAGGGTTTTGTGGCTGTGAAGGGATGCAATAACCCTGGCAATTCTTACAAAGAAAAAGCATTTAATTAGGGCTGTCTTACAATTTAGAGGATTAGTCCATTATAGTCATGGTGCGAAACATATTGGCATGTCGACATGGTGCTAGAAACATGGCTGAAAGTTTTGGTTCTTCAGGTAGCAGGTCTTCCTAAGACTGCAAGGCCCTGGGTCTGGACTTGACCTTCTCAGATCTCAAAGCCTACCCCTAGTGATGTACTTTCTGAAAAAAAAAAAAAAAAAGCCACACCTACTGCAACAAGGCCACGCCTCATACTAGTGCTACTCCCTATGGACCTATAAAGGACATTTTTATCCAAATCACTATATTCCACTCCTGGCTTCCTTAGACTTGTAGCCATATCATACTACAAAGTGTGTTTATTCCAACTTCAAGATTTCCTAGTCTATCACAGTATTGGTACTGTTTAGAAATCCAAAGTTTAACCTCTCTTCTGATACCCATATAATCTCTTAACTGTAATCCCCTGTAAAGTCAAGACGAAAAAGCAGATTACTATTCCCCATATAAAGCAGCACAGGATCTACATTACCATTCCAAAAAGGAGAAAGGGAATCATAGTAAGGAAATACTAGACACAGCAAGACTGAAACCCAGCTGGGCAAACTCCAAACTGCACCTCCATGTCTGATAGCAAAATGCTCTTCAAATCTCTAACTTCATTTGTTTTTGTTGACTGTAACACACTTCTTTCTCTTGGGCTAGTTATGCTTTTTGTTAGCTTTCATTGGCAGGTATCCTACTTCTCTGGCATCTCTAACATCTTGGGGGTCTCTAAGGCAATTCAGGCTTCATCTTCACAGCTTTTATACCATTTAACCTCTCCCCTCCATTCAAGGACACGCCTGACACACTCCTGGACTCAGTAGCTTTCTAAAGTCCTGAAGGGAGATTCTATAACCCCTTTCTTCTATTGTTGACTCTAAAGCCAGAACCATGTGTTGCTTGCTGGGGCTGGAACATGGTCCCCCTTGTTCAATTACATGTTCCCTAGCTTTCTGGTCTTGATGGTTTCCTTCCCTGTCTAAACTTGGCTGTCTTAGAACTTGCTCTGTAGATTAGGCTAGCCTTAGAATTTACAGATTCACCAGCCTCTGCCTTCTGAGTACTGGGATTAAAGGCATGAACCACCAAGCCTGGACCTAAATTGTTCTTTAATTTCTTTTCACAAGTTGAAAGCTTAGTTGGGTGGGTCTTGCCCTGAGGTCACCACTCCCTTTATTCCATTTAACATTAGGCTGTTCTTTAATCTGTTTATCTCCTTGAACACAGGATTATCTCCATTCCATTTCTTGGTATACCCTTTCTCCTCCATTGTACATTTTCTATTTTTTCTTGTTCAGCTCACTCCTTTTCATTATAGATCTGCATGGGAGTGAACACTTGTAACTACACAACAGAGTTGACACTAGGCTCTTTTGAGATCCCCTCTGCCAATGCAATTCATCTAAAACTCTTTAATTTAGCCTCAGGCAGATTTTTTAGACAAGATAAAAAAACAGCCACATTATTAATCAAAATATCACAAGAACACTCTCTTTGCCACATACTAACATTCTTCTCTGAAACTTCTTGAGTGGGGGTTCCCACAGTTCAAATCTCCCTTACGGAGAGACTCTCTTTCATGGTCCAAATTGTATGGCCCAAATTGTATGATAGTGTTCAAGTGCTTTTCTAATCCAAAGCCCCAAAGTCTGGATTCCTCCAAACAAAAGCAGAGTTTGTTCTACCATAGCAATACGGCAGTTCCTGGTACCAACTTTTGTCTTAGTTAGGGTTTTGTTGCTGTGAAGAGACACCATGACCACAGCTACCATTAGCTTCTTCCATTGCTTCTTCCATTGGGGCATCCAAGACAACATTATGCAATGATCCAGAAGAAATGAAGCTTAGCCTGGTGGGTGGTATATCAGGATCTCGGTCTGGTGATGGGTACAGGAGAAAAGGTCTTCTCCAGGAGAGTTTTCAGTGAAACAGCTTTCCTTTATTGGGAGAATAAGGGCTATATAAACCTTGGGGAAATGGGTAGGGGTTTGGGGGGTGAGCGTACATCATTGGGGGGGGGGTACATGTACTGGGGCATGCAGGCCCGGAACAGGGAAGGAGCAGTCCTTACTCCTGCTGGCCTCAAAATTAAAATGTTGGGGTTCGGACAGGTCTCGACTTCGCTCTTGCCCTGGATCAGCTCTCCCGGTTGCACGGCTCACCTGCTCCACAAACAGTAACTCTTATAAAAGGAAAACATTTCATTGAGGCATTTTACAGTTCAGAGGTTTAGTTCATTATTGTCACGGCAGGAAACATGGTGGCACACAGGCAGACGGTTCTAGAGAAGGAGCTGAGAGTTCTTTATCTTGAACCACAGACAGCAGAAGGAGACTATGGGCTACACTGGGCATAGCTTGAGCATTTGAAACTTCAAAGCCCAACCCTACAGTAACACACCTCTCTCAATAAGGCCACACCAACTTCAACAAAGCTATACCTCCTAATAGTGCCATTCTCTATGGGCCTATGGGGGCCATTTTTATTCAGACATCAAACCTTCCAAGCTATGTTTTTGGTGTTTTGTTTGTTTGTTTTGTTTTTAACCATAGCTTTGGAGGTCATACTGGGTTTGCAGTATCAGGCATGTATTTATTCCCTTCTGTGAAGTAGGTCTTAAATATAATCCAGCAGTAGTTGGTTCCTCCAGCATCAGTTTTGCCACTCTTGTACTAGTGAGCACATCTTGCCTAGCAGGTTGCCATTTGTAATTCATAGGGGTCACAACTAGGTAGGGACACTGATGCCTTACTAAAATTAATGCCCTGCAAGATAGTTCCTGCCGTGATGAGAGCTTGCTTTCAGGAAGGAAACTCCTAGCTCAGTACCAGTTTTCTTTCTATCTAGTAACCAGACTGTGTGATATTTTGGGGAACAGGATTTTATCATTTTGTGCTAGTGAGCAATCAAGAAGAATGGCAATGGTCTATGTTGTTTTGTGGGTCTCTGGGGGCCTCTTTGACCACCAACTCCTAAGGAGACATTTTATATCTGGAACATGTTCTTTCTTTGTTTGTTGTTGTTTGTTTTTTACTTGCTCAACAATGGCTTTTAGGACCAGCATTATCTGTGTATGCAGGATATTTCTCTTTTTTTTAATTTATTTATTTTTATCTCAATCACAGATTAGGTACTTTGAATCCCAGGCGTAGCCCCCTCCCTCAGTCCCTCCTACCCTCCCACTCCCTCCCTCATCTCCCTCCTCCCCGCCCCCTCCAAGTCTACCAACACGGGAGGACCTCCTTCCCTTCCATCCAACCCCAGCTTATCCTGTCTCCTCAGGGCTGGCTGCAATGTCCTCCCGTGGGATCTAGCCAGTTTGTCACTCTCCGGCTTGTATGGGGGAGGGTCAAAGAGTCAGCCATCAAGATCATGACTGAAACAGTCCCTGTTTCCCTGAATAGGGTCTGTAGTCCTACACCGAGCTATCATGGGCCCCATCTGTGCGGGGGTTCCAGGCCACATCCACACATGGTCCTAGATTGTAGAAACCGTCTCATACACGACCCCTGTGCCCTGCTCAGTTTGGTTTTGTGGAGCCCTTGTTCTCCCCAGGTCCCAACAACCTCCCTCAGATCTATCGTTACTTCTTGCCCTCTGTCAGAGGCTTGATCGAGAGTCTTCATATCTGCTCTGATACATCGCTACATTGACCCCTCCCCCCCAGAGGTCCTCTTTGGCATGCTCCTGTTCTGTTGCTTGTTTTCACTTCCACTCAATGTCCATCCCATTTGTTCATTCAAACAAGCATTGATCATAACAACCTGGGTCCTCCTTCTTGTATATCCTCTCTAGGTGTGTAGATTTCAGCTTGAACTTCCTATC
>CM053743.1:89956767-89975255 GCA_028658305.1 Pachyuromys duprasi | reverse complement strand
AGTGGGGCCATGGTGTCCTGATTTTTGTTGGGTGAGTTCTTTCGCCGATTTCTGGGCATTTGTTTATATATAATCAGGGAGCTGTTTGTGCTTTAAGGCTGTACTTCAGTCTGAATCTGTCAATCTCTTGTGTCAGGAGTATTCTTCAAGAAGATCAGGGATTTCTGGTGGTTTGTGGTGTGTGTTGTGTCTCAGTTGAACTCTGTTGTGGGCTCTGTGTGCCCAGCTTCGTGCTCTGTGCTAGAAGCTGTGAGCACTGCAGGCTGGTCACCCCTCTGGTCTGGAGTCTTTAGTCCTCACTCTGTGCTAGAGTCTGAGTGTCCAGGTTTGAGATGTCAGCTGGGGGCTGTGCACTCTGCCCTGGGCTTGCTGCTAAGGGCTCTCCCCTGGAATGGAGATTTGTTGCCTCCTTCTGTGCCAGGGGCTGTGTAGCATGGTCTGAGATGATATTTGGGGCACACACAGTGGGTTTGGTTTGGTGTGCATCCGCTGTATGCAGGCCTGTCTGAAATGGTGCCCGAGGCCTTCTTTGTCTGGCCTGTGGACAGATACCCGAACTGGGGTTTTTGCTGGTGGATGCGTGCAGCTTTCTCCCTCAGTGTGAGGTCTGGTCAAGATGGTCCCTGGATCCTCTCAGTTCTGGCGATCGGTGTGTGCCCGCCTCACACCCGTGGGTTGAGGCAGAACTCGTGTTCCTCCCAGACCTGCCGCCGGACTCACACACTGACTGAGTTTTTGCTGCCAGAAGCGTTAGGCGCGCTACTCCGCAGTGTGCACACTGGTCAAAAAGGTCCCCCAATCCACTCAGTCTGGGGTGGTTCCAGTGATCGGTCTGAGCCTGCAGCACACCCGCTGGTTGAAGCAGAACCTGGGTGCAGTGTGAGCTCACAGTGTGCAGTTCAGTGAAAACGGCACCCGGTTCCTCCTGAGACTGCCTGCGAGATTGTGTGATTCAGTCTATAATGGCGGGTGCGGGCACCCAGCGCAGCTGCTCGTTCAGATCAGAGCTGTGCGCCGCTGGTCACCGGGAAATTTTTCCAGGTAATAACTGGGTGTCCCTAGGGTTTTCCCACTTGATTTTCTCACCGTAGGAGTTCCGCTCACCTGGCACTCACAATGCTGGTGTTTTAGGTCCCAGAGGGCAGTCTCCTGATCGCTGCGTTGTTTCTCCTCTCCTACTCCTCAGACACAGTGTTCTCTCGTGGCAGCCATCTTGGATCTCCGCTTAGCTCTCTCTATGGAACAATTCTGAAAGCTGGCTGACACATGTCTCTGCAAAGCCGATAAATCTTGTTGACTACAGAGTCCTTTGGACTTACCATGCCATCCTTTCATATGGCATGCATAAAAATTTATACTACAGTTTGGTTATAGGGTCCAAATTGACTTATAAAGTTTGATGCCTTTCACCTGCTCAAACAAAGAGCAGAGAATCATCTTTAGCATTTGTGCATACTGCATACTCCATACAAGTGTTAATGCAAAAAAGTATATTACCTTTAAACAGTTATATGCTTATAAAACAAAAGGACCCAACACCACAAAAGATAAGACAAGTAGTCCAGGTCCTCCAACCTTATAGACTGCTTCATTAGTTGTTCCCTCATAAATCTGCATCCAGAACAACTTCAATATAGCTAGCTAAGATGGTCCAGCCTGACAGACTGTTTCAGCCCTGTACCATCCCATCTCCTTTTTCTCTCCTATCTAATGTTAGGGGGAGAGGAGGGAGAAGAGAGGAAAGTAAAAAAGGTGGATATAGGAATGATTGGATAAAAAGGTAAATTATTAAATCTACTTTTAAACTAAAGTGCATTCAACAAGCCAATTATTTTACATTGGTATGGATCTTTGTATATTGATATAAATTTAAGGTTATTTTTGTTACAACATATATATATATATATATATATATATATATATATATTTAAACTTGTGTTTAAGGTATTGTCCTTATGCAACTCATTTAAAAATGCAATGTAAAGTTCTTGTCCTTTGAAAGCTGCTATTACAAACTGTTTAGGATAATTAAAATATGCAAGTTAGTAGACAGTCAATCAAACTTGTGGTTTTGTTAGGGACTAGTTTAGTTAATTACAGAAATAGGCTTTATTTATCCTCCTGTAGATGTTTTCAAAGTTAATCAGATACTAAATAGCAAAAAAAAGGCAATGTTTACCTATTCAGATATACAATAGATAGAAAGATAGATAGATTGTCTTTAAAATCATCAGAGATCTGCCGAATATAGCATTTAAAGAATTTTTATTTATAAAAGGCTTTTTGACACTGAGACATGTCAGCTCCTGGCAGCATTCCCATTTTACTTCAAAGGAGATGATAGATATTAAAGAACCTTCTATATGGAGTTTGCTTCAAATGTGGCAAGCTAGCCACTAGGCAGGAAACAGCCCTTCCTCAACTACAGACAGAATGCTGTCTAAGATATGGATAAACAGGACACAGAAGAAGTTGGCTGCTGAGTTTTGCTAAGACAAGGTACATTGTCCTTCATAATTTCCTGCTTCACAAAAAAAAATCTGTCACATATTCTGGGCCAGGAGGCAGAAGATGATGCCCCAGCATTGCAGAGGAATCTTGGGTGTCTCTCCAGGCAGCCAACAGTCTCTGTCATTCTATAGTTTTGGAAGCTACTTGATCTGCATTTCCTATTTACTTGGGTAATATTTATTCTTCTCTGGTCTCTGATGGAGTTAAAGACTAGATAGTTATAATCTCACAAAGTTTACATTGTTTAGGATTTAAGAAAATGTTTTAAGGCCTAAAAAGATATTTATAGGTTGCTTAATACAAGTTATGATAGAAAATAATTTAAGTACAAAACTTTGGACTCATCAAGATAGTAGAGTACTTTCTTCCAGGTTGCTAAACACAAATGGACTGGACATTTTAAATGTAATTCTGACTTGATAGTTTTTATAATTTTTTTGCTTTATTGTATTTAGTTTATAAACATAACATAAGAGAAAGAACTTCAATTGAACTAAAGATAGGAGATGTTGGAGGATGTTTTTGTGCACTGTGTATTTAAATGCTGATTTTTTTTTTTTGGTACCCAGAGATCTGGTTGTAGTCCAGATTTTGGCATTGTAATTACTATGAAGCATCTTCTATTTTGGTATGTTGTTAAGTATTGTTCTTCATCACCTTCTGATTGGTTAATTAAAGAGATGAACAGCTAATAGCTAGGCAGGAAAGAATGAGGTGGAACTTCCGAGCCCAGAGAGTGGGGTCTCAGGTTGGGGGGCAGATAGAAGAGAGGAGTTGCCACCAGGAAGGAATATTCTGGGAGAAGTTAAGATGACAGGCGATGGGCCACATGGATGGGAAGTAGGCCAGGCTGGTATTGTTGGGTTAGCTCAGTATCTGACTCCATACAGTACCTGAAGCTTTTAATAAAAATAATAGGTCTCCTTGTCATTATTCAGGAGCTAGGGCAGGTATAGAAAAAAAACCTTACATTTACAAGTCCACACTAGAGTACATGATATGTACAAACTAAATTTATTGGAGTGAGTTTTTATGGAAAACTGCTTTCACTTGCGCTATATATTTGCATTGTGGTCTCTCAGGAAGTTAGGTGTTGGGGCTAAATTCACTAATAGTGTCATTAATCTAGCTCAAATTAATTCAATTAGAAAAAGAAGACCACTTCCTGACAAAGCCAACTCAAGGGAGAAAGGGTTTACTTTAGCTCAGTTCCTGATGACAGTCATTATGGGGCAAAGTCTTAGGCGAGAAGTTAGAGAGAGCTGCTAGCCCTCTACAGTCAGGAGCAGAGAACAGAGAGTTCATGCTGGCATGCCCACTGCTCAGCATTTTCCCTCTTCCTACAATCCAGAACCCAAACTCCAGGAATGGTGCCTCCCACCCTTCGGGTTGTCTTCCCACATCAATAACCCATCAATGTAATCAGTAACCCACCAATGTAATCAATAACCCCATTAATGTAATTAATAACCCCATCAGTGTAATCAGTAACACCATCAGTGTAATTAACAACTCATCAATGTAATCAACAACCCATCAGTGTAATCAATAACCCCAGCACACACAGACTTGTGCACAGGATAGAGAAGCTAATCAAGAGAATCCCTTATTAAGACTCCCTTTCATATGATTTTAGATTGAACTAACTTGACATTTAAACTAAACCTCATGCCAATATATAGATCTACAAAACAGGTATATAAAACAAACAATGACAGTAACTCGTAAAGTAGTTTATTTTAAACAATTCTTTAATATACCTGTAATTTCAGTGTTTATTAAAGATGAATACAAATTTTAAAAAAGCAACCTGTAATTTTTTTTTAAAATTAGGAACATCATTAAAATATAAAACTCCTGTGATTTTACTTACATTTAATATAGCCTAACACATTAACTTTAGAACAGTTGGAGGATCTCAGCTCACTTCCTGTAGTTTATAGTAATTTTTGTCTCTATTTAATGGATCAGTGTGCAGTGATGTATCTGACCCTAAAACTAGAGTTTTCTTGATTTGCCCTGGCCTCTCTACTCATCTGCTATTCAAAATTGTTGTTCTTGTGTAGTTGTAGATAATTCTACTCAGAGTCACTCACGGCAAAAAACTTAATTCCCACAAGTGAGGTCTATCAGATACAGTAGCTAACTCTAGAGGTTCTGAGAGATAAAGAGAATCTTTAGGAGGCGGGGCCTCATATGAGGCAATTACATCATCAGGGGGAATGTTCTGGGGGATTGATTATTGTAGCTCACAGGAAGTGTTGGTGAATTCCTGTGAGAGCAACTTCTCACGACCTGAGAAGGCCTGGCATGTGAGTCTCTCAAGCTTTCTGATTCACAGAAAAATGGCTTCTTCACATTTCCACATTGTGACGTCAACTGTTATGAGGCCTTCCTCAGTGCCAAGCAGACACTAGTGCCTTGCTCTTGGAGCCCCACAGGTAGAACCCAAACAAACCTATTTTCTTCATAAATTACTCAGTCCCTAGTATTTTTACTCATAGCAACAGACTAAAACAGATGGCCAGTAGCAGCTGTAGTTTTCATCTTAAAAAATTTTGTAATCTCAGTGGCAAGAAAACTCTTCTTCAATATATATTAGAGGATCTGACACTGATGATTGTTGCTTTGTATAGGTACTGTTTGAGCCCATCCCAATCAATCATTGTTTCAGAGATATTCCTTATTCCACGTGACAAGGCTGGGGTCATGTCTTTCCTTCCTTGCCAAAAAGAAGAGAAACTGTGACCTGAATGACTTATGTCACAATGGACAGGGAGTGTTTCATGTCTCCATCATTGCTAAAGAGCATTGCATGTATGGTCCCTCTTTATTCCCTATTATAGAATTATTAATATTTAATGTTAATTCACATAATTATTAAGGCAGCAGTTATTATTCCTTACCCCACTATTATCTAAAGACATTAAACCTGCTAGATTTTTAATAAGCCTTAAACATTAGTGGCAGATATAAGCCCTATAAGCTATCTTATATGGCCAAGTCCCCATAAATATTTGCACATCTTTCACTTGGGCTGCTTCTCTCCATTATGCCAATCCTCAGAACAAGCTCTTCCTGGCCGTGTGTTTCTAGTTCATGCTAACCCATGGTGACCTGCTCCTTCCTTCCTTCCTCTCTTGTACTTTTCTCTCTCCTCATGATCCTTCTGCAAACCCCCAAACCTTCATTTTGCTTCCCTCTCTCCTGCCCAGCCCAGAGTCAGCAACTTTATTATTCAATCAAAGAAGATTTGGGAGGCAAGGTTCACAAATGCCACTTTGGGTACATAAGCTTTTGATCTTAGAAAAGTAAGACTCTTGGGGACAGGTCTTTAACATCTGAATACATAGTATCTCCAGATTAACCACAATTTCCCTTTCCTTGGTGGAGTTTGTTGTTGTGTGCAGTTATGTTCTCATGCCATAGCCATTTCTCTTTATCATTTTGCCCTAAAACTTAAGTCTTCTAGCTTTGTAACCTGACCCCAAGTTACTCGACACAGTATAATCTAATAAAAAGTAATAACATTTATGCCTGATGAAGCATTCTCTTAGTCAAAGATGGAGCCTTCTTAGCTATGTTTTTGTGTAAGTTTCCTAGGTGATTGTAATATGTGAGTGGGTTAAAATGGTTGTCTTGAGCTAAACTTGATGTTGCAAAGAAATTGTCTGCCCTCCACACAGAGGAAGGCAAATTTTAAGTTATCTTCCCTGGAGAATTCCCTTCAGAATTTATTATTATTATTATCATTATTATAATATTTACACTTTATTCAATTTTATTATTGTTGTTGTTATTTACAGTTTATTTACTTTGTATCCCAGTTGTAGTCCCCACCCTCAACCCCTTCCAGTCCCACCTTCCTTCCCTCTTCCTCTCCTATCCCTCTTCCTAAGTCAACTGATAGCGAAAGTCCTCCTCTATTGTCTGGCCCTGGCTTACCAAGTCCCATCAGGACTGTCTGGATCCTCTTCCTCTCTGAGCTGGCTAGGTTGCCCCATCAGGGAGAAATGATCAAGGAGCAGGCAACTGTGTTCATGTCAGAGACTGTCTCTTCTCTTGCCAGGCAACCCACATGGAGACTGAGCTGTCTATGGGTTGCATCTGAACAGGGGGTCTAGGTCCTCTCTGTATATGGTCTTTGGTTGATGCATCAGTTTCTGCAGTCCCCCCCTTGGCCCTATTATTATTATTGTTGTTGTTGTTATTATTATTTTGGCTTTGTGGGACTCCTTGTGTGGCTCTGGTCCTCTCCAGGTCCCCTTCTTCCATAGTGCTCTCTGTGCTCTGTCCAAAGTTTGGCTATGAGTCTCTGCATCTGCTTCGATCCCCTGCTGCTTGGAGTCTTTTAGAGGACATCTGTGCTAGGCTCCTGTCCTGTTCCCTTTCTTCTACTGCTTCTGGTGTCTATTCTGTTTGCCCTTCTGAATGATAACTAAGCATCTTCTCTAGGGTCCTCCTTGTTGTTTAGCTTCTTTAGGTCTGTAGCTGTTAGTATGTTTATCCTATATTATATGACTAATATCCACTTATAAGTGAGTATATACCATGCATGTCTCTCTGCTTCTAGGATACCTCACTCAGAATGATCTTTTCTAGTTCCATCCACTTGCCAGCAATTTCATGATTTCCTTGTTTTTAATAGCTGAATAGTAGCCCACTGTGTAAATGTACCACAGTTTCTATATCCATTCTTCGGTTGTTTTTAGATTCTGATTATTATGAATAAGACTGCTATGAACGTATTTGAGCAGATGTCCTTGTTGTATGGTTGTGTATCTTTTGGATATATGCCCAGGAGTGGTGGAGCTGGGTCTTGAGTTAGGGCTATTCCTAGTTTTCTGAGAAAGCACCAGATTGAGTTCCAAAGTGGTTATACAAGTTTACATTCCCACCAGGAATAGAGGAGGGCTCCTTTTTCTCCACATCCTTTCCAGCATGTACTGTTACTTGAGTGTTTGATCTTAGCCATTCTGATAGATGTGAGATGGAATCTCAGAGTTGTTTTGATTTGCATTTCCCTGATGACTAAAGATGTTTAGCATTTTTAAATGTATCTTCATGATTCAATAGATTCTCTATTTAGCTATGTACCCCCCCATTTAAAAAATTAGATTATTCGGTTTGTTGGTGTTTAATTTCTTGAGTTCTTTATATATTCTGGATATTACTCTTTGTCAGATGTATGGTTGGTGAAAACCTTTTCCAAGTCTGTAGGCTGTCATTTTGTTCTATTGACAGTGTCCTTTGCTTTACAGAAGCTTTTCAGTTTCATGAGGTCCCATTTATTGATTGTTGATCTTAGAGCCTGTGCTGTTGGTGTTCTGTTCAGGAATTTGTCTCCTGTGCCAATGAGTTCCAGGCTCTTCCCCACTTTTTCTTCTAACTGGTTTAGTGTGTCTGTTTTTATGTTGAGGTGTTTGATCCGTTTGGACTTTACTTTTGTGCAGGGTGAAAAGTATGGATTTATTTGCAGTTTTCTACTTGCAGATATCCAATTAGACCAGCACCATTTGTTGAGAATGCTGTCTTTTTTCCATTATATAGTCTTGGTCTTTATCATTATTATTATTCTTTACAATTTATTTACTTTTAATTTATATGCAGCAATCAACTAAATATTTGCAAGCTTGAGGAACAAGGCACTAATGGTGATATTCCAGCCACTTAGCAGGAGAGAAAACATCCAGAAGAGTCCAGGACCTGTCACTCCTGAGACAGTATCTGCAGCAGTCCCTCGTATAGTCATCGCTTGTGCTTATGGAGGCTGCAGTTAACCTGGCTAGGGTGGACTAACACACAGAATGAGATGTGTGTTCCCTGCATTAAAACACACATTTCCTTATCAGTGAAGAGGGCTTTGATGCTATTGCCTTTTAATACTTATTTTAAAAAATACCCTCTATCACAGTATTGAATTGTCATTTCTTGGCTCTCAAAACCCAAGTTGTGTATTTTCTGCTGCATGAATCATGATGAATAACATCTTTAGGAAGGCACTCTAGGCCAGTAATTATACTGAGGAAACAGAAAGACTGTATTCCAAGTGAGGTTAATTTTAGCAGAAGTCAGACAAAAATGTTGTCAACTAACAGCAATGTGCTGGCAATACAGCGAGAATCATTGGCGGCAGTGGCTGCTGCTGGGACCAAGCAGTTCTCAGGGTCATTGCAGAGGAGCAAAAAGAGACTGTCTGGCAGACTAAGTCACTATAAAGTCTGAAAAAGACATATTGAATTGATTATGAAATAACTCTGAAAGAGCACAAATGGAACATGACTGTGGGTTAGAAATGTGACCAATAAAAACACTGGCCATTTAAACTCCCTCTCCCCATCTCTTTCCCTCTGTTTCTCTGTGGGGGTGGGGATGATCTTATTGCTTTGAGGGTCTTGAAAACCCATGGAACCAAACTGGTTTACAATATTTATTTCTCTATGGGATAAACTATTCTATAGAGAAAACCACTGACTAGACACAAAGGATGGTTATGAAATACGATGTGGCAAGAGGTGTACTTTGGCAGGCTCATGCCGAAGTGTGCCCCTTAGTAATAACGCCATGTAGCAGAACTGGAGTAAAAGAGGTTTATTAGGGGAGGGGAGAGGAATGAGGATCTGGGGAAGGGATGAGACAGCAAGAGAGACATGCAGATAGGCAAACAGAAGAGAGAGCAGAGCCATGAAGGCAGAGGGGGGGAGCCGGAGAGAGGGAGGAGGCGGTGCCAAGGCAGAGAGAGATGTGGGATGGCTGGGATCACCACAGGCACCTGGCACACCTGGCTGCGGTGGCAGGTGATGGCATAAGCAGCTGCCCCCCCCCCCTCGGGGCAGGCCAGCAGAATCCCCTGTACAGTAACTGGGATTTCATAGAATTTTAAAAACAGTTTAGATGTCCCTTTTAAAAGTCTACGCTTAAATTTTACTTACAATTATGTTTTGGCAGAAAGAAAATCCTTTAAGAAATCATTTGGGTTTCTTACAGGCAGTATCTCAATTCAGTTTAAAGAAATTCAGGATATGAACACTTAAGCCAGTCTTGAGAGGGAAAAGAGAATGAAGAGATCTGACACCACAGAGAACTCTGGCATCTGCATTCCGAAGCGATGCTTTAAGACACACTTCTATAAAAATCCTAGACAGTCTGTGGAGGACTCATAGGCACAATACTATTATTCATACAATATATTCAGGTAAAAGAGCAAATGCCTATTCTAATTTTCCTGTTGTATCTTCAGATAACCAAATGGCTGGTAAAGAGTGGGTCCTTTGTAGAAGGCGTGTTAACAGATGATAAGGGATGAGGCTGCTGGGGACTCCCAGCTCTACAGCTGGGATGTAGCATATTTATGAACTACATCAGTGTTTCCCAACAGCACGTGAGGAAGGCAATCAGACAAAGCTCATCTTCCAATGGAAGTGTGCAGCAGCTCCAAACGAGGAGCTTTGAACCCCAAAGAGAAAACTATGCATCAAAATGACCAGCCCACCAGATATTACTATTAATTTACAGAAAATGAAAGGTCAAGAATATTCTAAAAGACAGCTTGAAAATGTGAATGTTAGCCAGGCTGTGTGAAACCATAAAATAGACAACCCTTGTTTCTTCAGTCATGAAACTTCAAAAGCTGAATTACAGCTTTTGAAAAAGCTGAATTACAGCTTTTGAAACTTTAAAAGCTGATCAAAATATAAGAGTCATATTGATTAACTCTAGTTTAATCCCTTGTTTTGATGCCAATTCTTTTAAAAAAGATACTTTTAAAAAAGCCAATTGTAGCAGTCATGTTTAGAATTTGATAACTCTAAAGAAAGAACTACTGTTAGTTTTCAAATAGGAAGGTTTATATTTTGGAAACAAAAAGTGAAACATTTACAAAGTACTGGAACTCTTAGAACTTACTTCAGGATCATCTGATGAGTGTGGAAAAGCAGGAAGGAGCTGAGAGATAAAGAAGCTTCTAACCTTACCTGTCTTCTTTCCTCAAAGCTGGACAAACTGAGCTTTCTCTTTCTGCAGACTTACACCTCAAACAAGTGCACCCCTACTTTTGATTCCTTACATCTAGGTGGATACACACACACACACAAGCAACAATACAACAAAAACAAAAGCACAGACCAATGTTCTCTCAAGTCCCTACTCACTCCAGAAAACTCAGCTATGCAGCCAGTTGCTGAGGTGTGCATGGGTAGGAGAGCACCTGCCCAAGGCCCTGAGTCTGGTGCCCAGCACAGTAAAGGAAGAAAAGATGGAATGGGTAGGGTGGATACTGCCATTCTTGTAGCTTGTGTCAGAAAACAAGAGCAATCTTTGGGGGTTGGCCTGTCAATTGTGGGGTTCCACTCTCAGCCTGGGGACTGTTGTTCGAACTGTGTTGTGTAGTGGCTACAGTCTGATGTCATAAAAACCCATCTGTCTTCTAAATGTAGCTCATAGCATGCCTGAGATGTTTCCTTTACACAGAAAATATGAATGCTTGGCTAGTTTAGAACTGGTAAAAACCATTAAGCGATTGTACAAAGCAAGCCTTATCTTGGGAACAAAGAAGCAGCTCCTCAGAACATAATGGCTCTGTACTGACTTAACTCAAGCATTCACTACTTTTATAGGTTTCTGCTTGCTTGCTGAGTCCAAGAGTATTTCTTTATGCACCAAAGATTTCAGTATTAAAAGTAACTTTAAGCTGAAAGCACACAAGCTAATCCATCATGCACCCACACACTGGTTGTCTGTACAGACAGTTTGAGCCTCGAAGGCCCTAATGCTCGAGAAAGACATGGGATCCCCTCTTACACAGCTTACACAGGAAGCTTTCAAAGGGGCTGTGTGGGGAGCTAGACTTTTGAGAGGTAAGTGTTGGAAGGATCCTGCTGTTTGAGGTTGCAGTCTTCCCAGTCCAGATAGCCCTTCTGAGTTTGGGGTTAAGATGCCCGACTCCCTCTCCCCAGAATGGCCTCCTGCTCTCTCACTGACTTCATCTGGAGAGTGTCTCTAGACACATGTCTCTAACCACCTTTGATACATGGCCTTTGACACAACTTCCTGCTAGTCTCCCCTCCCTGTGCCTACATGATAATTAGGTACTATATTATATATAATTAGGTTCTGTTCATATGATAGGAGCATGGTTGTTTAATGCAAATCAAGCATCCTTGAAGTGTCTAGTTCCAACCAGTTATGCACACCTATCCTTGGAGCCCCCACACCCTCCCCAAGGGGTACATAACCTTTCTTTTGTGAAATTAAAGTTGAACTAGCTACCTGAAGTGGTTCCCAGAGTGTCTGATCTCTGTTTGTACTTGCTGGCTGTTCCAGCCTTGTGTCTTGTTTAGTGCCTCTCTTGACTTTATGGGCTGTTGGGAGACAGCCCCCCAGACAGGAGAAGAACCACAGGTAAGAAGATAAATAGGCTGATATTTAAAAATTATGATAAGGACAAGAAAATGGTAGTTGGAAAGGAGCGACTAGCAGTGATGAGTTTGTGATGATGAGCTGGCTAGCTGAAGGGCAGAGATGAAGGTAGGGACCAGCTTTCTTGTGGATGAGACCCAAGCATGCACTGAGCCTTGAGTTCAGTAGGGTCCTCTACATTGTGTAAAGCTCTAATGCCCTCAGTTTGGAATTAGTTTTAACTCTTTTGAGACTTTCACACATCAGTGCTTTATATGCAATATTTCCACCCATTCCAATCCCTCCCAACTACCTCACAAATTTACAACTTCTTTAATTACTGTACACACACACACACACACACACACACACACACACACAGTCTGTTGGGTCCACTCAATTTTGCCTGTATGTACATGTGTTTAGAACTTACCATCTGGGATTGGATAGCCTATGGAGGTCTTGTGCCTGGAGGAAGCTGATTCTCACTCTCTGAGCAGCCTTTGATTGTTTGCAGCGCTTCATCTAGAGGCTGCACCTTATGAAAATTTCTTTCACCCACACTGGCATGTTGACTGTGTTGGCTGATGTTATTATTAGTCAGGCCTAGTGTAGGCAACTGTATCATTGAAATGGATAGAGTCTAGAAGACACTATCTTGTAACATCTTGCATCTTTCCTTCTGAGGGAGAACACCTGCATTTTACTTTTGCTTCAATCTTTATAATATATGCAACCCGTCCTGGGCAAAGGTGTTCCAAGTAAAAAGAACAACTGGTGCCCAGGAGCTTGGGAAAGATATGGTGTATGTGAAGAATTGAAAGACAGCCAAGAAAGGAGAGATCAAACAGTGAGGAGTAGATTGGCAAGAGTTGAGGCCAGAGGGACAGAGACTTTAGCACACATGGGTGCTCTCTGAAGTTGCTGTAAGGATTTGACATGACAAATCCTTGGGCAAATTCTCTGGGGAGGGCTTTCTGATAATCACAATATACCAATGTCAAAGCCTTGGGCCAGGCAAGGGAAAGGTATGAAGCAGTTGGAGGAGCACTAGCTGACTGCAGGCTTCCTGTTGATGCTGTCAGGGAATAGATGACCCTAACAATGGAGACATGTCAGTGCTGACATGACTCCTGTCCAGACCAATAAACGGGATCTACAAAAGTCTTAGTATTATTCTTTCCATATGGGTGCTTTAATATAGTGTCTCAAGTTTCCTGCTCACTCTTTGAAGAAAATCTGGTGTTTTAAGAGAGCATTTACTGTGAAGAGTCAATTTATAAAGCTTGCCAGCTGTTGCTAAGCTATGAATAGGAAATAGCGCCATCAAGTGGTCCGTATCCGAGATCATTTGTGACTGAAGATTCTTCCATTGTGACTTGGGGCGGGATATCTTTGCCCTTCCTTCTCTAGTGTGTGATAGGCAGCTAGCTTTCATGTCTCTCAAAGTTTGAAGTTGCCAAGTCAGGAACGGAAGTATAATGGAGATACTTTTGAATTTGGGGGGAAATAATTGCTACCAGTTTTATTTCCTACATAGGAATCTAGGAGAGAAGACACAGCGGTAAGGTCAAGTTAAGTGCCTTCAAGATAGTCTAAAATCCGGGGTCTCCCCAGGGAGGACTTTAGGGCTGGCTTCCCTCCTGAGCACCCTGACCTTAGACAGTAGACACAGGATGGCTGGGGGAGGAAGGGTGCTGGTGGAAGGCAACTCTGGTGGATTGTTGGCCTTATCCACCCCCTTATTTGCCACGTCGCTGTAAGGATATAGCGTTATCTTTCAGGCACTTGTGCGGATTGTTTTAATTAAAACGAATAATGAAAGTGAAAACTGCAATTATGGAACATCAACAGTGTGCCATTTACTGCACAGTTATTCTTTTACTTAATGCTCAAAAGAGGTAAGTGGTTATCCCTCTTTCTACCTTTGCTAAAAGTGAAGCAGGAGAAATTCCTAGTTCACTACCTACCTAAAGGCTGAGGCCTGAGCCCATGAGAGGGACCCTGGGACTCACACAGCAGTCTCTCTCCACAATGAATACAGTGTGCCTCGCTGAGGGAGGCTTTTGCCATAGACCTGGACCGGAGCTGAAACATAGTCAACATTGTGTCCTCTTCGGCTGATTCTCCTCGGCCTCATGCTTTCAGGAAGCAGATGGAGCCCGCACTAGCATCCTGCCAAACTCAAAAGACACAGTCTCGTGCTGTTTCAGCAGTCTTTTTCATGACATTTTGTTAGACAGTTCGAAATATTCTTAGAACTAGTCACCAAACACCAAAGACTAGCACAGCTTAAATGGACATGGGACTCATTGTTATGTTTTAATCAAGCTTGGTTTCTGTGTTTTTAAAGTTGTGCCCAGTTCCTCACAATGGATTTTGCTTTAAATACCAGATGGCTACCAATATCCAGCCAGATTCTCTCAGGCATAACAGATCTCTTGGCAGTAAAATGGGCATTTAGGGAAGTGTATTAACTCTTTCTCATCACGGGAGTGGTAGCTGATGCTTTCAATATGTTAAGTGTCAAAATGAATCTGTAGAATTTCCCCAGAGTTAATGACCGTCCAAGAGAACTGAAAACTCCTTGAGTACATGAAAAAAAAATCAGCTAGTATGGAAGTTGCTGAACAGTTTATTATTCAGGAAACTAAAATGACACAGTGGGTTCAAGACACTGGGACCAAGATGTTAAGCCGCTAACCTGGTCCTACTGTGATCCTGAGATGAGTGAGAACAATGGGGTAGCCACACTGGCGTCCTTTCTGCAGGTTAGATGCACACTGTGAATTTGTGCGTATGTTTCTTCTGCCTAGGACTTTGCACCCAACTTGATAGTGTGTCTGTTGGTATAATGCTCTTTAGAATGTATACACCTTACCCTTGTTCATTCAAATGCTGATTTCTCTCCCCACCCCCTCGGGTTTCAATCCGTATATTGTATTGTGGATACTTATTCTAAGTATCACCTGTCTCAACTTTGTGTAAACATCCAAAATAAAACAACCAGCCACAACGTTGAGCAATACAAAGGAAGGAGTGGTGGGAAAGGAGAGGAGCCAGAGGACAGAAAGGGTGGGAGGCAGAAGGGCGGGGGCAGAGCTAGGAGAGCAGAGCCGGAGGACAGATCTTGGAACAACGGTGAGAGATGGGCTGGACCTAATGTATCACTAAAAGCAAGTACAATGTGGGAAATCTAAGTGTTAGGAAACTGAGGGCTTGGAGGTTTAGGATGGAACAACTCTTGCCCAGCCTTGTGTTCTAGGTTAATTAAATAAATCCTAGTGTCTGTGTGGTGATTTGGGTATACAGCTGTTTAGGACTAACAGCAGCTTTACCAGAAGACATATCAATAGTAAATATTAATCGTTACCTACAACATGTGTCCATCGTGTTCTCATCATGTTGCTCTCAGCTCAGCTGTTGCATCCTCAGAAAGCACCTTCTCTGTGGCTGTTACCCACTCCTTCTTTTACCTAGTCTACTCCTTTGCCAGCACTTTTCATGTCATTCATTACATTCCCTTTGGTAGTCCATGAATTTGCACTCCCCATACTACCCCTCGGTGAAAGCGAAATCCAGTCTGTTGGTCTTAATGTCAAATACCAGGCTCCTATCAGGTTTTCCAACCTGTGGTCTATGGGCCACTCTAGTCCTTCAATAGCTATTCTGGAATGTCTCCCCCCACCCATTTGTAGATCACTGAGTCATGTCACAATGGCAAAAGTTTAAATACTTAGATAGTATTTCCCAAGACTTAGGAAATAAGTTCTTGTTTAAAAGAATTAATGTCTGAAATCTTTGATATTAGACACTAAGCTAAAATGTTAACTTTTTTGTAAAGAAATTTTGTTTCTTTCAATCAATTTCCCTCCTAATAATTGCAAACACACCATTTCCCAAGCAGAAGTTTGACAAGCATGTTATAATGTATTCCAGCCAGTAAACCGGGTGCGTAGAAGTGTGGCTGTTATCTCCTTTGAAAGGAAAAATGACAGTATATGGCTACACGGAGATTTAGGACAAAGAAGGCTTTGGATCTGTAAAGGTGATGGATGATCCTTAGATTTGCCTAAGAGGGAAAAGTTCAACAGATAGTCAAGAGGCAAGCTCAATCCACAGAGGCACTGAGAAGCCACCCTGAAGGATTTGACTGAATTAATGACAGCAATAAAAACAAAGATAGGCTGCAGACCCCAGGGGCTAGAGAATGATGCTGTGGCTCTTACGAGACCCGGGCCTGAAAAGTCTTCATTGTCCAATTATTTCTGAAAGATGTGTGCTGGGTTACATCTTATGCAACTTTAAATAGGTTGTTGGAAATGGAAAAGTAAATCCAGCATGCTGCTATAATTAGAATAAAGGAGACAAAAGACAATTACAAGCCTTTTGAAGGATCTAGATGAACACTGAATTCTATAGGACTAAGATGGAAAGTGTACTTACCTAGACTTTTAACTAAGCATTAAGAAGGTCAAAGGTCATGCCTACAAACTAAGCAGGGGCTAAGATGCAGTAGAAATTGAAGGAAGGGTCAACCAATGACTGGTCCAGGTTGACACCTATGCCATGAGAGGGAGCCCATACCTGACATTGTTAAAAATACTCTACTATACTTTTAGACAGAAGCCTAGCAAAGATGTTATCAGAGAGGCTTCATCCAGAGACTGATGAAAACAAATGCACAGACCAATATCCAAACATTCGTTGAAGGTTAGGGAATCCTGGGAAGGCCTCAGTCTCAGACCTTCCAGGGCCTGGGAGTGGGGAGCACTCAGCACATGGCCCCACTGATGAGCTTCCCAAGCCCAGGGGGTGGGGTGCAGAGACCAATACTCCAACCAAGGACCATCATGCATGGAGAGGACCTAAAACTCTTGCTCAGAGGAAGCCCATAGGCTGCTCAGTTTCCAATTGGGTTCCCTAGTAAGGGGAACAGGGGCTGTCTCTGATATGAGCTCAGTGGCCAGCTCTTTAATCACCTCCCCCCTGTGGGGTGCAGCTTTGCCAGGCCACAGAAGAAAATGATGCAAGCAGCCTTGTTGAGACCTGATAGGCTAGGGTCAGATAGAGGGGAGGAGGTCCTCCCCTATCAGAGGACTAAGGAAGGGGTGTAGGATAAGAAGAGGGAGGGTAAGTAGGACTGGAAGGAGACAAGGGAGAGGGCTACAGTGGGGATATAAAGTGAACAAATTGTAATAAATAAAAAATAATTAATAAAAAGGAAAATAAAAGGACAAAGGTCACTAGGTTGCAGAAGAGAGAAAGACCACTGCTCTGATAATACTAAGTGCTGACCATCTTTAAGCATTTTCTCATAGATTGGATGATGCTAATAGTGCATAAAATATTATGAAAGATAGAAAAATCAAAATTTGAGAGATCCAAGATGGCTGCCAGGAGAGGACACCGTGTCTGAGGAGTAGGACAGCAGAAACAACACAGCGACCAGGAGACTGAACTCTGGGACCTAAAACACCAGCATTTGTGAGTGCCAGGTGAGCAGAACTCTTACCGCAAGGAAATCAAGTGGGAAAATCCTAGGGACACCTAGTTATTCCCCGGAAAAATCTCCGGGTGACCGGTGGTGCACAGCTCTGATCTGAATGGCTCCCGCAGCCCCAATACCAGACTGGGTCTCACAGCCTCTGGGCCAGAAGGAGGAGGAACCGCATACCGTTTTGACTGACCTGCACACTGTGGGTCCGCCAATAACCACCCAAGTCCGTGTGTGAGTCCACGGGCCAGTCAGAGAAAGATCCGGGGGACATACAGCAGGCACACACCAATCGCTTCCGCTGGAAACCAACTCAGTCCCTGTGTGTGCATGTGGGTACACGAACCAGACAGAGAGGGCCTAGGAGACGGTTTTGACTGGCCTGCACACTGCGGGGCGTACACTGCTCAGGCCTGCCAGCGACCACCTCAGTCCGCGTGTGTGTGTTTGTGTGTGTGTGTGTGTGTGTGTGTGTCCACAGGCCAGTCTGGGAAAGACCAGCAGGTGCACACCAATCGTGTCCCCCAGAAACACCTCAGACTAGGAGGGCCTAGGAGACAGTTTTAACAGGCCTGCACGTGCACTTCCACCAGCGACCACTTCAGTCCGTGTGTGTGTGTGTGTGTGTGTGTGTGTGTGTGTGTGTGTGTGTGTGTGTGTCCACGGGCCGGTCTGAGAAGGCCTTGGGCACCATTTCAGACAGGCCTGCATACAGCGGAAGCACACTGCTTGGCAATGCCTGCAACCAATCCAGAACCACTGTGTGTGCCCCAAATATCATCTCAGACCTTGGTACACAGCCCCTGGCCCTGAAGGGAGCACCAAGTCTCCAGTCCAGGGGAGAGCCCTTACCAGCAAGCCCAGGGCAGAGCACAGAGCTCCCAGCTGACATCTCAAAACAGTACACTCAGCATCTAGCACAGAGTGAGGAGCAAAGCCTCCAGACCAGAAGAGTGACCAGCCTGCGGTGCTCACAGCTTCTAGCACAGAGCACGAAGCCGGGCACACAGAGCCCACAACAGAGTTCAACTGAGACAACAACACACATTAACAAACTACTGGAACTCCCTGATCTTATTGAAGA
>CM053743.1:89935345-89956267 GCA_028658305.1 Pachyuromys duprasi | reverse complement strand
ATAATAAAAATAGGGGAAGTTAGTAAGACTTGGGGAGAACAAGAGCTCCACAAAGACCAAACTGAGCAGGGCACAGGAGTCTTATACAAGACAGTTTCTCCAACCAAGGACCATGTATGGATATGGCCTAGAACCCCCGCTCAGATGTGGTCCATGGTAGCTCGGTGTCCAACTGAAGACCCCAGTAAGGGGAACAGGGACTCTTTCAGTCATGAACTCGATGGCTGGCTCTTTGACCCTCCCCTATACATGCCAGGGAGTAACAGCCTGGCTAGATCCCAGGGGAGGACATTGCAGCCAGCCCTGAGGAGACAATATGATCTGGGGTCGGATGGAAGGGGAGGAGGTCCTCCCCCATTGGTGGACTTGGAGGGGGCAGGGAAGAGATGAGGGAGAGATAGGGAGAGTGGGAGGGAATCAGGAAGGGGGCTATGCCTGGGATTCAAAGTACCTAACCTGTGATTGATATAAAAATAAATCAATTACATTTAAAATTTTTTCTTCTGACATATTTCTAAAAAAGTAAAATTCTTCACAATAATCAAATATTGCAAGGCTTTTATATTCACTAAGTAAAAATAGCCAGATGTAATGTAAGTGTACTCAATATATCAAATACAATATATTTCAAAAAGAATTAAAAGCTAAGGAACTGCCAAGGTCTGTAATGGATCCCAGGCAAGTAGGGCTCCTTGCACCCCATTGCTATGGTGTGCTCCTAAGCCTCCAATATCAGAGAACTAACTTTCACTCTGGTGTCAAGAACTGTTGAAATGACTGTGTTTATTTCGGGGTCTTGGTTTCATATGCAAAGTCACCAGCCAGCAGCACTATAATTAAGTCGTCAAGAAGTAAGAAAATTGTCTTTAAGAATACTGTTAGTACAGCATGTTCTTGCAAGTTAGAAACAAGCAAGAAGAGTTAGCTGTTTAATGCTAAAGACATAGCTAAAGACATAGCTGAGCAGTCAGGATGTTAGCATGTTAGCTTTTCCTGGGCTCCTCAAACTGAGAGGAGAAGAGCAGATGTCATTTTCATGTAAAAATATTCTGATAAAAATCAGTTAAAATTAATAAATACCAACAATAATGTCAAGATACTAATTGAACACTTATGCATAACTGGGGTTATTTTAAGTGTGATGAGTTTTATCCCATTTAATCCTCATTTAGATCACATCACTATTTTTGTTTTCCACGCTGAGAAACAGGAACAGAAAGGAAACTTTCCCAAAGTCCTATAAGATGGCCAAGACTTAAACCTTGTAATCTGTATTCATCCTTTCCTTCCTCTCTACTTCTTTCTCTCCTCCCCCTCCTTCACACCCTCTGTCTCCACTTATCTTGCTGTTGTTTATTTTTGATGAAGGATCTTGCTATATTGCTCAGGCTGACCTTGAATTGAATTTCTGTGGCTCCCTTTCCTGGAGGGTAAAATTAAAGACAGCACATATGGGTACAGCTGTGTTAGTCTGATTTTACTGCCATGACATGTTATCTGCCCAACTCAAATATTTTTTCATTTCTATGCAGTATGAATCTGACTGGCACAGGCCTCACTGAGCAAAAATAAAGATCTGGCAAGCTGCATTCTTTTCTGGTGGCTGTGGGAGAGAACCTGTTTCTTTGCTTTGTCTCAATTCTAGAGACTGTCAGTCTTCTCTGTTCTTGTTTTTTTTTTTTTTTTTTTTTTTTTTTTTTACTGTTAAGGATTCTTGAAACTTAATTGTCCTTACATGTGATTCAGGATAACATCTCTGTCTACAACTTTAATGCCTCTGTCAAGTGACATCTTCACACTGTCAAGAAGAAAATGTGGGCCTCATATTTTCTTTGAAGAAAAAGTTAAGATCACCTTCAAATAAGTGAAGGAACGAGAGAAGAGACTAGACATTGGCAGGTAGAAAGCATTTTTGTTACAGTTAATCCACGCTTTACAATGCACTCAAAACTGAGTTGCTACAGAAACCAGCGTATTATTACATATGACTTTGACACCTAGTCGGCAGGCAGCTGGACTCCTTTGTAGGGTAGTACTCTTAGAGAAGTCACGTTGTTTGCATGGTAGTAGGCATGCCATGTTTTATCTCCCGGAATGAAATGGGCTTGGGTCTTAAATTTTCAGTACATTCACACCATTTCTTTATTGTTTATCCACATATAGCCTTACTTTTTACCGTGCTTTGAGTTCCTCAGTTCAAAGTCTGAGTATTACTTTTCCAGAAACTCGCCCAGTACTCTTCAGCTAGTACAGGGAGGGAGGGACAGCCACTGGCCCATGCAGAATGGGAACTCAGGATCAGGACCCTAGCTTCCTCAACAGACTTTCCCATAACCTTACTGTTGTTTGAATGACTTCTTTTGTGCCAATGATGACTGATATTATTTAGCTTTTTAGCTAATAGCATGCTGTTCTCGACACTCTGGTACCAACGGTGATGTCAACCTAGTTCTTCAGTGTAGGATAAGGATTTAGTTTTCTTGAGGCAAACTCTGTTACCAGTCATGCAGAGGTTTTTCAGATTCTGAACATGTATGTATATGCTGTTGCCTCCATTTCCTTCCATTCTTGTGGGATAACACCCAAGACACTCCCTTCATGGTCATTTTAGCAGACTTAGAAAAGCAAAGGCTAGAACAATTCATTTGCTGAATTCATTACTGTAAGTAAAGTGATTATATATATATATATATATATATATATATATATATATATATATATATATATATATATGAGGGCACCAGATCCCATTACAGATGGTTGTGAGCCACCATGTGGTTGCTAGGAATTGACTGAACCCAGGACATCTGGAAGAGCAGACAGTGCTCTTAACTGCTGAACCATCTCTTCAGCCCCACCTGTTTTTAATTTTTTAATAAAGAATTTATTTTATGTACATTAGTGTTTTGCCTGCATGCAGGTCTGTGTGAGGGTCTCAGATCCCCTGGACCTGGATTTACAGACAGCTGTGGGTGTTGGGAATTGAACCTGGGTCCTCTGGAAGAACAGCCGGCCCTCTTAACTACTGAGTCATCTCTCCAGCCCCTGCAAAATGATTCTTAATTTATTTCCATCGGTATAATCTGTTGTGTATGACCTTATGACAGGAGTAATTGACACTTGTTATATCTAGCATAAAAGTGTGTGAAGAAAAAGAAAACAACTCCTTCAAGTGCCAGAAATGTCAGTGTCATCTTGCTAAACAACATTCACTTGCTGAACAACAGATTATTTTTTGTTTTTTAATAAAATAAGCACTTTTGTTAAAAAAAAGTCTTTAAGAATCACTCTTCGAGACAGGGTTTCTCTGTGTTATATGGCTGTCCTGGAACTCACTCTGCTCAGGCTGGCCTTGAACTCAGAGAGTCACCTGCCTCAGCCTCCTGAGTTCTGGGATGAAAGCTGTATGCTACCACCTCCTGACTTTAGAAGCAGTTTTTTAAAAGAGGGTCAAAGAGACTGTACAATTAAATTCTGATAAAGACAATGTTAATTTCCAATCTTAGAAACTTTGCTTTGGACCATTCCTACAATAGGTGGGCACAAAAAAGTCAAAGTATTGGGACAGGTTTCTACTTCTGATTCACTGTAGCTCTAGTAAACTGTTAAATGGATGACATGTTTTAAAGTTTTTACTATCTCTATTTTTAAAATGGATCCTTACAAAACATGCTTTCAATCACATCCTTTAAAGTCTTTACTAAGGAAATTTCAAAGCATAATTATTAGCTGCAAGCCAGGAAATGTCTCAGTAGAAGTGACTAGAATAAAATGGGAACATGAGCTAATATTCTAACAGTGTGCCTCGTTAGTATTTACTGTCCATATAGTAAACTCTAAATACCTTGGTAAATTGTTGTTTATTTTAGGAACAAATCTTTACAACCCAAAATAAGTACAAAATAAGTGGAACAAGGAGTTACTATTAGATGATCTTTTCTACAAGAATGGAAACTAGGGTGGTGTCTTAGCTATAAATGCTGTCATCATCATCATCAACATTACAGCATTCAACAGTGACCAATTTAACAGTAACCTTTTTTTTGTCTTTAGCATTCCCTTGTGAAGTAGGAAGAGCAGATCATTACTTTGTGGATGGGGAGTATGAGAAATAAGTTTGAATGAATCATGCACCAGTTAGAAATAAATGGGGTAGGATTTTAACATGAATCTTCTAGCTTCAAAAGTCAGAGATGTTTACATCATAAATATATAATAACATAAGAAAGTGCTCTGCTTTTCTTACCATGAAGACTTCCAATGACATTATTTGAATGACTAAATTTGAAAGCTCCTGTAGCCTGAACTAGCACTAAAAAAAACCCCCAATAATTATAATAGTGGAAGAAGGCAAATGTGAAACTCTACATCATTTTTCTTAGTATCTTTTCTCCACTGGATGTTTACATTGGCTCCTGGAATAATATCATATTTCCTAGCAAATGGCTGCAGCTAAAATGACTGTCAAATTTGTGCAGAATACTATCTGCAATGGCAGAAAGAGTGCTTATTTTTCCTTCCAACGGAGAGAATTCACTTTGCAGAAGTTAGTTTCTACTGGATTTGGTATGTATGACAAACCTTTTCATTGATTACTGGACCCTAGCAGTGGAAGTTTACTAGAGCTGTTCTTCCCTCTGGGTCCCCCCAGCTCACACTCATCATTGACTAATAGAACTAAAGCAAAACTGGCAGCAGCGAGTGGCTGTCTAACTGCGGCTCTTAGTGGTGTGGTAGGGCTCTAGGGATAGTGTTATAACATTGCTTAGTAGTGGGTGCATACAAGTTTAAATTCTTTGCCTATTTATTTTTGGTGGTTATTCTTAATTAACTTGATTTCAGAATTCTATGAGCAGTTTCATAAATTTCTCCAAATATTAATTTCACCCACTCCCTAACTACACACTATGTAATTCATTCTACTTAGAGTTTTAATGACGAAAAATACAACTCAGTTCCTTTTCTTTCTCCACATTTCTCCCTCCTTTCTTTCCTCCTTCCCTTCATTCATCTCTCCTTCCCTGCCTTTCCCCTCTTTCCCTCTCTTCACTTCTTTCTCTTTTGCGGCACTGGGGATCAAACTTTTATGCATGCTAGGCAAACTCTCTACCACAGACTACATCCAAGCCCCTCTCCCATTTTTCATAGTTAATCTTTCCTGTGTATTTGTACATGTGTGTTTGTGTTGTACATGTGTGTTTGTTTGCAGAGGCAAAAAAATTGATGTCACATATCTTCTTCACATGCTTCCACTTTAGCTTATGAGACAGGTCCTTCATTGAACCTGGCTATCACTGTTTCCACTAGACTGGATGAACAGCAAGCCTCAGAGATCCTTGTGTCTCTTCTTTTCCAGAACTGGCATCAGAGGCATGTGCTGTCATACCTGACTTTTACATGCTGCTGAGGATTCACTTCAGGCCTCAAGCCTGCATGACAAGTACTTAAAACTCAGCACTTTACTAGCCTTTCTAATGAATACTTTATTGTGGTTTTGATTTGCAAAGAGATGTTAGCATCTTTTCTTGTGTTTTTACAAGCATTTGATGGTGACTTTTCCTAAGTGTTTAATCAATATCAAATTAAAAGATCTAAGCTTAAGCATCTTAGGGTTTCTATTGTTGTGATGAACACCTTGACAAAAAGCAATTTAGGAAAGAAAGCGTTTATTTCAAATTTATAGCTCCACATCACAATCCGTCATCCAGAGAAGCCAGGGCAGAAACTTGAGGCAGGAACCTGGAAGCAGGAACTGATGCAAAAGCCACGGAGGAAGCTGCTTCCTGGCTTGCTCTCTATGGTTTGCTCAACCTACTTTCACCCCAAGGTAGATGGCATTGCCTACAAGGGCTGGGTCCTCCTACATCAATCACCAATTAAGAAAATGTCCTACAGACTTGACTAAAGGCCAATCTGCTGCTTGAGACATTTTGTTTTCAAATAAAAAATTTTCTATTTATTCTTCCTAGGAAACTCTAGTTTTCGTCAAGTTGACAAACAAGCAAATTCCAAACCCACAACTTACATATTAAGCTTTTATTTTTCTTCCATATTTAATTTATTCTACTTAATCCTAAGACATTGATTTCCCCCAACAATTTGAAAGAATGACCAAAGCAATACTATAGCATAGCTTTTATGCATTACCTGAAGTTAGGATTTTTTAAAGATGTAGATATTGAGACTATGCAATTAGATAATTAATATTAGGGACATCTGTATTATTACTTGAGTCACTTTTTCTGTCTTTCAAATTAGACTATGGTAGTATTGGCTGTAGGGAAAGATTCATTCTCTTGAAATAACAAATGAATTGTCTTTCTATTGGTAGTCATCCTGTAACAGATGCCATAGCTATAGCTTATCACTCACCCCAGGGTGTGAGAGCAGATAGAAACCAAGGAAAACAACAAGTGAATCTTTACCAAAATAAGACTGCTTCTAAGAAAATATTTTATGTGCACTGATGTTTTGTCTGCATGTATGTTCATGCGAAGGTGCCAAATCCTCTGGAACTGGAGTTACAGACAGTTGTGAGCTGCCATGTGAGTGCTGGGAATTGAACAGTCCTTTGGAAGAGCAACCAAATGCTCTTAACCACTAAACCATCTGCTGAGTCAGAAAATATTTTAAAGAGTGAATACTAACACTGGAAAAGGTGGCCCAGTGGTTATACTGATCAGGGCAGGAAGATGCCCCAATCAAGGATAATTTCAGTTGAGAACTTATAATAAGAGTGAACTTTGAAGAGAATCCTAGGCAGAAGGAAAGAAACGTGCAAAGGCTCTGAGCTATGGAGGAACAAGATGGCTCTGAGAGCTGTGGGTACTTCATTGGCATAGAATCATAACGTACAGTATTTGTTCTTCTTTGTCTGGCCTATTTCCCTACGCATAGTATTTTCAATTTCTATTCATGTTGAGTCATATATAAATATTAGATTCCTTCCTTTTGGTAGCTGAATAAATTTTTCAATCTTTGTGTATACCATGTTGTTTATCTGTGTCCATATGTTAATGGTTTATCTTTTGTATAGTGGGCGAAATGATCATGAGTCTACAAATGTCTTTTCACTTTCCCCGCTTTGGATCTTTTGAATATATGCCTAGGATCTGAATTGCTGGATCATGTGATAGTTCCGCATTCAGCTTCTGGGAAACTGCCGAATTGTTTTTCTCAGGGGCTGGGCCATTTTGTATTCTCAGTACCAAAGCCCCAGAGTTCCAAATTCTCTATATCTTTGTTCACACTTGCTATTTTCCACTTTCCAAAATTGTAAAATTTGTAAAAGTCCTGTTTTAGCAAAGTGGTATTACGTGGAGGTGAGTTTTTGTTTCTTTTAGTGCAGAAATACTTACTTTTTTCTTTTACTATGAATTAAGACATCTTAATGGTATGTAAGGGCACTTTGGTTTCACTTGCGCAAAGGGTAATTTATCTGTGAGAATCCAGTGGAAAGTGAAGCTGAAATGTCGACCTAAAGCCAGATTGCACAGGGCCTCAAACACTAAACAGGGATGTTGGCGTAACAGAGGATGGAAGGTAGAGTTTGCAGAGTAGAGGTAGAGTTTGTAATGAGAATTAGAAATATTTAGTTGCTCATGTATTGCCACATAACCATTATATAAGTTACCAAATTTGTCAAAATTACCAATCAGTGTTATGTTCAACAGAGATGCTGCAGTGTTCTTGGTTTATTGGAAGAACATGCAATTTCAGCTATTTCAGAGTATTTGCAGTTTCACACTGAACATGCCCAACGAGGATGACCTTTTGAGCTGACAGTCACATGCAGGAAGAGGATGTTTTGTGGTTAAAAGCATAAGACTCAATAAAAGAGAGAATTAGATTTGAACTTTGTCTTTTTAATTTTTTTCTTACTGATTGTATGGCCATCTTAAAGTGCACTAACTGCACTGAACATTAATGTTGTGTCCTTTAAATGGGCATAATATCTATCTCATTGTGTTGGGGAGAGAATAATAGATTGTGCATGCAAAGCATGTATGTAGCAGGTGGCTTTGAAACTTAGTTGGCACAAAATTGAAATAATCTTATTACACCTGGTTTTTAAGGTTAGGAATGATTTTGTACCATGGAAAAAGGATACACAAAATAAAAAGATAGTGCAAAAGAGAGGGTGGGAGAAAGGAGAGAAGTGGAGGCCAGAGAAGAAGAGAAGGCAATGGAGGAGAGGTTTTGCTCAGAAGAATCCAGGGTTCACTTTGCTGTGAGGATTAACCTGAGAACAAGAAGTAGGCAGATAGCATCTGCTGCAAGTTCACCTTGTGGTGTTTACTCTAATATTGGCTCTTAGGAGACAGTATTTCATTTATATATATTCATCTGTTGGCTGAAGTGATTTCAGATTATCTATAGAGCAACCTTTACTTCACTGGAAAATTAAGATCCTTGTAAAAGTGACTGCAGTTTATTCTCAGAGCAGAAATGTGGCAGGCACTGCAGAAGCGTGTAGCACATCCCTGGGCTCCTGGCCAGCTCTGTTCTCTCAGCAAGAACAAAGTAAACAACAAGGGCGAGATAGAAAATGCCACCTCTTACCGGTAGTGGAGGGATGGAGGGGGTGGAAAGAATATTTTTAGTTCTGGAATGTGACGATTTGCTTAATATTTCTACATTGTATTTGCCAGAGTTTGTGGCATCCAGCAGAACCAAGAAGAGGCTGGTAGAGGACAGCACCCTCACTTCAGCCTGGAGAGTCAGCGTCTGGCTGTAGATGTTGGCTAACATTGCTTAGTGCTGTCCTCATTCATTTCCCTTTCAGTACCAATTACCTCTGATTAATAGTAGTAACAGCTACCATTTGGCTAGTGTTTTGCTAGGTTTTGCACTTAATCTTCAAAACAACCATGTAAGGGAGCTGAGAAAACCAAGGCTCAGAGATTAATGGGTTTGCACACATTCCCTTGACTACTGTCACAGAAAGGAACAACTGTTACTCAAAAGGATGGCTACTGTCATCTCATTAATCTGCCAAACAGCAATATTATCAATTTTGGGGAAAGAAAGCCTATTCATGGTTATGTGAAAGAACCCACAACCACTCCACGAGACTTTGATAACTAAATTGCTTTGCACCAATAAAACAAAGCTCACAGATGTTTTTTTGTTTTGTTTTGTTTGTTTTTAGGTTGCTTGCTAGTAACATGGGAGGAAGACACGCATTCTGGAAATCAGAATAAAATGGAGACACTTGTAGAGAGTAGGACACTTGTCTGAGTAGGAAGGCCACTCTGGTAAGCCCAAGGAAAAAAGCCCCTCCCAGGAAATGGTCTCAGGGCGTTTTTCAGATGAATGTATTACATTAATAGGACGTGCTACATGCCATTTTAGTATGAAGATACTGTGATGATAGCACTCTTCTTGGTGTGGGGTGTGGGGGCGGGGTAAAATGACCAGAAGAAAAAGCAGTAGAAGTTATGATTAAGGGTTGGGAGTCAGTGAAGAACAAGTACTCAAAGAAGTAGGACAGCTGTCAGTTTCTCTTAGATCCTCAGAGAAAATGGAGAGCAGAGCGTGTGTGGAAATGCTGGCAGATTGGCTGCACTGTCCACCTGTTCTTGTGTGACCAGGCAGAGCATACCTAACCCTGGGCATCGTCTTCTTCACAACATGTACGCATTCTTGTTCTTCTGTAAAGTGCTCAGTGTCAGAATTCTCTAAAGTAACTTCCTGGTGCCATGGGAATTTTTTTTTTCAGAGAATAGGGAAATTAAAAAACAAAAAACAAAAACAGATATTGTGCTGCTTAATTTTATGTCAATTTGACATAAGCTAGAGTCATTTTGGAAGAGGGAACCTCAATTGAAAAAAATGCTCCCACAAGATTGGAGTCTAGGTAAGCCTGTGGTGCATTTTTCGATTGATGATTAATGTGGGAGTGGTGCTCTCATTCTAGCCAGTGCCCTCTGTGGACTGGTAGTCCTGGGTGCAATAAGACAGCAAGATGAGCACGAGATGAGAAGCAGCATTCCTCCATGGCTTCTGGTTTCTGCCTCCAGGTTCTTGCCTTGCCTTTCCTGGATGAGGGACTGTTTTGTTACCTGGAAGTGTAAGGTGAAATAAACCCTTTCTTCACCAGTTCCTTTCCGTCATGCGTTTTATTACAGCAACTGAAACCCTAAGACAGAAATGGGTACCAGTTAGTGCGCTAACAAATCCAACTATGTATTGCTTAGAAGATTATGGTAACATTCGAGCTTTGGGCTGGAAAAGCTTCTGAGTGCTCAGAACTCAAATGGGATGTTCTGTGGGGGCTTGGAAGAAAAAGTTCTCAGCACTGTATATGATGGAGGCTTGGCTTGTGATGTCTCAGAGATGTCAGTGACTCTATCAGAGCTGTTTATAATAGAATTAAGAACCCCCTAGTTCTGCTTGTCTGGAGCTGAAGAATTAATTGGAAGAGACCAGAACCACTAAAATGAGACGTTTGTTTTGTTGGGACAATCAAACTCTCTGGAAAGTGTTTCCTCAGGGTCAGCACACAGAAGCTGTGCTTCAGAGGTAACTGAGGCTGCATCTCATGATGGCAGCCAAACTAGAGAGTGTAAGAGTCTCTCAGATGAAAGTGGATTTAAGGCATAAAAAGGTCATAGAGAGAAGCTGAAGCTTGGCACCATAAGAGGCTAGGTTGGGCCTTGGTGGAGGTGCAGGTTTAGCAGCAGTGAAAACCTGAAGATTGAAGGGGTTGTTGAGAGAGGCTAAGGCTTCACACCACCATGTGACACAGTCAGTGCCCCAGGAAAGCACCTGTGAGAGTCTATTTTGAAGATGCAGCCCAGGAGAAGCGGAGACACAGCATTTTAGAGATGCCAATACAACGAGACAACAATCAAGAAGAGCAGCAGCTGTAGGGTGGAGTCAGCCCGAGCCTGTGAGATAAGCTGTGGATGACAGAATCCAAGAAGTATGACTGTTCAAGACCCCTGTGATCCCAAAGGATACTGAGTGGTCCTTGTGGTGGTCACCAGGAAATGGCGCTATTTGAAAGGATTCGAAGTTGTGGGTTTGTTGGAGGAAGTATGTCACCAGAGCTGAGCTATGAGCTTTCCAAAGCCCGTTCCAAGCCCAGTGTTTCCCTCTCTGTCTACAGATCAGGATGTAGCTCTCCCTGAAACAGCAATCAAAGGGTCTACACAGGTCTGCACCAGTCTTCTGCATAAGTACTAATCAGTAAGTACTTTCATGAGGCTCCTGAATGTGTAACTGAATGGGCCTCTGATTCTTGTGCTTTCCCTTAGTGCTTTTTAATTTTTCTGTTGGCTTGTCTTGTCCAAATATGATGGTTTTCTTTTTATACTATTATATTTTATTTTATTAAAAAAGGTGAAAAAAGATGTAGCTCTGAATTACTTCTCCAGCACCAGGCCTTCCATGCTTGTTTCTATTTCCTATGATGCTAAAATGGGCTAAACATATTAAACTGTAAGCCAGCCCCAATTAAGTGCATTCTTTTATAAGAGTTGTCTTGGTCATGGTGTCTCTTTACAGCATGCAGAGTGACTAAGTGACAATGTAGCAGTGACTAAGGCAGTCCCAGACACTGTTGGAGTTTTGTTTTGTTTAGAGAGTGACTGTGCCTGTGTTCTTCCTTCTTGGAGTAAGAAGATATTTAACTTATTTGGATCCTACAAGAGCCCACAGTTGAGATGCATTGAAAGGACATTATAGAGAGAGACTACCAATATTTTAGAGAAACTCTGAAGCTTGAAGGAGATTTTAAATGTTTTAAAGAGACTAAACTTAATGTTTGAATTTAAAAGGCTATAGGACTTTAAAAATTAGAATGACGTATATTGTGATATTAATATTAACATGGGATCTTGGGGGATGAACAAGAAAGGAAAGATGACAGGTTAATAATAGTGTGGTTTTGTGTCAAGTTGACAAAGGGCTAATTGTGCCAGCTAGCTTTTATGTTAACTTGACACAAACTAGAGTCATTTTGGAATGCCTCCATCAGATCAGTCTATAGGCAAACTTGTGGTGCATTTTTTGATTGATGGTTAGTGTGGAAGTGCCCAGATCACTGTGTCCAGAGCCTCTGCTAGGCTGGTGGTCTGGGGTGCTATAAGAAAGCAGGTTGAACAAGCCATGAGGAGCAAGCCAGTAAGCAGTGTTTCTCAATGGCCTCCTCACTAGCTCCTGCCTCCATGTTCCAGCCTTGAATTTCTGCCTTGACTTCCATAGATGATACATTCTGATAAGAAAGTGTAAGCAAAATAAACCCCTTTCTCCGCAAGTTGCTTTTGGTCATGATGTTTTATTACAGTAACAGCTACTCTAGCTAATACAGACATTAACAACCACACAGCTTTCAGATTATTGAAAGTAGGTTTATTAGCTAATGGCAGATTTAATGAGTGAGGGAAGTCTACTACGTTCCAGCTGAGCTCACCTCACCTTATTTCGATCAGGAACCCCGATCTCAATTAGATAGAAAAGGACTCTGCATAGTATAGGGGAATGGACCAGAGGACAGAGATGACGTTACAGATGAGAAAATTGTGGACAGGACATTATTTCATAAAAGTAGCCCTGGATGACAAAATAGGTTGAGCTGCATTAATTAATGCCCTTTCTTCATTTTCCTAGCAATTTCTCTTACATATCAATATTTCCATGGTGATGGCATTCTAATAATTTATTTAACTTTATAGTTATGTCTTAGACTCCACAACCTCTATGTATCTATTAGGGTAATTTCTTGCTCTCTCACATCTGTTACTTTGAAGGCCAGCTGGGAGGCAGAAGACAAAGCAAGCAAAGCAGCTTATTTGTCAAAGGCCTTTGGTTGTCAGCCCACGGGAAAACACTTAACTATTGATTGAATGAAAACATGACCAGATTAAAAAAAAATCAGTTGGTTTTAAATGTGCTTCTAACAATCTTAGATACTCATTTTCTAGTCACAGATAACTATATGAATTTAGAAGGAGTTAAAGGCATTTGTATAATAAGATTGTTCATTACATACAGGTAAACAAATAACTTGAAGTGGGTAGGTGAAGGGGCAACTAGAAACCCTGTGACAAAGGGCTAGGAAATTCAGAAGCAAGAATGAAGAAAGGGTGGGTTCAAAGATGCAGCTCTGAAAAATGGTTCTTCTGCAAGGTTCTGTGTTGAATTCTCAGCACTGCAAAGAAAGCGAGCATGATGCTAAGGAGATGGCTCAGTTTGGCAAAGTGCTTACCCTGCAAGCATGAGGGCATGGGTTCAATTTTGAGAGCCCATGTAAAAAAAAAAAAAACAACCTAAGCATGGTAGTATGCATTTTTAACCTCAGTGCCTGGGCGGGTGGAGATACCTGGATCTCTGTAGTTCACTGGCCAATTAGCATAGCCTGCTTGGGGAAATGCAAGACCAGTTAGAGATCGTGTACTCAGGATTCAACCTAGGACTTCTAGATGAGAAACTCTGAAGGTGGACTCAGCCATCTGTTTCAACAGGGCTTGTGGAAAATTCTGATAGCTAGGACACTACATGGTATCAAACTGGAGGACGTACTGTAAGTCTATAGAGAAGTGGTTCTCAACCTGAGGGTCGCAACCCCTCTGTGGGCCACAGATCAGATATTTACATTTCAATTCATAACAGTAGCAAGGATTACAGTTATGAAGTAGCAAAAAAATATTGTTATGGGTGGGGGTCCCCACAACATGAGGAGCTCTATTAAAGGGTCACAGCATGAGGAAGGTTGAGAAACATTGCTTTTGAGGGAGGTGAATGACCATGACTTTATAATGACATTCCTTGAAAACTTTTTATTAGTTCTTTGACAGTGTCATCCAGTGAATTCTGATCATCCTCAACCCTAGCTCCACCCACCTCCACCTCTTTACTTATGCAATGTTGTGTCTTCTCTTTTTCCTTTCTTAAAATAAACATTGACTGGAATCTATGCTGCCCATATACTCCTGAGTGTGGGTCATCTGCTGCAGCGCGGTTGGCTTACCAGAGGTCACATCCTTAAATAAAACTTACTCTCCCTTCCCCAGAAGCCTCTGTCCTTACCTTCTCAGTTAGGAGTGCTATCTCATGAAACCCTTTTCCCTCTAGCTAGCATGTTAGCTGGCTTGATTTTCTGGAGGCCTTAAGCAACACCCGCAGCTGCTGTACATTCATTAAGAATGGAGGTCCTGACCTTTATGTCTAGAAGACACTGTTTTGCCCTAATTCCCCCCCAACTTCTGGGGGGGAACATCTCTCTGTTTCATGGTCTCTAAGCCTGTGGGAAAGTGAATTACAGATGTTTATGGCTGGACACTCTGTTAACACTCATTCTCTGCACTATGCAGTGTGAGTTTCTGTTGTGACCAATGCACAAAGTTCACTTCTAATTGTGTGCCATATTTTCTGTATACCACATAGTCTAGCCACTCTACTATAAGTGAGATTTAAAAGAGTGTCATTGTCATCATCATCAAGGGGGCATTTTTTTTCTCTTCTTGCTTTAATTTGAAAATCCAAAAAGAGAGGAACATCTTTTTCTTAAGTTTATTTTCATGTACATAGATGTTTTGCCTTCATGGTATGTCTGTCCACTGCATATGTGGAATACACATAATGAAAACTGGAATTACAGATGTGAACCACTATGTAAGTTCTGGGAACTGAATGCAGGTCCTCTGGAAGAGTATCTAGTGTTCTAAACTGCAGAGCCATCTCTCTAGCCTTTGAGGTAGAGCATCTCATGGGTATTGTGGAACTCTTCTGGTTAAGATCAAAGTCTGATAGCTTCTGATCTTTGTCTATAACAGTGGACTCTCTTTCTCAGAGGGGTACCCTCTTTACCTGAACCCTAAAACCTCTAAGGAGAGCCACATAGTCCTCAGAGAAGATTATCCGCTAGTCCCTTTCCTGATTTAAAATGAAACAAAACAAAACCTGCTCATCAAGGGCCTGGGGATTCCTGGAAATACCCCATCCTGTGCTAAGGAGATTTTAGCTTTAAGCAAATGACCTTCAATTGTACCTGGAGATTTTCCCCTAGACTTAGGATAATTAAGTACTATGTTCTCCTTCTATTGATAGGATCGTGCTACCGCATGTAAATGCCTGTACCACTATATGTGAATCAAGTATCCCTAGCACCTCTCACCCCATCAAATCAAATACACGCATCCTCAAAACCCCTCCCACTGCCCAAGGTTTATAAATACCTAATTTCACATGAAATAAATGTGCTGTATGATACCGTCAGCTTTCTATCATGACAGCCCGAGATTTGTCATTTATTCTGGGGAAGGAAGGACCCTCTTCATCCCTGGAAATTAACCACTGAACTCCCAGGCCTTGGCTGCTGGCCAGGCCAGCTAGAGCTTACCATATAACCACAAGCTAGCTGACCACAGGGGAAGCACTTGCAGGGCCTGGACCTGACTTCTGGCCCACCCAGAGTAAGCCTCACCAGGCCTGTGTTTCAGCTGCAAGCCAACCAGGAAGGGGCTTTCATGCTCATATCCCTGCCATTAAAATAGAAGTTTAGCTAAAAGGCTGTAACACTTTGGTCTGACAATCTCATTTAAAAGAGCTAACTGAACAATTTTAATTTTATTTATATATTTATTTATTACAATTTTATTCACTTTATGTCCCTGCTGTAGCCCCCCTCATCTCCTCCCAGTCCCACCCACCTCCCTCTTCTTCCCCATACCCTTTCCCTAGTCCCCTAAATAAATATATAAATTAAATTAAATTAAAAAATAAATAAAAGAGCTAACTGTAACACCCAGTGGAAAACTCATTTTCACCATCCCTGGTGAGACCAGGAGCCTCACCTAGAACACAAGCCTCACCCTAAAGTGCTCTTGCCATTCCCTGAGAGAAACAGAACCTCGGATCTTGGGTCCTTTTGTTCTTCATCTAGAAACCAACAGCCAAGCCCCAGACTCCCAATGGACAAAGAACAACAGATCTTTTTTTTAATTGCAGCTCCTTCTCTTCTCTCCCCATGTCTCACCCTCCCTCTCCCCACCCCCATTCTCCTCTGCTACTCCTCAAAAAAGGGGAGCCCCCCAAACCACCTTAGCACATCAAGTCACATCAGGACTGAGCGCATCCTCTTCCTCTGTGGCCTGGTGAGACTGCCCTACCAAGGGAAAGTGCTCAAAAAGCAGGCAACAGAGTCCATTTCAGACAGCCCCTGCTCTGCTTACTGGTGATCCCATGCAGTCTGCGCTGCCTATTGGCTACATCAGTGCAGGGCCCCCTGGTCCAGTCCATGCATGGTCTTTGGTTTGTTCTTCAGTCTCCACAAGCCCTTCTGGGCCCAGGTTAGTTGGCTCTGTTGGTCTTGTGGAGCTCCTAACCCTTCCAGGTCCTTCTATCCTTTCCTCCACTTCTTTACAAGACTGCCTATGCTTTGCCCAATGTTTGGCTGTGAGTCTCATCATCTGTTTCACTCTGCTGCAGGGTGGGGCCTCTCAGAGGACAGCTATTAGGGATCCAAGTAGAGGATGAGAAGCTGAAAATGGAGCTTGTGCACTTTGTGAGAGAAAACTGATCATTTTCCTGAACCTCTTTGGGTTGATGGAAGTGGAAACAAAACCTCGTTTATAGTCTTAAAAATCTGAAATGCTTTAACAAAATACATAAGTTTCATGTTCAAATAAAACAATCCAAAAGGTTACTTATGAAATTCACATCTTCCCTTATAACAGAGATTCTTAAGTTTTAAAAGAACAGTTTTCTTAAATAAGCAGGGAGCTTCTTCCCACTTCAGGTGAGGGAGGCTGCTGCCTTCAGTCAGTGCTGCCAGGGGCAATGAGAGCCCAGGGTGGCTAGACAGCTGACCACTGTGCTTCTGGGCCTGAGAGAGGGGCAGCTACTCTGTCGCTCAGGCGTTCTTCACAGGCTGGGACAAGGGCAGCACTCAGCAGTGACAAGGCGGTTCTGGGGAGGACAAAACACAACCAAAGAGAAGGTTTGGCATAACAAAGTTTACATTTGCTGCCTGAGAAAATATAGACATTGGGTTGTAATTTAATATATTATAGAGTTTGTGTCCTCATTAAGAGACTTAAAAAGTATCATTAAGGTTCCAGAAATTTATTAAGGCTGTTGGAGGTTGGGCTAATGCTAATTATTGGCCCAGAAGATCTGGTTACTGCCTGCTGGATACATCCATCCTTGGTTGTGTAAACTTGCCTAAGACATACGTGATTGGTTAATTAAACAGCACGGCAGAATGGAGTAGGCATGGCTAGGGTTCCTGGGCTTTTGAGAAGAACCATAGGAAACAGACAGACAGGAAGAGAGGAAGAAGGAGGACACCACGATGGGTTAGCCTGGAGAAGAAATCACATGGGCCTGGAGGAAGGACTCCAATAATGGCGTGAAAAGACCCAGAGGAAGAATACAAGCAAGTACTATGGGATTATATATGGAAGGTAGACCAAATGAGGAGAATTAAGATGGATGATGAGGATATTGAAACAGTGTAAGAAAAATATCTGCCCAGCCCAAGGTAAATAAGACAATTACAAATTTAACAGATGTCTTATTATTTGTGACAGCATGTTAAATAATACTGCCATGATAATCTTAGGGCTAATAATAAACATTTTATAGGTCAACACTTCTAATATTTGTTATTTACAACAATGTAAGTCCTAAAATTACAAGCATATAAAAGAAGATATTTAAGTGATTATTTGGTCTTAAGGTAGAGGAATTTTTCTGTAGGGAGGTATAGTTCTCATCTTTTTATTATTAAATAGAAAAATCCAGGATGAAAGTATATTCTATTTCTTAAAAATAGATTCCTGCAAAATATGAATGGTTCTATTTTTAGGCCTGTGTTCAGTACAAGGCAAACTGCACAGCTGTGGGAAAACTCAGAGTGCATTTATTCAATATCTTACAGAAAACAACAAAAAACCAAGGTCCACAGAGTTAGACTTACATGCCAGCATTGAAAGAGCCCAACACAAGCTGGCATAGTCTAGGTTTGCTGTATCTGAGCTAGGCATTAACGAAATTCATTCTTAAATGGAATCACCAAGAATGCACTATGTTTTTATTTCCAAAAGGCCAACACTAAGGATTATTTAAATTAATTTCTAAGTTTTGTATTTTAGCTCTGTTTAAAATAATAGAGATGAATGTAAATGTGCACATATGTATATATTATATATATGTGCATATATATGGAAGCTAATAATGACAGGAAAATGTAAAAAGGAAGGAAAATAAATCCCTAAGATCAAGTTATTTTATTTTATTTTTATATTAATCACAGGTTATGTACTTTGTATCCCAGCCATGGCCCCCTCCCTCATTCCCTCCCTATTCCCCCATCCCTCCCTCATCTCCTCCCTGCCCTTTCCAAGTCCACTTATAGGAGAGGACCTCCTCCCCTTCCATCTAAATCTAGCTTATCAGGTCTCTTCAGGACTGGCTGCAATGTCCTCTTCTGTAGTCTAGCAAGACTGCTCCTCCCTCAGAGGGGGCAGAGGAGGGTCGAAGAGCCAGCCATTGAGTTCATGTCAGAAATAGACCCTGATCCCCGTACTAGGGTAGCCAGTTGGATACTGAGCTACTATGAGCCATATCCAAGCAGGGGTTCTAGGTTATATCCATACATGGTCCTTGGTTGGAGAAACAGTCTCATAAAAGACCCCTGTGCCCTGATCTATTTGGTTCTTGTGAAGCTCCTGTCCTCTCCAAGTCTTACTAACTCCCCCTTCTTTCATATGATTCCCTGCACTCTGCAGGTTTGCTTGTGAGTCTTAATATCTGCTTTGATACACTTCTAGGAGTAGTCTTTCAGAGGCCCTCTGTGGTAGGCTCCTGTTCTGTTACTTGTTTTCTCCTACATTCAATGTCCATCCCATTTGTCTACTAAGTGAGGATTGATCATCTTAACCCGGGTCCCCTTTCTTGTTTATCTTCTTTAGGTGTATAGATTTCAGTGTGTTTGTCCTATCTTATAGGTCTATATAAATGAGTATATACCATGCACGTCTTTCTGCTTCTGGGATAGTCACTCAGAATGACATTTTCTAGATCCCACTATTTGCCTGCAAATTTCATGATTTCCTTATTTTTAATTGCTGAGTAGTATTCTATTGTGAAAAAAGTACCATAATTTCTGTATCCATTCCTCTACTGAGGGACATCTGGGTTGTTTCCAGGTTCTAGCTATTATGAATAAAGCTGCTACGAACATGGTTGAGTAAATGTCCTTGTTGTGTACTTGAACATCTTTTGGATATATGCCTAAGAGTGGTATAGGTGGGTCTTGAGGAATCAGTATTCCTAATTGTCTACGAAAGCACCAAATTGATTTCCAGAGTGGTTGTACAAGTTTGCATTCCCACCAGCAATGGAGGAGGGTTCCTCTTTCTCTACAACCTCTCCAGCATGCGTTGTCACTAGAGTTTTTGATCTTAGCCATTCTGGTGCGTGTAAGGTGAAATCTCAGGGTCGTTTTGATTTGTATCTCCCTGATGGCTAAGGACTTTGAGCATTTCTTTAAGTGTTTTTCTGCCATTCTACAATCCTCTACAGAGAGTTTTCTGCTTATCTCCGTACCTCATTTTTTAATTGTATTACTTGATTTCTTGCTTTTTAACATCTTGAGTTCTTTATGTATACTGGATATTAGCCCTCTGGCAGATGCAGGGTTGGTGAAGATCCTTTCCCAGCCTGTAGGCTGTTGTTTTGTTTTGATGACAGTGTCTTTTGCTTTACAGAAGCTTTTCAGTTTCATGAGGTCCCATTTATTGATTGTTGCTCTTAGAGCCTATGCTTTTGGTGTTCTGTATCGTCCTGTGCCTATGAGTTCTAGGATCTTCCCCCCTTTTTTTCTTCTAACCTATTTTGTGTGTCTGGTTTTATATTGAGGTCTTTAATCCACTTGGATTTTAGTTTTGTGCAGGGTGATAAATATGGATCTATTTTCATTTTTATGCATATTAATATTCAGTTGGACCAGCACCATTTGTTGAAGATGCTGTCTTTTTTCCTATTGAATGGTTTTGGCTTCTTTGTCAAAAAACAAGTATTCATAGGTGTGTGGGTATATTTCTTGGTCTTCTATTTGGATCCATTGATCCACTATTCTGTTTCTATGCCAATACCATGCAGTTTTTATTACTATTGCTCTGTAGTATACAGCTTGAGATCAGGGATTTAGATACCTCCAGATGGTCTGTTGTTGTACAGGATCATTTTGGAGTTTCTGGGTTTTTTGTTTCTCCATATGAAGTTGAGAATTTTTCTTTCAAGGTCTGTAAAGAATTGTGTTGGTATTTTGATGGGAATTGCATTATATCTGTAGATTGCTTTTGGCAGGATAGCCATTTTCACTATGTTAAGCCTACTGATCCATGAGCACGGGAGATCTTTCCGTCTTGTGATATCTTCTTCAATTTCTTTCTTCAGAGATTTGAAGTTTTTCTCAAACAGGTCTTTCACTTGCTTGGTTAGAGTCACCCCAAGGTACTTTATGTTGTTAGTAGCTATTGTGAAGGGTATTGTTTACCTAATTTCTTTCTCGGCCTTTTTGTCTTTGTTATACAGGAGGGCTTCTGATTTTTTTGAGTTGATTTTGTATCCAGCCACTTTGCTGAAGGTATTTATCAGTTGAAGGAGTTCTCTGGTTGAATTTTTGGGGTGGCTCATGTATACTATCATATCATCTGCAAATAGTGATACTTTAACTTCTTCCTTTTGATTTGTATCCCCTTGATCTCCTTTAGTTGTCTTATTGCTCTAGCTAGGACTTCAAGTACTATGTTGAAGAGATATGGAGACAATGGGCAGCCTTGCCTTGTCCCTGATTTCAGTGGGATTGATTTTAGTTTCTCTCCATTGAGTTTAATGTTGGCTATAGGCTTGCTGTATATTGCCTTTACTATGTTTAGGTATATGACTTGTATCCCTGATCTCTCCAAG
>CM053743.1:89903151-89934845 GCA_028658305.1 Pachyuromys duprasi | reverse complement strand
CCCACACTTGGTATTTGTTTAGTCTTCTTGTTTGGAGCTTTTAAAAGGAAAAATTCATGTCGCACAACCTAAGCACCTGTTTCACATTAAACATCTTCTTTCTACTTGCAACGGTGTTTTTCTGATTATAAAAACTGCAGCAGAAGACCCAGCCAGTTGTTTTTTTCCTTCCTGAAGTCAAAAGGACAGTTGCCTCCTCAGAGCTTCTGTGTTGAGTCTGAGGTGAAGTAAAGGAAAAGCAGTCTTTCCATCCCAAACCACTGAGGTAATTTGCCAAGTCCTGAGTTCAGAATTCTGAGCTGAATATAAAAGCACCTATGGTCAGGAAAAGACTCATCTTGTATGATAAGGTTCCTCACAGGCTCCAGCACAAACACCACGTCTCTCCCGGGAGGCCCGCCCCGGGCCCGGAGGCCAGCCGCCCGGGGCAGGCCTCACTCTGCCATCTTCGCTCCTTCTCAGGTCCCGCAACCGATTTATTGCTTTTTTAAACTTCTTTAGTTCTTTATATATTCTGGATATCAGCCCTCTGTCAGATATAGGCTTGGCGAAGATCCTTTCCCAGTCTGTTGGCTGTCATTTTGTTCTGACGACAGTATCTTTTGCTTTACAGAAGCTTTTCAGTTTCATGAGGTCCCATTTACTGATTGTTGCTCTTAGAGCCTGTTCTGTTGGTTTTCTGTTCAGGAAGTTGTCTCCTGTACCAATGAGTTCTAGGCTCTTCCCCCCCTTTTTTTCTTCTAACCTATTTAGTGTGTCTGGTATGTTGAGGTCTTTGATCCACTTGGACTTTAGTTTTGTGCAGGGTGATAAATATGGATCTATTTTCATTTTTCTGCATGTAGACATCCAGTTGGACCAGCACCATTTGTTGAAGATACTTTTTTTTCCCCATTGAATGGTTTTTGGCTTCTGTGTCAAAATCAAGTATTCATAGGTGTGTGGGTTTATTTCTTGGTCTTCTATTTGGTTCCATTGATCCATCATTCTGTTTCTATGCCAATACCATGCCATTTTTATTACTATTGCTCTGTAGTAGAGTTTGGGATCGGGGATGAGATACCTCCAGATGATTTTTTGTTGTACAGTATCGTTTTGGAAATTCTGGGTTTTTTGTTACTCCATATGAAGTTGAGAATTTTTCTTTCAAGGTCTGTAAAGAATTGTGTTGTTGTTTTGATGGGAATTGCATTGAATCTATAGATTGCTTTTGGCAGAATGGCCATTTTCACTATGTTATTCTTACTGATGCATGAACACGGGAGATCTTTCCATCTTCAATTTCTTTTTTCAGAGACTTGAAGTTTCTTGCCCTTTTGATCTTAAAGTTTGTTTTAAACTGTAAACATTAGGGCAAAAATACTGACTTCAACTTCCTTTTTAAGAAGAGGCTTGAAGTTGAGCCACAAGACTCATAACAATTATTTCACATTACACATATTTCTACAAATTGTGTGCATTTCTTATTATTCAGGTTTCATGGGAAGTGGAGTGTGATCTTGGATAGCGAAGCCAAAACATTTCAACTCAAAAGACAAAGGGAAAACATTAATCATTTCTAATTAAAATTCCAGGATGGGGCTGGAGAGATGGCTCAGTGGTTAGAACACTGGCTGCTCTTCCAGAGGTCCTGGATTTGAACCCCAGCACCCACATGATGGCTCACAACTGTCTTTAAGTCCAGTTTCAGGAGCTTTGAAGCCCTCTTCTGATTTCCACAGGCACCACTCATGCACAGACATATACAAAGACAAAACAATCATACTCAGACAAATAAAATGGAAGCCCATGAGGCCCAAGGGTCAAAATATGGCCATGTAAGTGAATCTCTGAGACAGCATTAGTGAATTAACTCTCCTGCAGGCCATGAAGGAGGGAAGCTGGCTGTGGTTATATTGTTAGGCAGATGTGAGTACCCTAAATGAGGACAGATGACTTCTGCCTGACTGGGCCCTGCCTGTAAGGCTGCAGATGCTGCTTCTTAGCTTTCCCACTGCTGTGTGAAGGACTCATCTGGAGAGTGTTGCACTGTTGGAGACTTGATACTCTCCTCAGGCCTCCTGGTAGGCAACCTGGCCTATTAAAAGGAGCACAGTGCTAATTTATTAAAGACAAGAAACAAACTCCAGGGCATTTAGTGATTGTATCTAATATATTAGGTTTGACTTGTTTTTACCTCACACTTAATTGAAGTAAAATTCTATTAGTATGGAATAAATGCCAAGGCTATGGTGACACATATCTTGTTACCACTTTTGTGGACCCTTTTCACTCTTTGCTAAGGTCTTCAGATCCCAGCTTTTAAGAGCTTAAAAACATGTATTTTCTTTTAGCTGCTTTAGATTATTTGGATAAATTTAGCACTTAATGCTATTTGTTCGGGCAATTGCAATTTACCTTGAAATGTGCAGTGCTTTGCCAAGAAGGGCAGAGGAAGAATAATTGTCCTCCAGGTGTGAAGGGGCATGAATCATTACAAAGGGTGTTTGGGAGAGAGTCGGGAGAGAAGAAACACCTGGGTACAATGGGGTCTCACATTTGTTGATTCAGATCAATGAAATTTACATTCCAAACAAAAAGGACCACAATCCAAAGAATTAAGCTGGCATAATTATCTCCGGTCTTCTGGAGATGCTACAACCCAGAAACCCAACTCTTACAAGCTAAGAAAGCACCTTTAATCGCAGAGATGACATCCTTCATGAAGACACTGTGAACATAGTTTATCTTCACAAATGGTGGCTGAAAACTTTTTAGCATGTAATTGACTTTATAGAATAAAGTCCTGTAAAATAAAACTTAATATTGAGTAAATTAGCTTCTGACTTTCATCCACTTACATATAAATAAATGTTTTACATTGCATTTAATTTTCCTAAAAAATGTTATCTTGTTAGGCATGACATATCATTGTGAATGGCTATTGTTTTCAAGAACACATTAATGTTTCATATAGCATATACTCCATTTTGAAGTTTCATATGAACATCATTATTTATGTATATCTCCATGAGCAATATTATCAGAGCTTATATTTTGCCATCCTGATGAAGATGCTGTGTTTCAGTAGTTGATGCTGCATTTCAGTCAGTTGCTTATCTACTTTCCTCTATCCCAGTTAAAGCACACACATGATACACAGGCTTGGCAACAAGACTGACAAATATCATCACTTGAAACATTTTATGCTGTGTCCTTATTTTTAATTATCCACCAGACAAATTTTCTATGCTACTTCCCCTAAGGTAGAGCCATTTTATAAAGATGATTTTCAAGAAAAAAATAGGATACTACCAGGTGTTGCTTTAAACAGGAAATGAAGACTGTATCACAGAAGGTAGTGAAGAACTGAGTATAGCAAAACTCTCAGGACCACTTCTCAGAAGGAAATCACCACATGCTAACACTGAAGGAAGAACTTGAAGTTCTTTGAGTGAAACCCTTAGGATTTATACCTCTGGGAGAGCAGAGCTTGTTTGTCTTCTCTGAAATGAACTTGAAGTTCATGATGATCTGTGGTGCAAGGGGAAGCCTTTAGGGAAGATGAAATTATTTGGAAACTTTTATTACTAAAAAATAATTCAGGAATAGAGTTCATGAGTCCTTTTGAACTGCAGGCAGCTTTGTGTCATCAGTTATTTTTACTTTAGTATCTGCCAACATTGTTATTGCATTGTTGTGTAGATCTATAAAGCCGTGACATACTAAATTATGGGGAAAAGACTATGATAACTCTCCCAGGGCACATAGGTAAGATATGGTGGGTGAAAATAGCAGTCATTGCCAAGGCAGCTCCCAACTCTTGAAGACAGGGAAAGGTGCATATGATTAGCTCCCTTTGAGCAGAGATGCCTGGCATTCTACACAACAAAAGGCCTAGGTGCAGCAAGGGGAACACTTGGCAGGAGATCATCACATCATACAATAGTTCTCTTAAACACATTCTTCTCCATCACTAAAATTTTGTATCCTTTGACACAATCATCCCAACTTATTCTTCTCTCAGCACCTACAAACTACATGCTACACTTTGTTTCTATGCTACCAACTCTTAGATTCACAGGTGGTACTTGTCTTTCTGTGTCATGCTTATCTCATAGATATTAAGACACAAATATGCCACAAAAGTCATTGAGAAAAGAATCAAATCAAGAAGTCATATTGTGCAGGGCCCTTGTCAGTCCTTGTAAAGACTTTGGAGAATTCTGGGCATAGATGACATGACATATTTTATATGTTAAAAAGATCATCTGGCTACCCTGCTTAGAATAAGCCGTATGGTATGTTGTGATCAATTTTCATGTGATTGGATTAAAGACTACCCAGAAAGCTGGTAAGGCGTTGCTTTTAAGTATGCTTATGAGGCTGTTTCCAGCAAACATTAGCTTGAGAGCTGGTAGTCTGAGTCAGGAAGACTTGCACTCATTGTGGATGGACACAATCCAGTTGGATGGGGTCCCAGATATAGAGAAATAACAGAAAATATAGTGTCTTTCCTGTCTTAGAACTGGAACACACTCTTTTCTATTATCAAAACTCCAGGACCTGTAGCCTTTAGACTCTAAGACCCGAACAAAAAGTCACCCCTAGGATTTCACAATCCAGCATCAGACTGAGGGTTACATTATCAGCTTTCCTGCGTCTGAGGCATATCATTTGGACTAAGATTCCATAGTCTTCAGCTGAAGACAGTAGCCCAAAGAATTCTTCAGCATCTATAATTATGCAAATCAATTTTTGTAATGAATCTGCCTTTTTAGCTCTATACATTCTTATATACATACATATAAATAGTGTGTTGTCTCTCTGAAGAATTCTAATTCTGGATGTTAAGAGTAGAACCAGGGAGACTAAATGTACAGATAGTATCCTGGTGAGTACTGATAGGACTATGGAACACTATGGTAGTAATGATGTTGCTGAAAGGTTGGTAAGTTCCAGACATAATTTGGAAATAGAACCATTAGGCTGCCTGAGAGGTGTATTTACTTGAGTCACTGGAAGGATGACTTGCCATCAGTTGAGGTTGGGAAGGCTGTATATGAGACAGGTCTGTTGGAGATCAGAAGATCACGTTGTGGACATATTATACTTCGAAACAACAATCTCTTCCTCTCTCCCTTGCTGTATAAAGAATATTCTGTTTCTCTTGAAAGACACAGGCTTTGTATTATTAAACATATCCTTTGAAATACAGTTGTGTCTGTGAGATCATTTCATCTCTAGGCTATGTGCACTGAGCTAGTGAGGGTCAGGCATCATTCATCTCTGTGTCCATGTGACACTTAGAATAGGTCTCTGAATCTTGAGAGTGCGGAATGAGTTGACTTATGTGTTCTTTTTTATTTTTTATTTATTACAATTTATTCACTTTGTATCCCAGTTGTGGCCCCCACCCTCATCCCCTTCTAATCCTTCTCCCTCCCTAGTCTTCTCCCATGCCCTTCCCCAAGTCCACCGATAGGGGAGGTCCTCCTTCCCTCAGTGGGATGTAATCAAAGAGTCAGTCACTAGATTCATGTCAGAGACAGTCCCTGTTCCCCTTACTAGAGAACCCACTTGGAGACTGAGCTGCCATGGGCTACATCTGTGCAGGGGTTCTAGGTTATCTCCCTGCATGGTCCTTGGTTGGACTATCAGTCTCAGAAAAGATCCCTGGGCCCAGATTTTTTGGCTCTGTTGCTCTCCCTGTGGAGATCCTGTCCCCTCCAGGTATTTGTATCTTCCCTTCTTTCATAATATTCCCTGCACTCTGCCCAAAGTTTGGCTGAGTCTCTGCATCTGCTTAGATACCCTGCTGGGTAGAATCTTATGTGGTAGGCTCCTGTCCTGTTCCCTGTTTTCTCTCTCTCCTGATGTCTACCCTGTTTGCCTTTCTGAATTAGGATTGAGGATCTTATCCAGAAACACACCTAAGTCACAAAGATAGACATTACCTGGGAGTAAAGGGCTGGGAGATGGTTTCCCAAGCAAATGGACCCAAGAATCAAGCAGGAGTAGCCATTCTAATATCTAATAAAATAGACTCAACCAAAATTAATCAAAAGAGACAGGGAAGATTACTTCATACTCATCAAAGGAAAATTCCACCAAGAAGACATCACAATTCTCCACATTTATCTTCCAAATACAAGGGCACCCGCATTTGTAAAAGGAAAATTAATAAAACTGAAACCACACATAGATCCTCACACATTAATAGTGGGAGGCTTAATACCCCACTATCAACAAAGGACAGATCAACCAAACAGAAATTAAACAAAGTAACAATGACTCTAACAGAGGTCATGAATCAAATGGTCCCAACAGACATCTACAGAACCCAAACACAAAAGAGTTCACCTTCTTCTCAGCACCTTATGCGTTCTTTTTAGTACAGCTGTGGCTGTAGCATTGAATTTACTGCCTTAGCAATTTCTCTTGTCACTTGATCTTTCTAAGTCCTCATTTGGTGTTGTAGAGAATAAACCACAGGATGAATATTAAAGAGAAACACTTAAAAATACCTTGATTGAAATAAATGCAATCCCAATTTACCAAGCCTACCAGTAAAACTACATGCTCACCCCTAAAACCATTTGATCAAGTGATTTCTAAATTGTATATTTTCGGCCACTGGATTTAAGAATTACACAGGCAAAGAATCAGTTGCCTTTACTACTCTAAGTAGGCTCACTGAACTGTTGTATATGCCCCTCTTCTCACTTATCTCTTTATTGATTTCTTCTTTTCACCATCATCTTAAGCTAGTAGAGCAAATAAATGAGAAATAATTGTTTAAAATTATTTGAAAAAGAATTTTTAAGGGTTGTCAAGATACATTTATAATAAATAATTTAAAACTCAAGTTGGGTTAGTAAATGTCTTAGACATTTTTTCCGTTGTTGTCAAGTGGCTTTAATGAAGAACTCTACCTGCCTTTCAAAGAAGAGTTAATGCCAATAATCCTCAAAATTTTTCCACAAAATAGAAATAGAGGAACAGTGCCCAGTTAGTTTTATGAGGCCACAGTGACCCTAATACATAAACCATATAACTACCCAGCAAAGAAAGTGAATTGCAGACAAGCTTACCGTATGAACACTGGTACAAAAGTGTTCAATGAAATATTTACAAATACTGAATCCAAGAATTTATCAAAAAGATTATCCACCACGATCATGTAAGCTTCATCCAAGAGATGAGGGGATGGCCTGGCCTGTGTAAGCCAAGTCCTTGAGACTAGGGACGCAGGGACGCACTTCAACACTATACAGGTGACTTACAGCAAGCCTGAGCCCATGTAAAACCAAAGGGAGGGCGACTCAAACATTAAAATCAGGAAGAAGACAAGGTCGTCCTCTCTCTCCATACCTATAAATGTTACTTGAATCTTAGCTAGAGCAACAAGACAACTGAAAGAGCTCAAGGGGATACAAATTCAAAAGGAAAAACATAAAGTATCTTTATTTGCAGATATTATGATAGTATACATAAGTGACCCCCAAAATTCCACCAGGAAGCCCTACTGCTGATGAACACTTTCAGCAAAGTAGCAGTATACAAAATTATAAAAATTATTTGTATACATTCCTACTTACAAGTGATAAATGGACTAAGAAACCAGGGAAACAACACCTTTCACAATAGCCTTAAACAATATAAAATATCTTGGGATAACTCTAACCAAAAAAATTAAAGCCCTGTACGATAAAAACTTTAAGGCATCAAAGAAAGAAATTGAAGAATATATCAGAAGATGGAAAATCACCCATGCTTATGGATCAGTAGGATTAATATTGTAAAAAAAAGTCATTCTGCCAAAATATATGTACAGATTCAATGCAATTGCCATCAAAATTACAACACAAGGGCCAGGTGTTGTGGCACCCACTTTGATCCCAGCACTCAGGAAGCAGAGGCAGGCAGATCTCTGAGAGTTCAAGGCCAGTATGGTCAATAAAGCAAGTCCAGAAAGCCAGGTCTCTGTCATACAGAGAAACCCTGTCTTGAAAAACAAACAAACAAAAATTTCAACACAATTCTTAACAGATCATGAAAAGACTATTTTCATTTTTCATTTGGATTGACAAAAACCCTTAATAGTGTCCTCAGTCTCAAATTGTATAGTAACAACAAAGCCAGGCTAATACTGGCCTAAGAAAGAGTGTAGATGGGTTAGTTTTCAATTAATCCATTCTTTCTGCTTGGAAATGGACAATTGATTTTTTTTCTTTAAAATTATGCAAACATAATTTCAAATTCCCCCTACTTGCAACTGTTTGGGCATTCCAAAGTAATGCCCATGTAAAATACCAGTGTTTATATAAAATTTCAGTGTTTCATGTGTAGGACTCTAGAAATTGTCTAAAAATATCATGTTAATTAAGATGAATTAAATAGAATATATAATAATAATTTCTCTGAGGTTAAACATTCAACTACCCTTGAGAATTCTGCTGAGAAAACTTCAGTGGCAGAAAATGGCAGAAACTGATTTATATTGGGACATGAGTTCATTTTGTTGAGTTATTTTATAGTTAGCAGCCACTTTAAATTGCCAAATTGTGATGTCTGAGCTATTGGTTTTGGAAAGTTCAAAATGTTTCCTTCCATGAGGCAGGGTTTCCCCATGAGAAGCAGAGCTGCCCAGCCTGTCTGATTAGCTTTTCCTGCTTATGGTTAGAAAGAGATTGCCAAGTGGGGTTTAGTGGGGTTTTGCCCATCCAAAATGCTTCCTAAGGCTGGAGACATAGCCCACTCACTGAAGCCTAAGGCTCACATCTGAAACGTCAAAATGCTGCTCATGTTTTTCTCTGAACTGGGGCCTGAGGAGGGCCTGGGGACAGAGGCAGGGATCTGATGGAAGCTAAAAAGCATGGGGCCCAGTTACGGGACCTGGGACAATGGCCAGGCTCCTCCAAAGAGAGGATTGTGTAAGGGCTGTTTAAAGGCCCTAAATTCAGTTAGCCTCAGAAATGCTGTTTTTAAGCCTCTGATATTACTGACTAGAAGTGTGATTCTATCCAAGGTGGCCTCGTTGTTCACCCGGACAAGGTCATGATTCGGTTTAAATTTTGAGGCTACTCTAAGTTGTTGTTGTTGTTGTTTCCATAAAAAATGCTTTTAAAAGTTCAGCAAGCCACATGGCTTTAGAATCCCATAGCTTTGGACCTGGGGTTTCTGTTGTTGGGTCTGGTAAGTACTCAGAGTAACCTGATAAGTCCTGTGATAACACCAGACTTAGATTCTTTATTTATAAAATGCTTTTGCTGAAGAATTATAGATTGCAAGTGATATAAAAAGTTCAGCATTATGCCTGAATGCCCCATATATAAACTGGAAAATCCTACCAGATGCTTCTATATATGCATCAAGAACAGTGGTTTAAATCTTACTAATTCTGTGACACTTTAATACAGTCCTCATGTTGTGATAATCCTCCACCATAAAATTATTTTTATTGCTTCTTCATAACTACAATTTTAATACTGTTATGACACCCGTGTTTTCCAATGGTCATAGATGACCCCTGTGAAAGGGTTGCTCATCCTTACAAGGGGCCATGACCCACAGGTTGAGAACTACTGATCTAGACCATAACTGTGTTTACCACTTCTTCCCTTCTACCTCAATTGAAGTCCTCATTGTAATGGTACGCCTCTAAATTCTACTCTTGCCCTAAGCCTCAACTCTACTATCAGCACAATTGCCACAGTGAGCCTCTTCAATGCAGTTGGCTTAGAGAGAAAGTCTACCCAACACCCTATGATGTCTCCTATTTTACCCTAATCTAAAGCCCTTATTACTGTGGAGAGCCCTACAGTTTAGCCCTGAGACATTACTGCACTATCTTCTCTTTCTAAAGCTTCTTCCTCAAGATGAGTATGTTTTTGCCTCAAGCTCTTTACAATTAATATTCACTCTTCTTACAAAAAAAAGATGTCAATGTCTACACGTGGCTCTTTTCTTAGAGTAATCTTGTCTCTTACGTTCCAAGTCTCCTGTAGGTCCAGATTCTATGCATTTATTCATTTCACAATACTCCAGAACAAATGTCCTATCAATAGCTAGAGTGCAATAGTAAAAGCAACAAGAAATAGTCATTGAAGACTTTGCATGTAGCTTCTATTTTGCTGTTTTCTACCCCTGAGGATGGTCTATTCCCTTTGTGTACTCTGACCTACAATAGATCTTAGCTGAGATGACATCTCAGGTAAGATATCAAACATCTTCATCGAGTATTCAGGAGTGATTCTCTCCTGCTCACTCCCCTGGGTCTCATCGATGGTTATTTCATGCCATTCCTTTTCTATTTATTTGTTTGTGGTATATGTGTATATGTCTCTCTTTCTCTCTCCCTCTGTGTGTGTAGCTGAGCATCTCCCTGTGGAAGCCATAGATTGACTTTACATGGCTGTTCTATTGCTCTTTACCTTCTGGAGACACAGCCTCTTAATGATCCAGGCGCTCACTGATTGGCAAGCCTGGCTGTCTGTCCCCTGAGCTCTCCAGTCCTGTCTGTATCTCCATGCTGTGGGATCACAGGGACCTGCTGCCACACCAGGCTTTTCCTGTGAGTTCTGGGGATCTGCACTAAGGCACTCATGCTTGTTCAGCAAGCATGCTCTGCACGAACTCCTCATATACTATTATGTTTAAAATTTTTTCTAGTATCATCTCTTAAACACAATAAGATATTTGAAAGCAGAAACCATATCTGGTCATCTTTATATGCTGTTTAGGCTGTACGATGTCTGCCTTTTTTTTTTTTCTTGATTACAATTTATCCACTTTGCATCCCAGCTGTAGCTCTCTCCCTCATCCCCTCCCTCTTTTCCTCCTGTGCCCCTCCCCCAGTCCGCTGATGGGGCAGTCCTCCTCCCCTTCCCTCTGACAGTAGCTTATCAGTTCCCATCAGGACTCACCACATTGTTTTCCTGTGTGGCCTGGTAAGGCTGCCCCCATGACTGCCTTTTGAAATCCACTTCAGGTACTTCAGAAAGTTGCACATGTTCTTTCAGAGCACATGGCAGAATGTTTATCTGTAGATAAGTGTTATTTGGCAGCACATATTTCAGAATTCACCCTTGGAGTAATTTTAAATAATATTTTAAATGTATCCCTTAGAGGTAATACAATGTTTTTTCATCATTTTCACCCAGCATCGCCTCCTCCAGCTCCCCAGTGCTTCTCACCATGTCTTGATCCTATTTCATGTTCTTAAAAAACCACTATCAATAACTCCCTAACCCCAACTGGGGCTGCCCTCTTACACACAGGTGTGCAATTGGCCCCTGGGTATGGCAACCTGCCAGTGGCCACACATTTAGTATCTCCAAAGGAGAGTGACTCTGCCCCTCTGTGGCCGTCAGCTGCCAAATCTTCTACACTACAGCTAAAGACAAAATTAGACAGAAGAGAAAATAGAAAAAATTGAACTATTTGCAGGCCGTCAACATAAAGCGTCTTGTGTAGAGTTGTCTGTGGGTTTCAACATGACAATTGTGACGTGTGCATGAAGTTCTGGTAAGAGGCAGCTAGTGTTGTTGTTATTATTATTACTATTATTATGTATTTCTCTTCCTCCTTCTCTTTCTCCACTGTGCCACATCTTATTCTCAGTGAAATAAAAAGGAATAAAATGGGAGTACTAAGAAGGAGGAGCCAGTGAAAAAGGCCAAGCCTCTGCTTCCACACGGGCAGGACTGCTCTTCTCACTGCATGGAGAAATCCTCATCACTTCTGTGGCCGCACTGGAAGCCAGGCCCTACCCCGTGTGGACTCTGCCTTAGCCGTCTTGGCTCTCCCCTCTCTGGATTGATTGTGGGATGAGTGGGGGCTGGTGAGAGCAGAGATGCAGGAAAACAGTGGTCCTTCATGGTTCAATTACAGCACCAAAGGAGAACTCTCAAGAGTCTACCAAAATGTAAAAACTCTTAAATTCCAAAGTGTTAAAAAATGTTATCATTTTTTCACTTTTAATACATACTTTGTATTTTGAAATAAAGACTCAGAGGAAGTTTCAAAAGTACTATGTAGAATTCCTGTGTGAACATCATCCAGTTACACCTAATGCTGTCATATCTAGCGATAGGATATGCCAAGACTAAGAAATTGAAGCTGTTAAAACTCACTGATTTCATTCAGATTTCACCAGCTTTTATGTGCACACATATATAGATATGTGAATGTGGTTCTATTCATTTCTATGTGATGTGGAGACTCATGAAGCCTTGCCCTCAGCTGGTGGCCCGCCAGTATTCACTGGCAGCTTAACTTCCTTGCACCTTCCTTTATATTTGCTCAACTGATACCTCCTGGAAACCATTGTTTCCAACTAGTCAAGCTTATCTCAAGAATGTTATGTAAATGCCACATACAATATTTAACTGATCATTTGCCTCTTCCCCACAGCATAATGTTCATAAATGTAGAACAGCAATGTCAGCTGTATACATGCCTCTAGACTAAGTCCTTCAAAAAGACATCAAACTCTCAAAATATACCAGGATGTAATAGTAAACCACATTAATCCGATGTTTGAAAATACTCTAGCAGGCGTGGCCAACCTTTTGACATGGACTCACCATTTTCCTCTGCTCAAGAACCTTGCAATCAACTTTAAAAATTCTTTTAAGTTGGGCCATATTTATAGCTGTCCTGGAGTACATGTAGCCTGTAGACCATGAGTTGGTTACACATAAACGGTTCCTGATTGAGCTTACAGCAGTTTCAAACTCCTCGTTGGATATACCCTGACTGCTGTGTCCACCTGTCTTCACCCTCCCTGCAACAGTCTCAGTGTGTGTGGACTTCCTGCCTTCCGCCTCTGCGGTTTTTCTGCCTGGAATGCTGCATTCAGATGTTTAATGCCTGGCTCGTTTTCCCTTGTTGGTATCATCTCAAGCTTAGTCTTCTCAGAGAGCTTTAAAAAAAACAAAACAAAACAGTAAACATGGCTTGTTAGATTCAGCAAAGATAAAAGGTTCCTAGTAAAACAGGACTTCGGATAAACTATAATCTTTTGGTCTTTGTTCCCTGTAACGCTTGGGATGTACATATACTAGAAATTATTGCGGTTTGTTTGAAACGCAAATTTAACGGGATGACCTATATTATAGCAACCGAGTTATAGTACCCTTTTACTGTCTCTCTAGGGCTGGTCACTGCTAAATATTCTGTTCATTCTTTCACTCTCCCAGACCCTACATGTTCACAACTGTTTCTCCAGTGCTGAACACAGTGCCTGGCACATAGTAGATGCTCAATAAATGTTTGTAGAAGTGCAAGAAGAATAAAGTAAGACTGACCACACCTCAGGGCAAACTGATGGCGAGAAAGCAGAGAGAGTGCGCCCCTTAAGTAGTCAAACAGTACTCTGAAGGAGGAACAGTGAGATGTTACCTGCCTTTCAGAACAGATCTAGTGGGGTCAGAAGATTCTGGATGCATACAATTGGGGAGAAGCAAAATCTAGACAAACTGGAAGAAGTAACTAAAGAAAAATCTGTATGAGTGAAAAACAAAACAAAAGAAAAACAACCCAGTTCTTGGGCATCTCACCCATCTCTGTCCAAGGGGATCGCCCTGTGACTTTAAGGGTTAGCTTTATTGTCAGGTTCTGGGAATTGTTAGATCCTGATTATAAGGAAAGTCCCCGCACACCCAAACAACGAGCTTGGAGGTGGGTGGTGAGGAAGTCAAAACAGAAGAAATCAAACTCTCCTCTGGAGCCCGCGATGCCCAAGGCTGGAGGCAGTCTTGTTTGGTCTCAGCATTTGGAGAAGCTTATGGCAGGAGGCGTGTATGCTGGACTCCCTACGGGACCCACCAGGGGCGCACAGATGCGCTCCACTCGGATGCACTTCGTCTGATCCACTTGGGCAGGGTTCGCTCTGAAGCAAGCTGTGTGTGCGACTGTAGGTCCTCACTCAGGTTAAGCCCGCTCCCGGCCCTAAGCAGCTCCACCCGGCTCTTGCCCGCCCTCCCACCTTGGAGCGGGAGGATGGTTCTGGGTAGCTTAGCCGGGGCTGCTGGTCCAAGACGTCTACGGCAGGACGCGCCCTGTCGTGTGAGCCACGTGCGCGCCCCGTTTGGAGGCGGCGGTCTCCGGCGCTGACAGGTGCTGGCCTGAGGGCGCGGGTGTGGTCCCAGCGCGGCTGGAAGCCGACTCCCGTGTCTGTAGCCTTCCCAGCTCCGAGCCGGCGCGGAGAGACAGCCGGGGCGGCCTGGGGCCACTCAGTGGACTGGAGCAGAGGAGTTTCGCGCTAGAAACTTTGCAGGCGCCGCAACCGCGGCCGCTGCGCGAAGGAGCCAGCGCAGCCCGGCAGGTGCGGCGGGCAAGGGCGGCGGCGCCCGGCGCCGGGAGGGCCTCGGCCGCAGCTGCGTCGCCCCGAGCTGGCCTGAAGCCGCTGGGCGCTCCGGGTTTGTGCTGCTGCTCCGGCCGCCGCCGCCTCCACGCTCCCCGAGGAGGCGCAGCCGGACAGGGCGGAGGAGAGGCAGCCGGAGCGGAGAGGACGTGCCGGGGGCGGAGGATGGAGCCCCGGGCTGCCGCGGCTGCCGAGCCGGAGTCGGCCTCATCCCCCTCCCTCCAGGCCCGGCTCTGGAAAAACCTGCAGCTGGGGGTGGGCAAGGGCAAAGGGGGCGGGGGCGGGCGCCCCGGGGCGCCGGAGCGCCGCACTGCGGCCACTGCGACCCCGTCCCCACCGCCCCCGAGGGCCACGCAGGACGCGCTGGCCGCTGTGGCGAGTACTGGCAGCAGGTGGAGCGGCTTCAAAAAGCGGAAGCAAGTGCTGGACCGAGTGTTCTCCTCCTCGCAGCCCAACCTGTGCTGCTCCTCCCCGGAGCCCCTGGACTCGGGCGGAGCGGCCAGAGCCGAGCAGGGGTCCACGCTGCGCCGCCGCCTCCGAGAACATCTGCTGCCTGTGGCTAAGGGGTCCGCGACAGCTGCAGGGACAGCGGGAGTGACGCCTCCTGGCGGACGCTCTCCGGACTCAGCCCCTTCTTCTTCCGCCTCATCGTCCCTGTCCTCTTCTCCCCAACCGCCCCCGAGGGGGGACCGCGTCCGAGATGAGGGTGCACGGCATGGAGGCCCTGGGGTGCACCTGTGTCACCAGAAGAGCTCCTCTCTGCCGGGAACCGCGTGCCTGGAGCAGTTGCTGGAACCTACGCCACCTCCCGCAGAATCACTTCGGGGTCCCGCCGAGCCCCCGGCTCTGCAGAAGAGCGAAGGACGCGGCAGCAGCCAGGTGAGTGCCAGCAGCCATCTGGTAAGCGTGCGGACCACGCCTCCAGCTTCAGGCTGCCCATCCCTGGGAGAGGGTTCTGTGTGTGCCTGTGTGTGCCTGTGTGTGTGTGTGTGTGTGTGTGTGTGTGTGTGTGGCGGGGGGATGGGGAACTGGACTATAAACTAGCTGAAACGGAGCAAAGAAAACATTTCGGTCGGGTTTAGTAGTGACAGAATCCAGACTTGTACTCTGACTTTACTTTGATCAGAACCACACCTTTCGCCAAAGCGGTTTGGGTAGCTTAATGAACAGCTGAGAAGTTCCAAGTTAGCATGGGTACTTTGCGTCCCTTGCCTTTTGGAGGTGCCCGCAACAGGCCCGACCAAGCATTTTTTTGGCAAGAGAAAAAGCCCTCAAAATTTAGAAAAGGGAATCGTAACCGCGAGTGGGCTTGTGGAAGGGGCACTATGTGAAGCAAAGGGGCTAGCAGTGGGCGTAGGAATGCGGAAAGGTGAAGTTGTGGCTTAGATCAGGACTAATCTAACTTCGCAAAACTTTGTGTTCTCTTCTTAAGAATTTCTGCTGCAGGTGGATCACTGTCCCACAAGGGGACTGCAGGATCCCAGCTCATCAAGTAGATACGTTCTCATGACTCTAAAGTTTAGGAGTCACCAGAAATATGTGCTTCTAAAACACGTTACTTTACACATAAACAAGACCACATAAACGAGGGTGTTTCATATGGTTTAATAGCAAATGTAAGTCATCAGGAGCTACTCCTCTTTCAAAGAGAGAATCTGTTCTTTTTATAAATGTCTATCAAATCATGTTCACGATAGAAAATATCTCAAAATTCAATTCTACGAGGGACCTAAAACAGTTGTTTTTCACTCAGTGCATCTTAGCTTATTAAACTCTCATTACTGAAATTCTGATCATATTAAGTGAGTGATATTACATTAAAACCTTAAGTAGAAAATAGCTAGCTAGAAAAATAATTTGACCATAAATGAAATTTATCCTTCGATTATGTGAGACAAGAAGAGCTCAGAAAAAATTCCATAGCTTATGTACTATTTTTTTAGTGTAGTTTCTTAAAAAATAGGTCAGAAATCAGTCACTTCATTCATTTTTCTGTGTGGCAAACGTTTGATGTTCTAGAGAAAGCTTAGATTAGATAGACACCATTGGCAGAGAAAGACAAGACAACTTTGCCTTTTATTGTTTTGAAACAGACTGAATAGAACTTTTTTTTTAATTTCAAAAGCAAAGTGAAAGTGCTTGTGTATATATTAGTTCTCTAGAGGAGCAGAATTCATACAGTGAATAAAGGGGGTTGATGGCTTACAGGTTTAGCTGGTCCAACAACAGCTTCCTATTCATGGAAGGTCCAAGAATCCAGTAGATGTTCATCAGTCCATGCGGATGGATGTCTTAGCTGGTCTTTGGTATATTCCAGAATCCCAAAGAAGTAGGCTCTAATGCCAGTGAAGGAATGGACTTGCTAGCAAGGGCAAGAGCAAGCAGGCAAAAAGAGAGCCAGCAGAAAGTGTGGCTCAGATTAAAGATCTGGATGAAAGTTGTATCTTCACACATCGAAGACTTGGATTAAAAGCATGTCTTCCCACTACAAAGAATTTAATTAAAAGATCCCTCCCAGTGCCATTTGGGTTCTAGTTAATTCCAGAGGTATCAAGCTGATAACCAAGAGTAGTGTATAAATTCTATGAGGAAATGACTTTTGGGTTTCTATATAGTTCTAATGCACATTTATTTTAATGTTGGAAAATTGTTTTGATATTTTATCTTTCCTAACTTTTCGAGCAACACATAATAATAGAATAATTTTGGAAGGCACCTAACATATTATAGTGAAAGTTAATTTATGAAGTAGTCGTCCATTGAGCTAAGATCATTTCAAAGCAAAAACAGAATGCAGAATTCATCTTTGTGCCCCCCACATCCTCTTTTTTAAAAACCAAAACCTTTTCGAAGCTTCCTAAGCTGTTTTGGAGACTACACTGAAATAACACTTTTGTCTGTGACTTCATCATATAGTGGGCACACCATTGCAATGTACTGTTTAATAGTCAGTGCAGTGTTGTAGACATTCTCACCAATTTGCGGATTAGAAGCTAATGCTCAAAGCACGTAAGTGACTTCTCCAGGATGTGTGTTGTTAGTGAGCAGCACAGCGCGGTGTGTACTCCTCAGTTTTCAGAATCTTCCCCCATGCTTGCCACCACTTCTGTGAACTTGTAAATTTTAACTTTTGGGATGACTTCCTTCTCTTTAATACTAGAGGCATACATGAGTGTGTGTGTGTGTGTGTGTGTGTGTCATAAATCCCCATTCCTGCTATAGCTCTCCAACAGATCATCTGTGTTAATTTCTAACTTGGTCACTGATGCACTGTTGCATGTCTTATTACATTTAAAAGTGGCATGTTGTTCATTTAATGTTTCTAAAGAAGGTCTTCACTATAAGGAACCAGATTTTCAATGTAGATATTAAAGGAATATTTTAAAAACTGAAGCGAAGCTAAGAAATTAATAGGTGAACAGTGGAGTCTAGGCAGAACAAGCAGCAAGTCGTCTGGGGATGGCCAGGCACAGGCTGTCTGCTGTTCATGGGGTCTTGTTCTTAGCAGTGGGTGTGCCCTGTGTTTCAGAGATATGTTATGTTTACAGGTATGTTTAGAGACACTCTGACTACAGGAGAAGAGAGGAGCCTATAGTCTTTTAAAATTCCCTTTTCTTCAACTAAAAGGAGCTGAGCCCACCTTCCAATAGGGAAGAGAAGAAAGGGAATAGAAATTGGTGAGAATGGAATTGATTAAGGTGCCCAGGGTTGGGTTCTCTTTTTAACATCGTGCCTTCCCAGGTCTGTCTGGGGGGCTTTCCTTGCCCCTCAGCTTCTCATGTCCAGAACACCTGGGCATGAGGAGGACATAGCACATGATGCTTTGTTTACCAGTCACCAGCACAGAGGGGCATGCACAGAAGATAAGACAGTGAAAGCAAGTCTTCATAGTACCCAGATTACCATTGTACATATAATTCATTGTAAAATTGGGCAGATTCTTGAAAATTGTCCTATTTTTTGCTTGTTCTTGGCATCAGCCATGTTCTCCAACACACTTCCCATTTCTCCGCCCCCCAGCCCAGCATGAGGTCCCAACAACACATGTGCCTACATTCTGACACTATGTAGAGGAGTTAAGCAAAAGTTCAGCGAAAGGACTGATTGAAGTGAAAGCACCACTGTGTCTGTGCCCTGAGTAGCCTTCTCCTTATCTTTTCTTTAATCGCTTTTGAAAAACACGAACGGACTTAACAGTGCCTCCTCGTATATTATTTCAAATATTCTCCTTTGAAAATAGGAGAGAAAGAAAGACAGGCAGACAGCCAGACCCTTTCTTCCTATTAATTCTTGTTCACATTTTGGACCATATTGTCACACCAGATTCATTCCATTTTCTATAACACAGTTGGGAAAGATGCTTTCTCAGTTTGTGTGCCCATCAAAAATACGCCAATTTTATGTATTCTGTCTTGATGAGTTACTAAAATTATATTTAGCTAGAATCAGAAAGTCAGTATTTTGAGAAAAACTGAGAAATGAGTATGTTGCAATTTTTAGTATCTAAGGGAAAACATGTAGTGTTTATAAATGTTAAACCTTTTTGGTTTTTTTTTTTCTTTTTAAAGTAAAGTTTTATTGAAATTGCTTTCACAGAGGAGAAAAATGATTTTGAGGAGAGGTAGGTAAACTATTCAGTGTGCTGTAGCAATCAATTCTTTGAAACACAGCAAGAGGAGTCCCCATGCCCTCCGATGAAACTCCAACAAAATGTTCTACATTTTGTCTACACATAAAGCTCATCTGGCTTTTAAAAAACTTTTTTTTGAGACAGGGTTTCTCTGTGTAGCCTTGCCTATCCTGGACTCACTTTGTAGACCAGGCTGGCCTCAACTAAGAGATCTACCTGCCTTGGCCTCCCCGAGTGCTGGGATTACAGGCATGTACACTGTGTCTGGCAATTTTTTTACATTAAATTAATTTATTTATCAATTTTATATCCTGACCCCAGCCCACCCTTCTCCACTCCACCTTCCTACCGTTTTCTCCCTTTCCTCCCCCCTTTCTCCTCATCAAAAAGGAGCCCTCCATATAAACCCTCCCTAGCACATCAAGTCACATCAGGACTAAGCACATCGTCTTCCACTGAGGCCAGACAAGGCAGTCCAGATAGGGGAAAGTGATCCAAAAGCAGGCAACAGAGCTCATGTCAGATATGACCCATGCTCTGCTTGTTGCTAGGATAGGGAACCCACATGAGGACCAAGCTGCCCATCAGTTGCATATGTGTCATGGCCTAGGTTCAGTCCATGCATGCTCTTTGGTTGGTGCTACCAGTCAACGTGAGCCCCTATGGGCCTAGGTTAATTGACTCTGTTGGTCATGAGGAGTTCATGACTCTGCAGACCCAAAGAAGCTAAGTAACAAAGATGGCCCAAAGGAGTATTCTTGAGTCCTTCTCAGAAGGGAAGAGAGAATAGACATTGAAAGTGGATGAAGAGAGGGTATGGGGAGGTGAAGGAGGGTAGGTAGTGAGAGGGCTGGGAGAAAGAAGGGAAACTGAGGTGGGAGGGCATCACTGAGACAAGCTGGAGATCTGCTACTGGGTAGGCTCCCAGGATGATATTCAGGTGACTCTAGATGAGACACCTAGTAGAGGGGGTGGGGGAAGAGGCTTGGGGGTGGAGACTGAAGAGGCCACCTCTGATAGCCAGGCAGGACTTCCAGCAGAGGTGGGGGGGACACCAACTCACCCACAAAGCCTTTGACCCAAAATTTACCCTGCCTCCAAGATGTTCAGAGATAAAAAGATGGAACAGAGATTGAGGGAATGGTCAGCCAATGACTGGCCGAACCCCGAGATGCACCCCGTAGGAGATCTGCCGACCCCTGACACTATTAATGATACTCTGCACATCTGGCTTTTTAATAGCTTATATTAAAATATTATTTGGGTTAATGTTTTGTCAGATGTTTTAAATACTGCTTCAAAGAACATAGCTTAATATCAGTGAAGGCAGATATAAAATAATTCCTAATGTAAATGACCAACCCTACTGACAAATCTAATAATGTTAAAATCAATGTCCTAAAACAGTTTTTATTAGCTTAATTTTATGAAGAATGTCAGGACGGGACATAGCCTGACTTCAGAACTGTATCTTTCAAAGTCAGAGGAAGAAGGTACAGTTTGGAGGTCCCTGAAACTGAAGTTTGAGGTCAGTGTCATTCTTCAGTTACAGGAACCAGGACTTTATTTCAAAAAGAAAAAAAGGAAGCAGTAAGAGGGAACCCTCTAACCTTATGTGGCTAAACTGAATACCTGGCAAATATTGGGCCTGGCAACCAAAAAGGAAAGCATTAGTGTTTAAATGCAAGAGGCTGACGTGCAACAGCCGTACTGTGGTTGTTAGTGAGATTGAGAAGACTGAGGGTTATGAGAACTGCCACTGCGAATAAGTGACTAGCAGAGAACAGATGAATGGAGCTTTGCCCGTCGGTCTCATTTAGTTTGATATGGACAGTATTTTACTTGCAAAGGTGAAAAAAAGACAGCGCAGATAATACCACAATAAAAAATGTAATAAAAAATCTTCACAATCTTTAGTAAGAGTGTAGTCCTTATCATGGAAACATAGACAAAACCTAAATTAATGAAGAGTAAATCAATCAGATTTTTAGGTTCCAACATATTGAACTGTGGGTCATGATCTCTCGTGTGGTTGTGTAACTGAACATGAGGGTCATGGAAATTTCAGCAAGAGCAAAACATGCAGTAGCTAAAACGAATTCAAAATGGAATACTTTGTGGCTCTGAGGTGCTCCTGGTGGCTGTTGTCCGTGTGGCATTGCTGGGCCACTCCAGGGTTGCTGCTGAAGAGTCAGAAGCTTTGCCCTGGGTGTACCTTCATGCAGGCCGGCACCAGTGCCCACACCGGAAACACCTCCATTCAGATTCAAGATTAGCTTTAGAGAAGCAAAACCTAACCTTTTGAAACCAGAAGCCTTTTGTTCAGGCTTTTTAATTAGCTTTTCTTGTTAAACCAAATATCCACCCAAACCAAATAAGTGATGAAGGAATTCCCTGCTACCTGAGGCTCATCTCTTGGGTACTGGTTTGGGGGGTTGTTTAATGTGAATGAAATAGATTTTGACATCAAAGTTAACTTTATACAAGCTTATCTTTATGAAATTAGAACAAACTATATGTATATATAGTGTCTTTGCATTTCTTTAAAGTTATCAAATAAAAATGAAATATTTTATGTCATTTGTTTACTTTGCAAATATTTTTTATTAAATTCTTTATTAATTACACTTTATTTACCTTATATACCCCTGTAGTTCCCTCCCTCCTCCTGTCCCAATCCCTCTCTTCTTCCCCTTTCTGCACCTGTGTCCCTCCCGAAGACCACCAATAGGGGAGGTCTCCTATTCTTCCCCCCAATCCCAGCTCATCAGGTCTCATCAGGAGTGGCTGCATTGTATTCCTCTGTGGCCTGTCAAGGCTGTTCCTCCCTTAGGAGGAGGTGATCAAAAAGCAGGCCAATCAGTTCATGTCAGAGACAGTCCCTGTTCCCATTACTATGGCACCCACTTGGACACTGAACTGCCATGGGCCATACCTGTGCAGGGGTCCTAAGCTACCTCCATGCATGGTACCTGGTTGGACCATCAGTCTCAGGAAAGACCCCTGTGCTCAGACCACTTGGTTCTGTTGCTTTCCTTGTGGAGTTCCTGTCCTCTCCAGATCCCACTATTTCCCACTCCCCTCACAAGATCCTCTGCACTCTGTCCAAGTGTTGGCCATAAGTCTCAACATCTGCTTCCATAGTCTGCAGGGCAGAGCCCTTCCAAGGCCCTCCGTGGCAGGCTCCTGACCCATTCCCTGCCCTCTCCTTCTTCCGTTGCCCATCCCCTTTGCCCTTCTGGATAGGGATTGGGCATTTTACCCAGAGTCCTCCCTCTTGATTAGTTTCTTTAGGTGTGCAGATTTTGGTAGGTTCATCCTATAGTATATGTCTATATTCTTAACTATCTTTTATTTGTTGCCACATTGAAAATACTGTCCATTTTCCTGCATCATTAGCTTCATGTGCCATTTAAATTTTCTTGCTACTGCTGTTCTTTCCTTCTAATACATATTGCTTTTCATAAATCTAGCGTGGGGAATTATTACTCTCCTTCAACAAATTAGGTTTCTACTCAAATATCTTCTCTTTTAATATGTAGCATTTGGACTTTTCTGGAAGTGTGTGTGTGTGTGTGTGTAGGGTTCCTATGTCACAGCATGTGTGTGGAAGACAGAAGACAATCTTGGGTGTCATCCCCTGTGTCTCCCATGTTTCTAGCAAGGTCTCCCGTTCAGCGCTGCACACGTGAGGTTAGCTGCCCGAGAGCTTCTGGAGACCCTCCTGTCTGCAGCTCCCACCTTTCTACAGCAGTGCTGGGATTAGCATCTGCTTTTACATAGGTTCTGGAGTCCAAATGCAGGTGCTTGCTTAGAAAATCTTTTCGCAATGACCTATCTCCCCAAACCCTATACATTTTATCTTTAAAAATATCATGTTATAATTTTCTTAACATTTCTAGGGATTTGTATTTAATTTTACTCTAAATATAGGATGAAAAAATAAATTTCCAATATAATTACATGGCTCTAATAAATGTATAATGATAATATAAATATATAAATATCTAATAAATATAATAATGGATTTAGTAAATGTAAACAATTATAATAGGCAAGTGGATCTTTGGGTCTTTTAAAGGTCATTGTATCTTCCTGCTGTTGCTTGTTTTGTTCATAATCCCCTTCGTTAGGGACCATCTGAACTTAGTTTGCTGAAGCCTCAACTACCTGCCATCACCTCACTACAGGAGAATTTAGCAGCCCTTACTACATACAGCTGACCGACGACCTGATGTTACACAGCAGTCCAGGGGAAGGGCTTCCTGAATGAAGGGATTAATGGACAGGCTGTAGCTCTCTGGTGATTAGGTCTCTGGAAAAGATTCAGAATTACTTTATTGGGTAATGGAGTACTTGCGTCCCTGATGCCAAGTCCTTTTAAACATGGCAAATATACCAGACCTTCTTCAGATGGTGGCTCTGCTTTGCCTCAGCTTTGATGTTACTTCTGGTTCTTGCCTTCAGGAGTGAGAGAGGCCATGTTGTTGGCCCTCATTCCTTTATGGAGATGTAAATAGCTTTTGATAAAACAATAATTCAGCATTTTCATAGCTGCCTTTGAATATTTTCAGTGCACCAAATTAGAGTCCTGACTGTTCTCCAAAATATCTTTGGGGATTGGAATAGATCTTGGAGACAAGTTCTGTGTTCCCACAAAGCTCTTGCCAGGCCTCATGTGCCCTCTGCGCCAGCTGGGAGCAGAATTGTGTTGCAGCTCTCTCCTGATCCTTTGTTGCCATTTGTTTCAGCTTCCTGAGTATAACTATTTCTTACGTAAAATTCGAATTGATACAATATGTAGTAATGGTCCACATTTATGTGGCACAGTGATAGTTTTGATGGATGTACACAGTATGTAATGATCAGAGAGAGTGAGGTGGTTCAGCAGGTGGAGGTACCCAGGGGAAACCCTGAGTCCTTCAAGTTCTCCTTTGATCTCCACATACACACTGTGGTATATATGTATGTACACACATGCACAACAATACATAAATAAATAAACTGTGAAAACACCCCAACAATGTGCAACATAAAAACAAAGCAATTAGCATGTCCCTCACTTTGATCATGGCTTTGTGTTGGGAATATAACTATTTTGAAATGTGCAAGAAGTTATTCTAACTATAGTCATTTGCACTGGTCAACCATAGAACAGCAGACTGCCTAGGTAACTGTCATTTTGTACCCGTTTGCCATCCCTTGTGCCTTGCACTTCTGTAACCACCATTCTACTCTCAATACCTAGGAGTCAGCTCTTTAGAGTCAGCACAGGAATGAGAGCTTACAACTTACCTGTACTTGCCAGTGGTAGTATGAATGCCTGTGTGATACAGTGTCACACAGACCATCTGTTTTTCAGCAGATGGCAAGATTCTTTTTGTGTCTTAGCAATGCTCTACGGTGAGTGGTGAGTGGGTGTTACCTGCTGTGATAGGATCTCGCTGGAATTGTGATTCGGCCCGATCCTGTCCTTCCTTCATGTACATGCCACATTGGTGTTTTTCTGATTTTCTCACCTCCTTTATGGTAATAACCTGAGCAGGACTTAGGGGAAAGGGCAAAGATGGGAAGGGACCAGAAGTTGGCAGTTTCCCAAGCCCCATGTGCAGGGCTTTTGAAGGGAGATGGGTTTGTAAAACCTTTGGTACTTATCCTTTCCTGTCTGCCATTCACAGTCTATCTCTAAGTTTTTCCTGGTCAGCATTTGTCAGGAGTAAGGAAGAGCTCTGTGGGCCATCCCATGCAGGATCCTTTGTGTATCCTGGGTATCCCCCAGGCTTAGTCTACGGAACTCTGTGCAGGAAGGCCTTGATAGTTGCTACGGTGCTTTTTTTTTTCCTTCTCTATCTTCCCTGTCAGCTCTTTCACTTCTCCTTTTTCACTGAAAATATAGACAAAGCAATGAGTCTGCTTTTCTGTTTTGTTTTTCCATGTGAAGCTTACATAGTTGGTTCCTGCGATATTGTATGTTGCTGTGGCAAATGCCTCACATGCACATATGCACATTCACATACACACAGACATGCTTTACCAGGGGAAGTTTATGCAGCACCCTCTTTTATTTCATGTACTGAACACAGAGTCTTCCACCTACAGTAGCTAAGACAGCAAGGACACTGATATTCTTTCCTTCTAGAGTTGATCTTCCAAATGGTTTCTTTACTCTGAGTAGAATTACAATGACCAATTCATTTTAAAAGAAAAATATGCATTTGCAGTTTAGTAGGAATTGTTTTCCACAGAAAAGGGGATGAGCATTCTGACTATACACTGATGTGTAAGGATTTCCTTTTCCTCAGTAGCATGATCATTCTCCTGCAAGGATATATACACCGCCATGGGGAACAGTCCATTGAATTATTCCCCAATTCTTTCAAACCCAGATGATACACTTCCTAATATGTTGCAACAGTATTTTTAAGCACAATGTGGCTTTACCCTCACAAAATTATACTTACAGATAAAAAATAGGGATGCATTTTGGTGAGCCCCTCCTTTGATACTTAATTAAAGGAAAGCTAGTGACTTTAGGATTCTAAAAATTCCTTCTTACAATGAAGGGAGGCTTGTCCTTTGGAACTGAAAGTGAGGGCTCGTGATGAGCTGACTTAGGAACAAGTGGTCTGGTGCAGCAGAACCTCAGGCTGTCTGACCACATGGTTCTGTCTTTGCTTAGTACTGCCACATTAATGCCCCTCAGAGGCTCAATTTGAAGGGTATTTCTTATATGGTTTTACTCTTTTATTTGACCTCTTAATTATGTGCGAAGTTAATTATGCCAAAGTGACAAATGTGTATTTTATATATTAAAAATATTTAAAATTACTTTTTTTCTTTTAAGGACTGTATGTCTAATATAACTTTAAAGCAGAATGACAAGTATTGTTTGCATTTGTACTAGAAATTTTTGTGTGAACTAATTTTGCATGTGAACTTCTTGGTTAATGGTCAATATGGGAAGGCCCAGTCCGTTGTGGGCAGTCCATCCATGGGAAGGCAGTCCTGAGCAAGCCATGGAAGGGAAGCCACAGAGTGTTATTCCGTCATAGCCTCTGCTCTAGGTCCTACCTGCAGTTCCTGCCTTGATTTCTCTTGAGGATAAAGCGTGTCTGGGAGCTGATAAGCCTCAGAGCTTGGGCATTACTGGACGTGTCATGGCTGCCAAGGCTTTTGCCTCCAGGGTACCACTGTGCTGTGATCAGTGAGGCTGCATCACTGCAACAGAACCGGGTCAGGACACTGCCTCAGTGTTGCTCTTGGTGGAGCCTGGCCCGGTGTAACTGCAGTGGGGCCGAGAGCTCCACATCTCACTTTATTATTACGGAGACACAGTATGGAGAAGGGGCCATTGCTTTTTGAAGAGTGACTAAGAAATGAAGATGGGTTAATTTATTCCTTCTCAGAACCAGTTCAGACATCACAAGTGAAGTTCTCAAATCATTCTTGTGAACTCAGATTTTGCTGTTAAACCCAATGAGAATGAAGCTATTATTAGTGTAGCAGTTTCCATCTTTGAACAGAAAATAATATAGTTTTCTGAGCACCTAGTACTTTCTTGAAGATTTGTAGTCACCTAGAGAAGGTACTGTGCAGGAGTTTTTAGCTTCATATCATATGAATCAGTGGAGTGGAAATTCCTCATGGTATCCTAGCTTCTCATGGCAGAATGTGGATTTGAACTTATGTGGCTGGTGCCAAAACTCAGGAGTCTAGTTATATTATATAGTCTTTCTAAACATTGAATAGCTGTTCAGCCTGCTCATGGGTATTATGCAGCTACTTTTTTGATGTCTTGGAAATGAAAAAAAATTATTTAATTTTTAATATTATAGATTAGACCTAGATTCAAATATGTATGGCTGGAAGAACATCCAATCCAATAACAATGATTTTAGCAACTTATCCCTTTTCCTTTCACAAATCTTTATGAAATGCCTAATCTATGGGAGGTATAGCATCTTGGTAATACTTTGATAAAGTAACAGACAGACTAGTTTCTGCTCTTATAAAGCTTATGATATAGTAGAAAAAGTATCTACTACATCTCAAAATACTACAAAAATCATTACAAACTACAGTTGTGATAACTCATTCAGAGGCAAAAACGGTATGGAAATATTGTGAAAGATCCTAGCATAATCTTGAGAGAAGAAGGTTCTCCCAAATGAGGAATGTTTTGAAGAAGTGAAAATTTTGAATGAAATGCAGAGTATGAATAAGAGTTGGCCAGATGGAGCGGAGGAGAAATAGTGATGTAGCAGAAGGTTTGAGGTCAAAGAACAGTGGTTACAGTATGGGGTACTCAGGGATTGCCTGGGCGGCTGGAATTTGTTGAACATGTATTGATTGGTAGATGGGCAGTTATTGGCAGAGGTCAGAGTTTTTTCAGTTGTGGGGAGATTTTAGACTTTCACAAGTATTGAAGCACTGGGGAGCCCAGATGTTTGGCTGGGGTTCAGGAAAGCTCATGACTCTGGCTTGAAAAGTGTGTCCTATTCACTGCTGTGTGCAGAGTCATATTGTCCATATAGAATTGTTTTTTAGAAAAGTGGACTGGGACTGCTTTCTCAATTAGACTCTGATATTTAGAACTAGTATAAAAGAAATGGAAATCTAAGTAGATGCAAATCTCTCTCCACCTGGAAAGCATCTTTCTGGAGAGCAGATGAATGCAGAGAAGGCACTCTGATGTTCCATGCCAATGCCAGGGAACAGATTCTCTCAAAGCCTAGACAAATTAAGAGTCAGATTTAGCTCAGTGATCTGAATATTAGAGTTGTAAAAACATTAAAACATTTTTTTAAATGTGCTTTCAGTTTTTCTCCTGAAGTTAGCATGAAAAGAAATGAAGAACTTTGGAAAGAGATTTAAAATCACTGTTGTTTGGCATCTTTGGAGTTCCTTGTCTCATAATGTCATGTCAGGGCTCTTTCTTTTTATTTTTTAAATTATATCTTATTTTTAAAATATATATATATATATATATATATATATATATATATATATATATATATATACTTTCTCTATAGATTGTTTGTGTATGTATTATGGCTTCCAGTTTAGTGCTTTTATGAGATTCCTGATTGTGTGAATAAGTTGGTCTCTGTTCCATGTGCCTTTTCTTGGGCTCTTTTCCTTCTGTTTGTTTGTTTTGTTCAATTCCAATTTAGCTTTATCATATTATGTTTTATTTTATAATTATTCCACAGAATCCTGTTTGTTTTATGATGAGAGACAGAAAGGGAAGGGGTCCAGATGGCAAGGGAGGTGAGGAGGAGCTGGGAGAAGAGGGAGGAAAACTGTAATCTGGATATATTATATGAGAAAAAAATTGTTTTCAATAAAAGAAAAGGAGTGAATGGGCAGAGTACTCATTGAACTGCTCTAAAGCACAGTGAGGGAGACAGAGGTTTTATAATCTTCTGTCTTCTCAAACATAAGGTTTAATTTTTATATTTTCATGTATGCCATATATTCTCATTTATGAAGCTGATTTGCAGGAATGCTTTCAACTAGAAAAGGATACCTTGAAGTATATGAGCTCATTGTCACATTTCTTCAACAGGGCTACAGAGGGGAAAAGGGAACTTGAAATTTTCTTAAAGAGACTACAGTGTGCAAATCCACCAAACATGAGTGGCAACGTGAGCCAGCCTGCCCGCTACTTTACAAATGCTCGGGGACTGCATTCCAGCAGGTCCTGTGTTACTGCTCAGTAGTGGCATCAGCTGTGCCCAGGCTGCCCACATGTGATAAAGGACATTGTCAGTCAACTACTATGATGACCAAACAATAAGGCAGTGTGGGCTTCGGAACATCCAGGCATGGCTGCCCTTGGGAGTAGGAAGTAGAATCTAGTAAAGAATCCCAATGGCAGAAGCCATACCAAAGTTAATAGGCTGCTGATAACTTTAACTTATCTATGTTTATCTCATAGTGGAAGAATGGGATTTGGTTTATTTATGTTTGTTGTTTGTTTGTTTGGGTTTTCTTTTTAACCATTTTACTGGACTTTATAGCACTGTACTTTTCTAAGAGGGAAGTGATATAGTAAGAATTCTTCTTGTTTTGTTACATAGACTTTTTTCATAAATTAATGAATGTAGTTGTATAGTCTCCGTAAGAAACCAAAATCGATACAAAATGAAGATTGTATATCATTCTTTCACTGAACAAAGATCCTGACTTCCACCCCATGGCATCCAGAACCCTCATTTGGTCTCTCAGTGTTGAAAGAAAATCAGTGGTGAATCTCATGAAATTAAGAGAGCTCTGTTACCTAACAGTGAGAGCGGGAGTGTCCCTGTCTCCTTTACCTGCTCTTGGGACTACTGGGTTGCCTTGTCCAGGCTTGACATGGGGATTTGTGTCCAGTCTTACTGCATCGTGTTGTGCTGGGTTTGGTTGATGCCATGGGGAGGTCTGCTCTTCAATGAAAGGAAACAGAGGAGGAATGGATCTGGGAGAGAGGAGGGAGGGGTGCTGGGAGGGGTGGGACGAGGGGGGCCGCACTAGGGTCAGGATGTATTGTATGAGAGAGGAATAAGTAAAAAGAAAAAAAGTAGCTCCGCTAACACACAAGACTTAAATATAGCCTGCCGGGTGACTCGGGCCTGTAAGCCCAGTTTCTTCAGAGTTTCAGGCTGAGCGATGCTGGTTTCAAGGCCTCTTGGGCCACTTAACAAAACCTTATCTCATAAGAAGGGAAGAGACTTGGGCTTTTGCTTGGGGGTGGAGCCTTTGCCTAGCATGTGTGAAGCCTTAAGTTCAACCGCCAGCACTGCAAAATAAAGTAACTAATTGACGCAACAGTCATCCACCACTCACTCTGGATAGACTGGTCCTGACAAGGATATATAAACCAGCCTCTGAAGAAGAGGTGCAATGTGCCCTTGGATCAGAAGGCATCTGTCCACAATACTATTTATGGAAGAGACAAAGATACAGACAGAGCCCTAATTTGACCACAGTTGGAGTTTCCTTTTAATTTAGAGTTCTATTTTTTAGAAGGTGATCCTTGATTCTTTCTTTCTCTCTCTCTCTCTCTCTCTCTCTCTCTCTCACACACACACACACACACACATATATATATATATATATATTTACATAAAGACTGCTTCTTGGAGTCTGAGGGGAAGACAGGTCAGATTCTTTTATCAGAGGATGTGACATCTAATAGAAGGCCTTGTTAGCAAGCTTTGACACGCAGCAGCATTTGCTGAGTACCAGCCACATACAGGGAATTGAAATGTCTTGTTATTTCTGAAGACTCCAGCCTCCTGCCACCCAGAGACAGTTCATCTTAGAAACAGCATACATGTCCTGTTGATAATGAAGCCAGAATAATTCCTTTTCTTAGGAGATAAATTCAGAGACTTAGTTACCTCTCTTTTAAATGCTGGCTGGTCCAGTTCCTCTGGTTCGCATTACCAGTAGTGTGAATTTGGTCTCATAATAGCTCTCCGCTCACTACTGTTTTACAGCCTTCTTAGAAATAAATATGGAAATACGGAAGCTCACGTCTGTGAAAAAAAAAAAGGACGCTGATAAAAATGAAGTTTCAAATTTGAGAGGTAGGTGATTTAGTGGGATGTGGATATGAGCATTTGTGCTCTGAGCACCGACAAATGGAAATATAATCATTTCTTTAAAATAAATGAACTAATCCTAGGCTTAGCCAGGCCTAACTCAAAGCTTGAGTCTGCTTGGGGTAGCAACATAGAAGCAGGGCCCTGAGTAGTGATGGGATGGAATGAGACATGTGTGGGAGAAGGATGCTTGGAATGCCCTAGCCAGCAGACCAGCCTGTGGCTGAGGTTGGCTGCAGATAAGAGGTCCAGGCATGATTATGGGTGCATTTGAGAAGTTTCAGGAGATGAGGGGATTAGAGCCCCTACCCCAGAGCCTACTATAGAGGCTCCTCTGTAAGGCTACTCCCAACAGGGGATCAAAGCAGATGCTGAGACTCATAGCCAAACTTGGGGCAGAGTGCAGGGAGTCTTACGGAAGAAATGGGGGAGGGTATAGAAGGAACCCCATAAGGAAACCAACAAAGCTAAAAATCTGAGCCCAAGGGTTCCTGCAGAGACAGGTTCACTGACCAAGGACCATGCATGGAGAGGATCTAGAACCTCTGTTCAAATGTAGCCTATTGGCAGCTCAGTCTCCATGTGAGTGCCCAAGTAAGGGGAACAGAGGCTGCCTCTGTCATGAACTCGATTGTCTTCTCTTGGATCACTTGCCCCTCGTGATGCAGTCTTGCCAGGCCACAGAGGAAGAAGATCTAGGCAGTCTTGATAAGATTTGATAAGCTATACATGGATGGCAAAGGAGAAGAACCTCCCCTTTCTGTGGACCAGGGGAAGGGAATAGGGGGGAGATGGAGAGAGGGTAGGACTGGGAGGAGTTGAGGGACGGGGCTTCAATCAGGGTGTATAATGGCTAAATTGAGAAAAAAAAATTTTTTTTTTGCTCCTGCCTTTTATTTATTTATTTATTTATTTATTTATTTATTTATTTTTATTTTTTATTATCAATCACAGGTTAGGTACTTTGCATCCCATGCGCAGCCCGCCCACTCCCTCCCACCCTCCCCAACCCTCCCTCATCTCCTCCCCACCCACTCCAAGTCCACCAACGGGGGAGGACCTCCTCCCCTTCCATCTAACCCCAGCTCATCCTGTCTCCTCAGGGCTGGCTGCAATGTCCTCC
>CM053743.1:89879965-89902651 GCA_028658305.1 Pachyuromys duprasi | reverse complement strand
CTGTCAGAAGTAGGATTGGTAATGATCCTTTCCCAATCTGTAGGCTGTCGTTTCGTTCGGATGACAGTGTCCTTTGCTTTACAGAAGCTTTTCAGCTTCATGAGGTCCCACTTATTGATTGTTGATCTTAGAGCCTGTGCTGTTGGTGTTCTATTCAGGAAGTAGTCTCCTGTGCCAATGAGTTCTAGGGTCTTCCCCACTTTTCTTCTAACCGGTTTAGTGTGTCTGGTTTTATGTTGAGGTCTTTGATCCACTTGGACTTTAGCTATGTGCAAGGTGATAAATATGGATCTATTTTCATTTTTCTGCATACAGATATCCAGTTGGACCAGCACCATTTGTTGAAGATGCTGTCTTTTTTCCATTGAATGGTTTTGGCTTCTTTGTCAAAAATCAAGTTTCCATAGGTGTGTGGGTTTATTTCTGGGTCTTCTATTCGGTTCCATTGATCCACTATTCTGTTTCTATGCCAATACCATGCAGTTTTTATTACTATTGCTCTGTAGTACAGCTTGAGGTCAGGGATGGAAATACCTCCAGATGATCTATTGTTGTAGAGGATTGTTTTGGAGATTCTGGGTTTTTTGTTTCTCCATATGAAGTTGATTAATCTCTTAATGTTTGTGCCACTCCTGCGCCAGCATATATTGCAGGCAAGTTGCTGTTGTAGGTCTTAAGGTTTGGGATTATCAAACCTGGGTTGTGGTGATAATTACCTTTCTCTTATGGTTGGGTACGGTGTACCATGCAGTTCCCTGACCACGAATGTGTCTGATGACATCAGGAAGTGCTGTCATTAGCAATAGGGCCTTACTATCATCAGGTTTTGGAACAACCAATAACTTTGACAATAGCTTGTAATGTTTGGGGTGTTCCCTTTGCCAGTGCCGCAACAAGGCACCATTCCTGACACCAGAAATTTTATTTGATGTCACTGTCTCTCCTATTATTTGGTGACTTTATTTAAGTTCTTTTCCTGTGTATATTTAGGGACTGTTCTACTGTGTTAAGTAATATGCTTCCACATGATTTTTCAAATGTCCTATTATAGTATTCGTTGTCCTTCCCATATTCCCTCTTTTACCCTCCTCTCCAATCCTCCCTTTTAATTCTATTACAGTTTTCCCTCTATGTCTCTCTATCACTACATTCTATTTTCCCTTCCTTGGGAGATCTTCTCCTCTCCTGTGGTTCTTTAATGTGTACTTTAAACATGGTCATTTAGATTGCTAGCATACATATTGAAAGCATAAAAGCTAACATCCACACATGCAAAAAAGCATACAATATTCACCTAGGGTCTGGGTTATCTTAAAAGGATGGTTTCTAGCTCCACCAATTTATCCAGCTTTTATTTTTCTTAAATTCCATTGTGCAAATGTACAACATTTTCATTAAGCATTTATCAGTTGATAAATATGTAGTTTGTTTTTAATTTCTGGCTATTAGTAATAGTTTGAATATTGCTGCAGTGAATATGGATGAGCAAGTATCTCTGTTGTAAGATATAGAATCCTTTGGGTACGTGCCCAGGAGAGGTAAAGCTGGATCTTGGGGTAAATGAATTCCCTGCTTCTGCAGAACTGCCACACTGATTTACACAGTGGTTGTGCAAGTTTTCAGTCCCAGGAGCAATGGATGTCCTCGCTAGCATGAACTTTATTTATTTGGACCATTCTGTCTCTTGTAAGATGAAATAGCGAAGTAATTTTAATTTGCATTTTCATGTTGGCTGAGAATGTTAAACATGTAATTGTTTTCTGCCTTTTGTGTATCATGTTTTAAGAACTTTATACGTAGTTCTGTACTCTGGTTTATTTTTTTTTTGTCTTGATGTTTTGGTTTTAATTCCTTATATATTCTAGATAGTAAGCTTCTATCAGATGTGTAACTGGAAAAGATCTTTTTCTATTCTGTAGTGTCATGGGCTGTGTCATAGCCGCTTTTGGTGGCTGCTTTGAAATTCAAGTCTCAGCACGGAAGACAGGCTTTTACCAGGCCTTTCCCCCTGGAGTCAGGGAAGTATTTGCAAGTCCATTGGACTTTTGTTTAGTGATAGCAGATGGGAGAGCTTGTTTGAAATCTCAACTCTGCCTCACTTCCTTGTAAAATTAACCCATTGTGTAAGCTGTTTGTTTAAATAAAGGCTTGCTGGCCTCGTGGCTTTTCAGGTACAGAGCATATTGACACTATAGGGCTCATTGGAGCCAGGAGCAAATGGCCAGAAGCCTCTCAGAACATAATCTGTGTAGTGTACATTATTAATTTCAATCCTCATTCCCGACTCAGAACCCCGTTCTGCTCTGCTGGTGGGCTCTGTAGCCTGCCACTTTGCTTGAATGATGGCATCCTTTTCCATACAGAAGCTTTTCAGTTTCATGAGGACCCATTTATTAATTGTTCATAGTACCTGTGCTGTTTGTGTTCTGTTCAGAAAGTTCTTTCCAGTGCCAGCCATTGAGTTCAAGATTATTCCCCATTTCATTTCTATCAAATTCAGGTTATATGGTCTTATATTGAGGTCCTTGATCCATTTAGAGTTGAGTTTTTTGCCCAGTGATAGTTATGGATATATTTTCATGCTTCTGTAAACAGCCTTCTATTCTGATCAGCACTGCTTGTTGAAGATACTGTCTTTTTTTCTAGTGTGTGTTTTGGCTTTGTGTGTGTGTGTATGAGAGAGAAATCAGGTGTCCATAGGTATGTGTTTTAAATTTGATTCCATTGATTAATGTACTGTATCATACCATTTTTAATATTATAGCTCTGTAATACAACTTGAAATCTGGGATAGCAATACTTCTAATGGTTCTTTTATTACTGAATATCGTTTTAGCTTACCTGGATTTTTTTTTGTGTGTGTGTGTTTCCATATGAAGTTGAAGAGTATGTTTTCGATTTTTGTGAAGAACTGTGTTGGAATAATATTGGTGGGGGATAACACTGAATCTGTAGATTGCTTTTGGTAGAACAAGCATTTCTACAATAGTAATCTTACCAATCTATGAGCACGAAGACCTTTCCAACTTCTGGCATTTTTCTTGTTGGGTTAGAGTTATCTCAGTTGTTGTTATTTGTTATTTGAGACCATTGTGAAAAGTACTGTTTCCTGGATTTGTTTCTCAGTGTTTCCGTGTTTTTGTCATTTGTGTAGAGGAAAGCTACTGATTTTTATGTGTTCATTTTGTATTCTGCTCCTTTGCTGAAACTGCTTCTTGACTATAGAATTTTTCTGGTGAAGTTTTTTTTTTTTTTTTTTTTTTTTGGTTTTTGGGGGGTGTGGTGAAGTTTTTAGGGTCTTTCATGTATAATATAATATTTTATGTGCAAATAAAGATATGTTCATGTCTCCCACTCCTATTTGTATCCTCTTGACTCCTTTAGTTGTCTTACTACTCTAAGTAAGGCTTCAATTACTGTATTGAATAGGTATGGAGAGAGTGGACATCCTTATCTAGCTCCTGATTAAGTGGAAAAGCTTCGAATGTTTTTCTATATAGGTTACTGTTGGCTGCCGGTTGCTGTAAGTTACTTTTATTATGTTGAGATATATCCTCTGTGTCCTTACTCATGCCAGGACTTTTATCATGAAGGGGTGTTGGATTTGGTCAAAGGCATCTTTTTTGCATCTAATGAGGTGATTCTGAGGTTCTTGTCTTTCAGTCTGTTTATTTGGTGGATTAGGTTTATTGCTTTACATATGTTGAACCAGCCCTGCATCACCGGAATGAACACAAATTGATAATGGTGGGTGATTATTTTAATGTGTTCTTGGATTGGGTTTGCAAGTATTTCGTTGAGAAATTTTGCATTTATGTTCACAAGAAAAGTTGATCTGTAATTCTCATTCTTTGTTGGAGGTTTGTGAGGTTTAGGTATCAGGGTAATTGTAAAAAAAAGGCACTGTTTCTTCTGTTTCTATTTGTGTAATAATTTGAGGAGTATTGGCATTAATTTTTCTTTGAAGTTCTAGTAGGATTTGCTGTGGGTCCATAACAACAATAAACAGCATTGCAACATTTTGCAGCAGTATTAGTAAAAAGCCAAAGTCAATGGGAAGGTTGAGATTGCTTCTTTCTTATCAGATCAGAAGTTCTCAGGGCAGTCTTTTCAAGAACACAAAGAAGATCATCTTCCATGTCTGCTTCTGTATTTCGACTTGATAGCCAACAAGCTGGAAAACCCTGTTTCACAAAGATATGTTGTTGGAAATGGAAGAAGATGCAACACAGTCTTAGAACAGGATATGACTAGAAACTTGATCCAGAAGTTTCTAACTGGCATTGTGGAGAAATCAGCTCTGGCCATATCACTGTGAGTAAGCTCAATGAAGTGTTTTTGTGCTGTCTCAGGAATATCTTCAGCTTTGACTGGGAATGGGACCAGTGAGTGCAAATGAGGTGTCATGTAGATTTGGAAGAGTTTTTTTTTTTTTACTGAAATTATTATTGTAACCACTTTATCTGGTTCATTATCATGTTTCTCTATGGAAGCAGATGAGGTAAGCAATATGAAAATTGTATTTTCATACATTTTCTTTCTTTCTCTTCCCTCTTTCTTTCTGTTTTTTTTTCTTCCAAAGCTGAAGTTTCATTTGGAATGATCCTATCTTTTCAGACAAAGTGAAGCATGTTGCATGCGTTTTGGTCCTTGCAGTGATAAATTTAACTCATTGAAGATGGCAAAGAGGTCAAACAAATTAGCTATTTTCTGCAATTCACTTTTATCACTCAAAAATTCTTCAAACTGGGGTCTTGCTTTCTTATTAAAAACATTTTGAATTCATCATGAAGCTCAAAAACACATCTTAAAGCTTTTTCTCTGACAACAGTCTCACCTCTGTGTGAAATAGCAGAACTTTGGCGCATCCAACTTGTTGCACAGTTATGAAAACAGTGGACTGCTTAAAAGTCTCCCCTTTAGAATATTGACAGACTCATGTTGGGCGGTGGTGGTGCACACTTTTAATGTCAGCACTCTGGAGGCAGAGGCAGGCTGATCTCTGTGAGTTCTAGGTCAGCCTTATCTACAGAGAAAGTTCCAGGACATCCAGGGCTACAGAAAAAAACAAAACAAAACAAAACAAAACAAAATCTCTGTCTTGAAAAACAAAACAAATGAACCAACAAAATTGAAAGAACTTATGACACTTTTCATTACTTGTTGTAGCTCTTGTGGCAACATCTTCATTGTTAACATCTGCCGATGAATCATCCAGTGAAATCTGGTGACTTTTGGTGACTCACTCAGTACCAAACACTGAAATCCAGATCCACATCCTAGTATAGCTGTACAACATCTGTGCAAATCCCATGAGCCTTACCCCAAGAAATCTCATTCTCTTTCAGCAAAGAACCAACCGTGTCAAACACTTCCCGTGCAGCAGTTGTTTCAAGAGGTTCGCAAAAAAGAAGCATCTTTAAAGTCACCAGCATCAATATTCTTCAAGGAAACCAAGAACTGAATTGTTTGTGATGTCTGTAGATTTATCAAGCTGGATGCTAAGTACTGAAACTGGAGCAGGTTTAATTTCCTAGTTTATTGATCAAGAGTATCAGCAGCCCTGCCATTTATTCTTCTGTGGACAGTGTCATTAGATAAGGAAACTGCACACAACTTTATAACAAATTCATCTCTGATCATAACTTTGGACACTGGGAACAGTAAACCAAGCAGTGGTCTGAGGCTTCATAGCTCCGGTGACCCCACAGCTGTCATGTTTTGTTTGTGGTGCTAAGCTCTGACTTTCTGCAGCTTATCAGCTTCTAAAATAGTTGGTACCCTTGCCAGCAAAGCTCAGGTACTTGTTACCAAAATGGCATTTTAGTTTGTTTGGCTTCGTAGGTTTGCCTGAGAGATCTTCACAACAAATAACACATAGTGGTTTCTCAATTCCCACGGTAATTATTGAGGTAAAAAAATCTCCACTGTATTTTCTTTTCTTAACATTCTTCTCTACACAATCCATTGTCACGGGATAGTTTTCTATTGAAATAATATAAAACGATATCTTTAGTAATACAAAAGATTATACATGGTTTATTAAAGTCTCCTATGATTTACCTTTCTAAATATACCTGTTATAATCACAAGGGGGCAGTATTCATGTCAACCATCGCATCCAGATTAGGTTCCCAAGATACACACATATATATATCTATATATACATGTATATATGTACATATATATTATAGTAGTTGGTTTTACAATTAGTAATTATAATTCATGAAGTGTTGTTTTACATCCAATACTGCTACTTTCAACACAGTAACTGCTGTCTATACATGGGTTCACATAAGTACCAACCCTGTCACATACACCTGAATTCATTCAAGGTGTATGTGATAAGGTTGGCATGATGTTGTCATCATGTCCTCATGCAGATATGGCATATCTGTATATGGGCAAACCCTCCTGGAAACAGATAGAGGACCAGTGTCTCAGTTCCCATGCCCACCGGAAATATGTATATTCCTATGGTCTCAGGAATCCCCTGTGAAAGAATCCTTTGATCCTCAAGGGCCAAGGTTGAGAATGCTGTTTCTCACAGGCAACAGAATGATGGATCCTGTTTTTAAATTCTGTTAATCTGTGTCTTTTTATTGGAGGAACTGAGACAGTTAGCATGGCGAGTTATTGTAAGCAGTGTTTATTGGTACCTTTTATTTTGTTGTGGTAGTGTGGTTATTTTACACCTCTTTTGCTATACTGTTCTGGGATTATTTATTCATTGTGTCCTTTGGGGTGAAGTTAACCTCTTTAGATCTGTGTTTTCCTTCTAGTGTCTTCTATAGAGCTGATTTGATAGCTAAGCACTGCTAAATTTTTATTTTATTGTGATATAGTTTTCTTTTTCCATTGATTGTTATTAATAATTTTGCTAGGTTCCTTTGGTGTCTGTCATCTCTCAGAGCCTGTGGAACATCTGTCTAGGCTCTTTTGGCTTTTAGGGTCTCCACTGAAAAGGCAGGTGTTCCACACGACTAAAATCTGCTTATCAGTGAATACATACCATGTGTGTCTTTCCGGTTCTGGGTTACTTCACTCTGGATGATATTTTCTAGTTCCATCCATTTGCCTGAAAATTTCATGATTTCCTTGTTTTTATCGCTGAGTATTATTCCATTGAGTATATGTACCACAATTTCTCTATCCATTCCTCAGTTGAGGGACATGTAGGTTGTTTCCAGCTTCTGGCTATTTACAAATAAAGCTGCTACAAACGTGGTTGAGCAAGTGTCCCTGTTATATGGTGGAATATCTTTCGGGTGCATGCATAGGAGTGGTATAGCTGGGTCTTGAACTATGGCTATTCCCAGTTTTCTGAGAAAGTGATAGATTGATTTCCAAAGTGGCTATACAAGTTTGCACTCACATCAGCAATGGAGGAGGGTTCCCCTTTGTCCATATCCTCTCCAACATGTGTTGTCACTTGAGTTTTTTGATCTTAGCCATTCTGACAGGTAGAAGATGGAATCTCAGAGTTGTTTAGACATACTATAATGCACAAACTCAAGAAGATAAGCCCACTGGGCATCTTAGGCTTCATGCTGGCTTGCTCATTAGGGGTGTGGGGATATCTCTGACATGGACTATGTTACCTGCTTTTTGATTACTTTCCCTGATGGTTCTAGCCTACCAGGCCACAAGGGAGGAAGATGAACTCAGTCCTCATGTAAAGAGCTGAGCTGGGGTGTCTGGATAGTGGGCTCCCCTTTTCTGAGGAAAAAAGGAGAGGGGATGTAGGAGGAAGGGTAAGACTGGGAGGAGAAGAGGGAGGGCCCTATGACCGAGATATGAATTGAATTAATTAACAAAAATAAAGAAAAAGAAAAGTAAAGAAAAGAAGGAGTTATTCTAATGGCCCTGTGTGACTTGGTCTTTCTTCCTAGTAGCTTTTAGTAGCTTTTTTGTTGTTGTTCTGTACATTTAATATTTGGCTACTATGTCTTATGGGGAATTTTTTTTCTGGCCCTATCTTTTTGGTGTTCTGTATACTTCTTATACTTTGACAGACATCACTTTCATTATATTGGGAAAAGTTTCTGGTGTGGTTTTGTTCAAGTATTTTCTGGGCCTTTGATCTGGATTCTTCTTCCTCTATACCTGTTATTCATAGGTTTGCTCTTGCCATACTGCCCAAGAGTTCCCAGATTTTTTGTGCCTGAAATGTTTTGTTTGTTTGTTTTTTGGTTCAGCTTTTTTTTCTTCTTTTGGCTGAGCTATCCATTTCTTCTACTTTGTCTTCAAGATTCAAATTTGTTCCTTCCCTGTCTTTTATTGTTTTTGAGGCTTACCTCTTAGGCTTTGATTTAACATACTATATATGACTACAGGCAGGCTGCAGCAGGATTCACCATAGAACATTTTATTGGTCATAATCATTTTGCTATTTAAACTTTCTCTCATTTGCAACAGCTATCAGCTATCAGCCCATGCTGGGAAGCTGTTCCATTTCCCTGCTGTCTGATCCTCACCTACACTTCTCTCTCTTCTACACATTTGCATTTTCTCAGTTGAGAGTTCCTCTTCTAAAACGACTCTACGTTGTATCAAGTTGAGATAAAACTAGGCAGCACAGGCCTACTTTCTTTTTATCTCTTTATGAACATTTCTAAAAATAAGGGGGAGGAACATGGGGGAGGGAAGGGAAGGGACTGGGAGAGGAAGGACAAGAAGTTCTGGCTAAGATGTAAAATTAATTAATCAATGAAAAAAATTAGTGTAAGTAAGTTACTAAACATTAACAATTCTGAATATGTAAAGTGTGTCTAATACAAGTGGGAAATTAGTTAAATGTATATAAAAGAACAGAGAGGTGAGAAAGTGGAGCTGTGAATTAATCTAAAGGTATAGTAGTGGTTCTCAGAGACTGGAAAGTGTGTGCCTTGTGAGCAGGAGGCAAGGTGAAAGAGGGTAGCTAGGTATTGCCCTGACACCTGTATGTGTATATGGGAATATTGCATGTCTCTCAATAAATTTAAACAGTATATTCTAGAGGAAGAGTGGAGACTGAGGCAGCTTATGAAATGGCAGCAGTAGAAAGTCATTTTATGCCCAGGCTGGAGGGGCAAAGAATGAAAGGTTAATTACTTTTCTCATTGCTATGAGAAAATATCTGATACAGCGTTAATAAAATGTAACTAATAATAAAAATAAAATATCTGAAAGAAGCACTTTAAGTGAGGAACACCTGTTTTTGGCTCACAGTGTAAGAGTGTGTGGTCCATCATGACCAGAAAAGCATGGGCAGGGTGGTTCCTGGTCATGGCGTCCAGAGCGTGAGAGGCCTGAGGAAGCAAAGCGCTTGAGCAGGAAGCTGATCTGGCCCATAACCCTCAGCTCCGTCCCTGTGGCTCAGTGCCCACCATCTGGGTCCCATGTCCAAATGGCTCCGCAGCTTCTAAGGACTGCACCAGTTGTGAACACGAGAACCCAAGGCTGGCATTTCATGTCAAACCTCAACATAAAATAAAGGAGCCCAGATAGGGCGTCAGCCATCTGAGGAGGTACTTTTCTTCTCCGCGTCGGCTCTGCTCTTTGCTCAGATACCTATTGCACTGTGGCCTGGGATGAGTTAGGCATGGATGTACTGCTGAAGCCCCAGACCAGAGCACAGTGTTTCTCGTGGAGGGTAAATTCTTCTTTCCTGCATTTTATGGGGATACTTAATATCTGCCAGGAAAGAAACATTTACTTAGTTTTATTCCCTGATTTCCTCCTTCTTTCTTGTTCTTTCTCTCTTTTTCCAAGAATTATCAAAGAATAAATCACAGAAGGAAGCAGAAGAGGAATGAGATGAAATGATGAGATCAGGCCCTTTGCATGTGGCCTTTGGTGAGCATCCCTTAGCTTCAGAGTTCCACGTGTTATCTGGCCCTTTAAGGGCATCTTTGCTCATCAGGGCTCCACGCTCCAGATGAACCACCTTTCCTTGTGCTGGATTTTGACAGAATGCCTACTTAGAAGAGTCCCTAAGAAGTTCAGACACCCAGAAAAATGAGTGGAAATTAGCTTTGTTCTTTAATTCCAAGTTCTTTTAGGTAAAGTTTAATTCCACTTTAAGTAAAGTTTGAGTAAACTTTGGCCTTTGTTCTCTATATTGCTGTTTAAAATACAGAGCATGAATCACAATTCCTAATTTTCTGTTTTCTAAGAAAAAGGTGACCTCAGTATATGAGTGGCTCAGAGGTCCTTGTACTCATAGCTAAGCACTAGGAGAGCCAGGAACATTAAACACACAGGCTTGTCTCTTCAAAGGGAGAGACGAATAACCTGTATTTCATCTAGAAGGGTAAGAGGGAATGTGGTTAATAGCCTGGTGATCTTTGCACTATCTGTGTGACAGAGATAACACCTGATCGTCCCTCAGACCCTTATTGTGAGCTTGTCAATTTGTAGAACCCATCTTTATGAAGATGTCACATTTACTTTACACAGAGTTTCAATGTAGTCATGTCCTAAGCTTTATTGTGCACATGGGATTGATTTATTATCAAGAAAAAATTTCACCACGTTGTGTTATGCTTAAATATGGCTAAAATAAACTACTTGTGGGCAGACTCCTGAAGTCTGAACGAACGCCGGCTGCTTAGTGGTCTTAGACCAGGCTACCCTTGGCTTGTTACTCCAGCCAAGGTGGTTGCAAAGACTGCCTTTTCATCAGCACATTTTTAACACATTCAGTGTGCTTTTCCAGCCTCAGTCTGAAACTCCATGGCCTCAGGAGTCACACAGGTAGCAGTGAGGTCAGTGAACATGGTACCTGGCTTTGTGATGGCACTCAGTTCCTTCTTAATAGAAAGTTTCTTTATTTCCAAGGTTTTTTTATGAACAAGAAATTGAAGAATAAATTCAGATAATCCTCCTTAATCTCTTGAAATTACTCAAGTCCTACCAATTCTCTCAAATCTAGGTAAATTCTAACTTCGTGTCTGCTTCCTTCCCCCCCCACCCCAACCTTTTATTTAATTGCATACTGGTGACAGGCTGTGTCTCAGGCATTGGGTTTGCACACGGGTTCAGGTGCTATTAGAATGTGTTTGCTTACCTTGATTTTACTGTGTGGAGAAAGTAACTCATTCACCTTGGGCAGATCTTTGTAATAACGAGAGCTTCTAACTTATCTAATAACCCACTACCCTATTAGCTTTGGAGAACAATAGCTTTCATATTTTTATTGTTTAATATTCTTATTAGGAAAAGCTTTTTATGCCAGATGTCATACTCACATTTATAGCCACACATAATTTAAAAATTCAAAGGTTTTGAGATGCTTATTAAGATAATCTCTACTGATGTTTCCCATCCTTTTAGTTGTAGCACTTTTTTTTTTTCACAATATACTAGTAAGTTAAAACCCTCAATTCGAACAGAGTTATTGATAAATTTTATAATTGTTATACAGGTTCCTGTTACAGTGCTCAGATGCAAGGAGCTTAGCTAAATCAAGGGACTGAGATTGGGCTCCTCAACTCTGCATTTTGATTGGTTGTGGTTTTCTGTGATCTTCTCTGTGTTGTGAAGAGAACTTTTCTGGTGAAGGGGAGAGGACTACACTTTCCTATGGGTGTAAGGATAAATATTTAGATGTGTAGGTAAGGATTATTTAGTAAAGTGGCAGCTATAGGTTCTCCTCCAAGATCCATGACTTTACTGTCTTTAAGTAGGTGGCTAGTTTGCCAGCACTGGAGACATGGCCTCCTTCTTGCATGAGACTCAAGGTCAATCAGGGAGCTGTTAATTAGCACCATGGTATTGTGCCACTAGCTTAGGACAACAAGAGCAGACATGCTAAAATGAAGAGGGAAAACCCACGACGCCTCAATCCTACACAAAAACTCCAGGCAACTGAGGACTGTCACGAGTGGGAGAAATAGTCTTCCCCAGGGAAGAGAGCATCAATCCTCTATCCAATTCCAAACAGTCAACCCCGAAAGCGTACAGATGAGTACACAGATTGAGCAGGTTATGTTTAGGAATAAATGTATATACATATATACATGTAACAACAGTTCAGAAGAAAAGAGACATGAATTTGAAAGAGAGCAAAGAGGGGATATGGGAGGGCTTGGAAGGGGAAGAAGAAGGGAGGAATGATGTGATTGTGTCATAATCTCAGAAATAAAAGGAATAATTGAAAAACATCCCAGAACCGATGTGTGCACTGACACCTGCAGCAGATGTCTCCTTTCTGTTGTTGAGATGCCTGAACCAACACAACGATCACTAATGTGGTGCTAATGGTGCTGTGGCTTCTGAAATGCAGTTTTACTGTCTTTCTCTCTTATTAAAATGTTTATCTGTCAGTGGGAGTAGGGGCTTTCTCTGACATAAACTCAGGGACAGGCTTTCTGATCACCTCCCCACAGGGGGAGCAGCTTGCCAGGCCACAGAAGAAGACAATGCAGCCATCCTGATAAGACCTGATAGGCTAGGGTCAGAGAGAAGGGGAGGAGGACCTCCCCTATCAGTGGACTGGGGGAGGGGCGTGGGAGGAGATGATAGAGGGAGGGTGGGATTGGGAAGAGATGAGGGAGGGGGCCACAGCCAGGATACAAATTGAATAAATTGTATAAATGATAATAAAAATGTTTATCTGTCTTCTCTCATATTTTGAACATCTTATTATAGTGTGTATGCTCATGCTTTGTTATTGCCCCGTGTGGCTTAATTAATGATTCATACATATGAGGGCCAATGTCAATTTTAGTTGACAAAAAGTGCTGAAAGGCACCACTTGTGGCTGATCGGAGGAAATGAGATGCCTTATTGGTTATTAAACATGGTGTTGTTTGTGAGCCAGTTGGGTGTGGGCTAGAATTCTGATTTACAACTTATTTGCTGTGTGATTTTAGGAAGGTAGTTAATCTCTCCATTCCTGTATCTCCTATTTGGAAAATGAGATAATTATAGTAATTTTGTCGTCAGGTTACTCTGAGGATGAGATTCGCATGAAGCACTTAGAGCAGCGGGTGATGTTTGCAAGCCCCCACTAACTGCTTAGTGCTAGGGTTACCACTGTCAGCATCATCTTCGTGTCTGGTTCACGCTGTACTTAGCTGAGAGAGGAACATCAGTGGAAACTCTGGAACCACAGATGTGGTGTTGATAAAAAACAAAGTGAGAATGGGAGCAATTTGGAGCTTTGTGAGTTTGTAATGAATGAAGCACTTTGGCATTTGTGGTTTGAAATACTAAATTATTGACATTTTTATTGTCTAGGTTTTTCAGCAGGAGTAGTAAAGTCATCTGAATTGCATTTTTTAAATCTAGGAACTTACTGCTGATTCAATAAATATTATTATAGGTATCTTGTGGCCCAGACAACAAGTATATTTAGCCATCATAAAAACTGCAAATGTGGAGCTGAAGAGAGATGGCTCAGCAGTTGAGAGTTGGCTGCTCTTCCAGAGGACCCAGGTTCAATATCCAGCACCCACATGGTACAACTGACTGTATCTCTGGTTCCAGGACACCTGATACCCTCACACAGACATTATGCAGGCAAAATACCAAAGCACATAAAATTTAAAAAATGAATTATATATATATATAAAACCCTAGAAACTTCAGAGTTTACTATCTGCTACTAAAGTGCTGAATTGTGCCTTTCTGACTAGCAAGTGTGCAGTATCCTCTGATCCCTCCAAATGTCCTCTGACCCCACCATGCCCATTCATCAAAATTTTCATGCACTAAACCAAAAGTTCTCCTTTGCAGAATAGCTAATAGTCTTTTCTTTTCATGTTCAAATGGATTTACATACTTATTTTCTTAGTATGATGCCTTAATTTTATTTTAATGATATGCCTTATTGTGATAGGGATTGCATTTCCATTTGTTGCTCCATTTAAAAAGCAGAGATTTATTCTGCAAGGCTAATGTAGTTAGAATATATGTACAATGCTTGTGTTGCAATTACTGCTTAGTTGCACCAAGGTAATTTTCTACTCTCTGAGCTTGTACTGGATCCTTTTAATGTTTTGTGTGGGATTATTGAACTTCTTGTAACCAGAGTAAGGTCTCCAAATTATACCAAGTAGTCACCCTTTTCTGGTAATGTTGTTTTTAGACGCTTATGGATAAAGTTGTTATTCAGTGTACAAATAAAGATAAACATTTTAGAAATAAAGTTTTGTATGTCCTAAGGTCAGTTATTGGCATAACACACAATTAAGAAAATTTGTACCATGTTTTCTCCTCTGATTTGGCTTCAAACATGCTCTGCTGGCTCCTTTGTCATCTTTTCTACTTACTGTATATAAGCTGCAGGTTTTCATCTTGCAACTTGGGCCAGGAATGCATTCCCTGAAATATTCATACATCAGTCAGCATTGGTTCCAGTTCACAAACTAGTTTTCAAAACAATTTGGAACGTAGATAAAGCAACCTTATTTATCTGTTCTGCATAGGTCTTTACCATGTCATTTAATAGGTAGGTTACTATGGGGCTCTGCTGGATGATATCTCCAGATATCCATTTGTTTGCACTCAGTCTATGATGGTGGACTCCCTTTCTCTTCGGGGCTCTAAACTGCCCCCCCCCAAATCTGGGTGATTCTAGGTTTTATAAAGAATGTCACATAGCCCTCAGAGCAGATTATAGGACAGACCCTTTCCAATAAAGAAAACCAGACAAGCAAGCATCTGGAAATTCCTAGAAATACCCCACCCTGCTAAGGATTTTAGTTTTCAGTAGTGATCTTCAAATGTACTTGGCGATTCTCCCACACATAGGATAATTAACTACTGTGTTCTTCTTATGATAGGACCCTACTACTGCCTGTAAATGAGGGACTGACTATGTTGAAATCAAATATTCCTGACCCTCTGACCCTGGCGAATCAAACACATTCACTCTCAATCCCTTCCAATGCCCAAGGTTTATAAATCACAGATTTCAAATAAATGTGCTGGCTAGTTACCATCAGACTTCCACCATGGCTGCCTGAGATTTCCTCTGGCCCACCGGCCTGAGTCTCACCAGGCCTGGGTCTTGGCTGCAAGCCCACCAGATTAACCAAGAGCTGTAACACTTTGGATCACCATAGGCTTTGTAACTCCAGAGTTTCCACTGCCGCCAGTGATCCCAATCTAAAAGAGCTAAGCTGTAACACTCTGTGGAAAAGCTTTTCCACACCCTGTCTAGCACATGGGCCTCACTCTAAAGTGCTCTAGATGCTCCGAAGAGAAATGGAGAATGACAGGTTAGCAAATTATCAATAGAATTAAACTATTTTCCTACAGGACTTACTCCTCACAATTAAATTTGCCCTGTTGACAGTGTGAGATGATACATTTCTGATTTTAGATAGCTTCTCAATCTATTTATTATTTGTCAGTATAAAGGTAGAAAAATGTGAGAATTAGGAATGTGATTGTATGTATGGGAAAAACTGAAATGAAGGTTTTTTTAACTTTAATTTTTTATATTAATTACAGTTTATTCAATTTGTATCCCAGCTGTAGTGCCCTCCCTCACACCCTCCCAATCTCAGCCTCCCTCATCTCCTCCCATGCCCCTCTCCAAGTCCACTGATAGGGGAGGTTCTCCTCCCCTTCCATCTGACCCTAGCCTGTCAGGTCTCATCAGGATTGGCTATATTGTCTTCCTCTGTGGCCTGGTAAGGTTGCTCCCCCCTCAGGGGAGGTGATCAAAGAGTCAGCCACTGAGTTCGTGTCAGAGACAGTCCCTGTTCCCATTATTAGGAAACCCACTTGGACACTGAGCCTCCATGGGCTACATCTGTGCAGGGGTTCCAGGTTGTCTGCATGCATGATGTTGGTTGGAGTATCAGTCTCAGAAAAAAACACTGGGCCAAGAATTTTTTTTTTTTTTTTGGTTCTGTTGCTCTCCTTATGGAGCTCCTGTCCCCTCCAGTCCCCTGTTCCATGTTCCCTGTTTCCTCCCTCATCCAATGTCCATCCCATTTGCCTTTCTGAATGAGGATTGATCATCTTACCCAAGGTCCTCCTTCTTGCTTACCTTCTTTAGGTGTACAAGTTTTAGTTTGTTTATCCTATATTACATGTTTAATATCCACTTATAAGTGAGCATGTATCATGTATGTCTTTCTGCTTCTGGGGTACTCACTCAGGATGATTTTTCTAGTTCCCACCTTTTGCCTGCAAATTTCACGATTACCTTGTTCTTAATAGCTGAATAGTATTCCATTGTGTAAATGTATCACAATTTCTGTATTCATTCCTCTGTTGAGGGACATCTGGGTTGTTTCCATATTCTGGCTATTACGAATAAAGCTGCTATGAACATGGTTGAGTAAATGTCCTTGTTGTATACTTGAGCATATTTTGGATATATGCTTAGGAGTGGTATAGCTGGATCTTGAGGTAGCACTATAGCCTACTTATCTGAGAAACCACCAGATTGATTTCCAAAGTGGTTGTACAAGTTTACATGCCCACTAGCAATGGAGGAGGGTTCCCCTTTCTCTACATCCTCTCCAGCATGTAGTGCCACTTATGTTTTTGATCTTAGCCATTCTGATGGGTGTAAGGTAAAATCTCAGGGTCATTTTTATTTGTATCTCCCTGATGGCTAAGGATGTTGAGCATTTCTTTAAGTGTTTTTCTGCCATTCTACAATCCTCTACAGAGAGTTCTCTAGTTAGCGCCGTACCTCACTTTTTAATTGGTTTACTTGATTTGTTGCTTTTTTAACTTCTTGAGTTCTTTATATATACGGGATATTAGCCCTCTGTCAGATGCAGGGTTGGTGAAGATCCTTTCCCAGTCTGTAGGCTATTGTTATGTTCTGACGACAGTGTCCTTTGCTTTACAGAAGCTTTTCAGCTTCATGAGGTCCCATTTATTGATTGTTGATCTTAGAGCCTGTGCTGTTGGTGTTCTGTTCAGGAAGTTGTCTCCTGTGCCAATGAGTTCAAGGCTCTTCCCCATTTTTTCTTCTAACAGATTTAGTGTGTCTGGTTTTATATTGAGGTCTTTGATCCACTTGTACTTTAGTTTTGTGCAGGGTGATAAGTGTGGATCTATCTGCATTTTTCTACATGTAAATATCCAGTTAGACCAGCACCATTGGTTGATGCTATCTTTTTTCCATTTTGTGGTTTTGGCATCTTTGTTAAAAATCAGGTGTCCATAAGTGTGTGGGTTTATTTCTGGGTCTTCTATTCAATTCCATTGATCCTGTTTCTGTTTCCATGCCAGTATCATGCAGTTTTTATTACTGTTGCTCTAAAGCTTGAGATCAAGTATGAAGACACCTCCAGAAGATCTGTTGTTGTAGAGGATTGTTTTTGCAGTTTTGGGTTTTTGTTTTTCCATATGAACTTGAGAATCTTTTTCAAGTTCTGTTAAGAACTGTGTTTGTATTTTGGTAGGAATTGCATTGAATCTGTAGATTGCTTTTGGCAGGATGGCTATTTTCACTATGTTAATCCTACCAATCCATGAGCATGTGACATTTTTTCCATTTTCTGATATCTTCTTCAATTTCTTTCTTCAGAGACTTGAAGTTTTTTCAAACATGTCTTTCACTTGATTGGTTACACCAAGGTACTTTATGTCCTTCTTAGCTATTGTGAAGGATGTTGTTTCCCTAATTTCTTTTTCAGCCCATTTGTCTTTTATATACAGGAGGGCTTCTGATTTTTTTAATCCAAAATGTGTTTGTTGGGATGGCTCCCACTCATCCTGAATCAGGTGCATTAAGTGCTTCTTCCTTCTGAAAGCCTTGCTTTTCCACCAGTAGCCTGACAGAGAACAGCGGAGCAGCCAACAGACAATGCTACCGTCTGTGCATGGCTAAAGACCATGGTGATTCTATAGCATCCTGGGCATTTCATATCCATAAAGTAGGAATTGGGGCTCTGCACCAGGCGCTTTTTCTTGTGTTTCCTCTTATCCTCTTCCGGAGAGGAATGAAGGAGATCCTTTACGAGAGGCATGTTCTTGTAGGGAGGTTGTCCCTGCCGGAAAGGGGCTACGGATTTTTTTGAGTTAATTTTGTATCTAGCCACTTTGCTGAAGGTGTTTATCAGATTAAGGAGTTCTCTGGTTGAATTTTGGGGGTTTCTCATGTATACTATCATATCATCTGCAAATAGTGATGCTTTGACCTCTTCCTTTCCAATTTGTATCTCCTTGGTCTCTTTTAATTGTCTTATTGCTCTAGCTTGGTCTTCAAGTACTATGTTGAAGAGGTAAGGAGAGAATGGGCAGTCTTGCCTTGTCCCTGATTTCAGTGGGATTGATTTAAGTTTCTCTCCATTGAGTTTGATGTTGGCTATAGGCTTGCTATATGTTGTCTTTAGTATGTTTAGGTACATTCCTTGTATCCGTGATCTCTCTAAGACTAAACAGGAATGGGTATTGGGTTTTGTCAAATGCTTTTTCGGTATCTAAGGAGATGATTATGTAGTTTCTGTCCTTTAGTTTGTTTATTTGGTGGATCACATTGATGGATTTCTGTATATTGAACCACCCTTGCATGCCTGGGATGAAGCCTACTTGGTCATGGTGGATGATATCTTTTATGTGCTCTTGGATTTGGTTTGCAAGTATTTTATTGAGTATTTTTGCATCTATGTTCATAAAAGAGATAGGTCTGAAGTTCTCTTTTATGTGTGTGGGTCTTTGTGTGGTTTAGGTATCAAGGTGACTGTGGCTTCATAGAATAAGTTTGGTAATGTTCCTTCTGTTTCTATTTTGTGGAATACTTTCAAGAGAAGTGGAGTTAGCTCTTCTTTGAAGGTCTGGTAGAATTCTGCACTGAAACCATCTGGCTCTGGACTTTTTTGGAAGGGAGACTTTTGATGACTGCTTCTATTTCACTGGGGAAATATACGACTACTTAATCTATTTACCTGATCTTGATTTAATTTTGGTAAATGGAATCTATCAAGAAAATTGTCCATTTCATTTAGATTTTCAAATTTTGTGGCATATAGGCTTTTGTAGTAAGACCTAATGATTGTTTGGATTACCTCAGTGTCTGTTGTTATATCCCCCTTTTCGTTTCTCATTTTGCTGATTTGGAGATTTTTCTCTCTGCCTTTTAGTTAGTTTGGCTAAGGGTTTGTCTATCTTGTTGATTTTTTCAAAGAACCAGCTCTTGGTTTCATTGATTCTTTGAATTGTTTTCTTTGTTTCTAATTCATTGATTTCAGTTCTGCATTTGATTATTTCCAAATGTCTACTTCCCTTGGGTGTATCTGCTTCTTTTGTGTTCTAGGGCTTTTAGGTGTGCCGCTAAGTTGCTTGTATGAGATATCCCCAACTTCTTTCCATAGGCACTTAGTGCTATGAACTTTCCTACTAGTAATGTTTCATTTACAAATGTAGGTGCTCTTGTATTTGGGCATAGATGTTCAGGACTGTGATGTCCTCCTGGTGGATTTTTCCTTTGAAGAGAATGAAGTGTCCCTCCTCATCTCTTTTGTTTAATTTTGGTTGAAAGCATATTTTATAGATATTAGGATAGCTACCCCAGCTTGTTTTCTGGGTCCATTTGCTTGAAAAACATTTTTCCAGCCCTTTACTCTGAGGTATTGTTTGTCTTTGTTGTAGAGGTGTGTTTCTTGGATGCAGCAGAATGTTGGATCCTGTTCCTGCAACAGTTTTGTTAGTCTGTGTCTTTTTATTGGAAAATTGATTCTTTTGGTGTTGATAGATAATAGTGACCAATGAGTGTTAATTCCTTTTATTGTGGAGTTCATGGTATTACTGTTTCTATGTTTTCTTTTAATTTTTTTTTGTTGTTGTCAAGTTACCTATATCCTGTGTTTTCTTGGGTGTAGTTGATTTCATTGGATTGGAGTTTTCCTTCTAGTATCTTCTGGAGGGCTGGTTTGCTGTGTAGATATTAAGTTTAGTTTTGTCCTGGAATATTTTGTTTTCTCCACCTATGTGGATAGAAAGCTTTGCTGGGTATAATAGTCTGAGTTGGCATCTGTGGTCTCTTAGAGTCTGCATGACATCTGCCCAGGCTTTTCTGGCTTTCATAGTTTCTGTTGAGAAGTCCGTTGTGATTATGAAAGGTCTACCTTTATATGTTACTTGGCCTTTTTCCCTTGCTGCTTTTAATATTTTTTGTTGTTGTTGTTGTTGTTTTTTCTGTAGAATTAGTGTTTTGAGTACTATGTGATGTGAGGGGTTTCTTTTCTGGTCTAGTCTATTTGGTGTTCTGTAAACCTCTTGTATGTTAATGGATATCTCTTGCTTTAGGTTGGGAATTTTTTCTTCTATGATTTTCTTGAAAATATTTTCTGGTCCTTATAGCCTGGAATCTTCTTTTTCATCTATTTCTATTATTATTAGATTTCATCTTTTCATGGCATCCTTGATTTCTTGGATGTTTTGTGTTTGGAACTTTTCCTTTGAAAGATGTATCAATTTCTGCAATTGTATCTTCAGTGTCTGAGATTCTCTCTTCCATGTCTTGTATGCTGTTGGTGATGCTTACCTTTGTGGTTCCTGATCTTTTCTCTAAGGTCTTCAGCTCCAGGATTTTCTCTGTTTGTGTTTTCTTTATTGATTCTAATTCTTTTTTCATGTCTCACACCATTTCCTTCATCTGTTTAAATATGGGTTCCTGTCTTTCCATTATGGCCTCTATTTTTTGTTCATTTCCTCTCTATATGCCTCTACTTGTTCCTCTTCATGTGCCTCTATTTGTTTCACTGTATTTGCCTGTATTTCTTTGAGAGCTTTGCTTGTTTCCTCTTTATGTGCCTCTAGTAACTGGATAAGCATTGATTTGAGATCATTTTCCTGTTTTTCTGATGAATTAGACTATCCATTGATTTTGGGGGTTGCTGGTGAAGCCATGATGTCCTGATTTTTGTTGGATGTGTTCTTGTGCCTTCCTCTAGCCATCTGCTCATCAGTAACCTTTCACTGTTTGTTCCTGGAGTCTGTTCTTCAGACTAGGTCTGTCTGTCTTTGGTGTCAGGAGTATACTTCAGAAAAATGAGAGAGGTCCACAAGTTTGAGAGTGGATGTTGGTGTTTCAGCTATAGCTAAGGGAGGAAGGTCGCAGGTATATGTGCGCTAGTGTGGGAGTGTGTGTGGAAGTGTGCCTTGAAGGACAGGGTGCTAGAGGATGTAGAAACCTGGAAGTGTGGAGCTTAAGGGCAGGAGGGGTGCTGGGGCTGTTCAAGGGTGCAATGAGCATGCACAGGTGCTCTGAATACCTCAGTGGACTACAGGCCTGTTGTACTGTCCTTCTGCTATTCAGTTCAGTCTGGGCTCCAGGAATTGGTTGCCTGGACTCCACTGGTAGACCCACAGAACAGAGCCTTCAATGTTGAGAACACTGTCCCAAGAATCCTTATGTTGCCCACAGTGGGTGTGTGGGTGGAAGGGATCCCACATCTGTCTGCTAGCATAAAGGGACCCTGGATCTAAGGCTCTACACACACTCACTTGAAGGTGCCATCACTTGATTTCAGCCTAATTGGAGAATACAGGGATTCCCCTGTTCTCTACTCTCAGATTTGGTCCTGCAGGTGTAAATGAGAGTGTAGGAAATCCATCAGCTCAGTGGTATCCACTGTTTGGCTGCTGGGCAGGGAGACCCACAGTTGGGGCTGCTGCCTCTGCTGTCTCTGTTACTGAGCGTGGAAGACCCTGCTTTGGCTATCAGCTGCCCCACCACAGCCACAGACCTGGGAGGCTCATACTTCCCCTGCCTCTGCTGTCTCAGTTACCAAGCACAGAGCCCCCTGCTTGGGGCAAGGGGAAGAGCAGGGGGGTTCACCACTCTCAGTCTCCAGAGACATCCACAGGTGACCTGGATACAAACGATCCCAGCTCACGGGTTGTCCCCTCTCACCCAGGAAGCCTCAGTGTCGATGTTCTGTCTTCAGCTGCCCCTCCACTCAATAGTTTCTGAGTTTTCGATCCTGTGCCCCTCAGATATGGTGCGTGTTTGTCACCACCATCTTGGACACCCTAGGAATGAAGTTTTTATAAAGTGAAAGCATGAACACGGAAAGATGGATGAAGGCCCAGCTGTAGATGCTCAGATACCAGCTAGCATGCAGCTCGGTGCAAACACAGATTTAAAGCAAGACTTCTTTGATTTGCAGCAGAATTCTCTCTTCCAGTTGACAGACAGCCTCTGTGGCCTTGGTTCAGCGGCCAGCACATGATTTCTGGAAGCCCCACATTTGCACTGCAGCTACAGGCCTGTGATCCCTTCATCATGACAACTGGCTTTCCTCAGCCAGAAGCTCTGGCCTTTATTCTCACAGCCTCCTTGGCTTCCTACACATCTGCTAATGGTGCCCCCAAAAAAGCTGAATCTTCAACTCACTTTATATGTATTCCTTCTTCCTGAATCAGTCATGTATATTGTGTAATGTACTGGGCTGAAAATGTATTGACTTACGTATCATTTTTGTCGTTGTTTTTCCCTTGCTTAATATTCAGCTCATCTTACCTTTTCTTAGAATTTTTTGTTAATGTGATATATCTAACTGTTAGGCTATGTTTCACTTGAGACAGATGTCTAGCAAAGCCATATTTTCCCGTGATCTTCCAACAAAAGGGAAGATCAAGTTTCCCATACTTTATTCATATTGTATCATTTACTTAGTCACATATTTAATAGAAATTATAATTTTTACAAGGAACCAAAAACATTCCTTGTGGTGATGGCTTTATTTATTTATCTATCTATCTATCTATCTATCTATCTAT